>JAVLVB010000301.1:1031625-1055801 GCA_032876305.1 Orestias chungarensis | reverse complement strand
TTATTGTCTCCTGTGTACCTCCCCCGTGATCGTTATTATTTATTGTTTTGTACTCAGTCGGTTTAGTTCTTGTTTCCCGTGTTAGTGTTTGTTTATTTAATTATTGTCTTTGTGCTTGTTACATTTGGTTCCGTCATTATTGTTTCCCTGCTTGTTGTTATTTTAGTTCCGCCTCCGCGCCATTAGTTTTTCCTCTCGCGCCGTTCCGTTGTCTGTTGTTCCTGGTGTTTTTCCTTTCGTGTTCTGTTACATTCATCCCTCAATAAATATATTATCACCCTACTTCACCTCTGCTCGAGTCATTTAAAACCCAGCCTGACAACAACGTTGATACGCATCTTAGTTTGTTACATTATTTAAATCATTTTCATGGGGTATCCTTTTAGGAGTACACATATTTTAATTGAATTTAAATATAATTTATAACGTATATGAGTTTGTCTTGCATAACTGCATTAACCCATTGTGGAGTGTGTGAACGTATTTACAGTATATGTAGATTTCAGGGGCGGTTTGGTGCTACCCCGGTCTCTTGCTACTCTAGCTCTGGCTCTGCTAAGAGAAACAGGGAGACGCTACACCGTAGTTTGCTAAGGTGCTGAACGCAAAGATAAGGTAGAGTTAGCTTGTGTTTGGGTGCTTGAATCAAAAGACAAATGCAAGGATGGATGCGGTCATCTAATTCCTTTAATGCCGTGCGATCGACCCGCAGTCCTCTTGATCGACGTATTGGGGATCCCTGAACTATGTTTTAAGATTCTGAAATATTTTGTGGTCCTCTTTTAACAAATAAACATCCGTATGTAGGGAGTTTAGTCATTTTCCAACATTTCAGACCAATATTACCAACCGATATTAATTTCCATCTTGTTGCTCTTTGTGTTTAACAGAGATTCAATGCCAGTGTGTTAAAAAGATGTTGAAAAATATATATTATCGGTAAATGTTGCGTATTGCCACAAATGCCTTACTCATATTGGATATTGTATCGGCTTAAATTTTGAAATTGGTGTTTTTTTCTTGCCATTTAATGAAATTAAAACAAATATTGATGAATAATCAAGATATATAATTTAATATCCTTCCATGTTATTTTCCCACAGCAGTTCTTTTTCTTAGGTTGAGTTTGGGCTCTGATTATGTTTCTTGTTAGAAGTTATTTCCATATGTATTTTTGTAAGACGAGTTTAAATGTTTCTAGTTCAGTAGATTATTTTGTGGAACTTAATTTTAAATCTGTCCATTCTCCCTATTTTAAAATTTGCTTTGTAAAGCTCAAAGGAAATGTGGCTTATCAGCTAAAACATCTTTTAACGTAATGTAATGTACATTTTTACATTTATACTGCCTCTGCATTTTCAGGCTGATTGCCTACATGTGCCAGGTCCTTTTTTTAATTTTCTAAAAAGACAAAAATAAGTCGATTTAAACCTGAAATAATATTTGACATGTTAACTGGCATTTACAGAGGACAGAATATCACTATTGTGGTACTAGTGGAGTTCCCAGTTGGAGTTCTTTATTAGAACTGGCTTTAAAATGAGTCATAAACCATCAAAAATGATCTTGGCCTTCAAAAAAATTGCTCAAATGTGCCTAAAGGTCTCGTCTATATCGGTTAATTTTATCTTATTTTGACTCTCTTAAAGATTTATTAGAGTTTGTTCCCTTCATCATTGAAGTAGTTTTCATAATTTATAGTTAATTAAATCAATAAAGGCTTAAAATAATGGCCGTTATTTCAATAATGATTATATATCCAGTTGAATATGTTGCTCCAGTCAGAGATTAATGAATGCAGCCGAGCTCCCGGATAATAGATAAGAGAAGCTGCGTTTTCAGTGAACGTGCCAAAGTCCTGTAAGTTGCCAGCTGGTGCGGCAAAGTTCTCCAAAACGTTCTCAGCCAACTGGACTTTGTTGCCATCGTGCTGCAGAGAAGCCAAACCCTTCTTTGGCCAAGAAAGCATGAGTAAAATCCTGCAGTATAAGCTGCTAAGCAGACACATAGCTGTGAGCGTGTGCTCGCATGCTCTAGAAGTTGTTTTGCATTGTTTGTTTTTCCTGATTTCATTCGAGCAAAAGCAACGGCGTCTTTGGAAAGAGTTACGTCGTAATGCCGACCAAGAGGATGTGTGAAGTACTGGCGGCGAGCTCTGGGGCCTGCTGGGACGTTGGAAACACTGTGAACGAGGCGTGAATGTGTTTCACAACTAGAACCGTGTAATCGCTTGGGATGCAAGTCTACACGAGTCCAACAGGTAGCCTGGCTCCCAATTAACTTCGGACCTGATGTCTATTTCTCCCTCCTGTGTTTTCCCTGAAGGCCTTAAGCATGGGGGAACTCTTGTTTTTGTGCATTTCAGAAGTTATTATAGACAACAGCAAAGATCGTATCAATACAGATGACTGTGGACAGAATTATTGACACCCCAAGCAAAGATTTGAATCTATTTATCATAGCAGAAACCTGTGGCACTGTTGTGTGTACTCCTGGGTTTCCATAAACCGTCCGTAGGTTTTTCCCACCGAAAGATCTCTTAATCTTGAACTGGTTTGGCTCTGGTGCTTTCGAACGTTGGTGCCTTAGTAGCTGTAGTTCAATGGGGATGGGTAGAAACAGAAGTTGAAGTTGGCTTTTGATTCAGGAAACCCCAAAGCTGAGTTTGACAGACCGCTTGTAGAAGAATCTTGTTCATGTTCGAAGTTTTTAAGTACTGTAGTTTTTAAGACAACAAAATTTTAGATGATTAGTTTAGATTGGAGAAAAATGGGCAGTGCCTGAGCTGTTTCGATGCATACAGTTACAAACCAGCCATTTCTTAAAAGTAATCCCTTTGTGTTCATTTCAGTAGTAAAATCGTTAGCTAACCTAGCAATCCACAGACCATTTAATTGATTACAAACACTGGTTCAAAATCTTTTTCCACCACATAGGTTATCGGTAAAGTGTATGCCTGTTTAGCCATTTCTGATTTAATGTTTTATACTATTATCCCAATTAAACATTTAAAATTTTTAGGTAGAACCAGCCAGATCTATGTTTAAAATTGCCGCGTTTTTCAGTTTTTTTTAACCTGATGCCATCCGCTCCCAATTTATTTATTCCTAGTTGAACGCTAATGCTGTCTGAAGTTTGTTCAGTTTTAATCTAACCAAAGCAGACCCTAGTTAATTGTTCCGAAACTGGTTTCTGTTCTAAATGAAATGAGTTCGGATATGGCCTAAAAATATCAATCCTGATTTGAGACCTTTTCCTGAACCCGATCCAACATGACTAATTAAGTATTATCTCAGAGGTCCAACACCGTAGTAAAACCCGACGTATTTTAATTAAGCTTCTACTAATGCCAGACCTCTGAATTTGTACTCTGCTGGTTTAGTGGGCGAACATATCCCATTTTAGTTTTTGTTTAACATCTGGCAACATTTTGTGTCTTGCCCTAACCTAAGTGGGAGACTTGCTGTGTTCTGCTCTTGTAGTCTAATTTACTTTGGCACCTGCATTTCTTTCTTCAACAGGCGATCTGCTCCTCTATTTAGTCTGTAATTAAGAGATTAATGCAAGGTAAAGCAACACTAAGCAACTTTTCAACTTTGTTAAATATTTTTATAAATTTTGTGATCATATGTCCACTTACAGCTCATTGAATGACACCTCTGTCATGGGACAGGAGTTGGGTCCGTATCGCTTCAACCGCTACTAAGAAACTTTGAAGAGGGTGGCAGGAACCCAGGCACACAAAGCAACTACTAATGTGCTTACTGCTTTAAGGCATGTGCAGCTTCCCCCGTTTCTTATCTTCAACCTCATCATAAGATGAAAATTACATTCATTCCCTCATCGCTATTCATCCTTCACACAGCCTTTGGAAACTGAAATGTACTTCAATCCAACTGCAGGTGGCAGGGAGATCAGGCTTTTATGACGCCATGCGTTGGTCCTCATAGCAAATGCAGTCTTTCTTCATGGAAAATCACTACCGCATATGTCAAAGCTGGACGCCAAAATCAACCCAAAGTGAAACTTCTTTAGTGTTGCTTTCAAACTGTAGGCTCATGTTTGTTTGCTTTGTGCTAATTTTATTGCAGAGATATTTTAAAGGCACTTACCAGACCATCGAGCATCTAATTTTGGCATCTGGTGTTCAGGTTTGGTCCCAGTTAGGCTATAAAATGAAACACCACCCAACATGCCTGTTGATGCGTTTTCAACTCAAACCCTAAAACATATTAGAAGCACTTTGCTACTCAGTCTAAACAAAGTCTGGATATGATATTAGGCCATATCTGAGGTACAGTGAACCAGGAGGATAAATATATAAATAAGTAAATGTATTTTTGTTAAAGATCTGTGTAAATCTGCAATAAGGCAAAGAAGAAAATGTTTTAGGCTCCATTTTCTCTCCGTACTGAACCCTTTCAGCATGCTTTGAACCTTTAGCTTCTCTAAACCCTGAGTTTCTGGGTAGTATTATAGTGTTTTTCATGTCCTTCCTGTTTTTTCCACTGCGACACCGAATGCTTTAAGGCTGTTGCCTGTAATTAACCTCTGGATATTCGGACTGTTTTCCTCTGATCTGCTGCATTCGACTCCTCTTCCTCCTTCAGTCTGTGTTCTCCATTTTCCTGTTCCTAATCTTGCATCTGATGGGCATCTGTTTGCTCGTAGACTCCGAGGCGAAGAGGTAAAAAGCCCTGTGAGAAGTCCTCCAGGACCACTTCCTTGTGTCACAGCACGCACAACAAAGCAAGCTGCCCCAAAACGACCCACAATTTCCCGCGGAGGAAAACAGCCTAATGGCTGTCTCCTTCACTTTTATGCCACCATTAGATTGACAACCCGCTGCTCCCATTTAATTTTGTGGAGACATTCATGTTCCCCTCATACGCTGTGGCATTTCGGATCATCATAATACCTGTGAACCAGTTTGTTTTTAAAGGTAATGTAAAACAAAAAAAAAGCTAAAACATGAGAAAAGAACTGTTTTTCTTAATTATTAATTTGCTTTCCTTTCTTTTGCCCCTATTATTTATGATCTATTTTAACTTCTCTGTGTGCTATATGGAATGAAGAAAAGAAAAACATCCTATTCTTTCCTTGGCGACTTCAATCATTTTCATACTTCACAGAAATATCTAAAGTTTTCAGGATCACAGCCGCACCTTTTTTACCGAGTCCATTTCTTCTTTTCCTGCTGGAATTCACTGGTTTTCCTTTCAACTTCTCCGCCTTTTGCCGGACAAAAGCTGACTGGCAGACTTGTTTAAAAAAATCCCAGCTCATCTTTAAAAAGACAGACGGACAGTTTTTTTTTGTTTTTTTTGCAATGATATACCAAACTTATTCTTCGGTATTTGAGCAACAGCCCGACTCAGACAGGTTTTTATTTTGACTTTCCGAGCGCTTGGTGGTAATTGAGACTTGGTGGATTGAGAAAAATAAAACCTACGCTGTTCTAGATTTGCTGCAAAAGGAAAAACGGAGACTGAGAATCGAGAATTCAAAGACAAACTGAC
Organism: Orestias chungarensis; assembly: GCA_032876305.1. Lineage (NCBI taxonomy): Eukaryota > Metazoa > Chordata > Actinopteri > Cyprinodontiformes > Cyprinodontidae > Orestias > Orestias chungarensis. The sequence continues at coordinate 1,050,282 of JAVLVB010000301.1, read as the reverse complement.
AAAATAATTAACATGTATTCTCTCTTAGCGGCTGGCACAAGACCATGGTTATCGTAAAAGTGCGCGCTGTAAAAGCTGAAAGCTGCTTTCATATCTCAGATATTGATATTTTTGTTTATCAAAGAACACTGATTCTTTTTTTTTTTACACTGAAAATCAATTTATTTTACTTTATTCAGTAATGGCATGTGACTTAATAAACTGCAATATAAGGAACTTTGACCTATTGAAAACTTTGTGGCGCTTTAAAAGGTGCTTTTACCTTCATTAATTATGAAAATCCTTTATAAGTCATAAAAAAACCTTAAAGGAAATTTCACTATGCATCAAAGTCGTATCTGATCCTTTAAAGTAGTCTCTTTAAGAAGTCCCGGCACTTTCTCAAAGCCATCCATTCATACCGTTCATGCCAAGTGTTCTTTTTAGGGGGATTGGTTTTTGTTGTACATATGAGCTACAATATTTATGGCTTATTGAAAATGGCGACTTTGGGATATTGTTGCGCAGTTTTAGCAGGTGGATCTAATTAAATAGATAAATAAGTAAATGTTATTCATGCTTCTTTCCCACTAACATGTCCCAGAGTTAGGAAGAAAATGAGAGACAGTTGTTACTGTAATATGTCTGAACTGCTTAAGTTTTGCGCCACGTTTCCCATATTTTATTTTTAAAAAAAGTCTTACCTTATTAAATATTGTTCTTCTTTCCCTTACCCGTTAGTGCACAAACTAGGACTGCAACTAACAATTATTTTCATAATTGATTAATCTGTTGATTATTTTTTACGATTAATCGAGTAGACACTTTTAATTATTTTATTATTATCCGTATACGTTATTTTTACATACTTTTGTTAATTATTACTGTTATATACTAATGTATAAAATATTATGTAGTTATTATTATTTTTATTATATACTTTTCAATTTTAATATATATTTGATATTTTATTATTCTATATTATATTTCCTATGTTAGATATTCTATTTTAGATTATTTATTTTATACAATTTTTATATTTCTATATTTTATATTTCAATAAACATATATTAATAGAGATATATATATATATATATATATATATATATATATATATAACTATTAATATATATATATTAATTTCCACTATTTTATTAGTTTATTTTTTATAATTTAAAATTAAATATCGTATTTTATTTATATATTTTATTATTATTATGATTTTCCATATATATTATTTATCCACATTTCATAAATAAACGTGTTACCTTAGTAAGTAAAGCTTAATGAAACCTTAGGAGCAGTTTGTGAATGGGTTTTTGCGAATTATCGTATCTTTTATTGTTATCGTGATACGTTTCTTGTTTCTTTCAGAGCACTTCCGTCGTTCTCGCTTTGAATTCATTAACATTTTACAACCATGTTGCCCACCCCTACTTCAAAATGAACAAAACTGTCACTTGTATAGAGGAAATAAAATGACAAGAATAAATTAGGACACCCTACAACGTCTGGTCTTTGTCCTGTATAATTGAATATAAGATTGTATAAATAAATAATAAAAACAGAAGAAAAGACTCAAAAGATATGTTTAAAGTGGAGACGTGTTTTAGAGATTCCCTTTTAACCGAGTCTTGAAATAACTAACGCCTGGACTAATTAAACAGCCTGATCTTTAACTGGTCATAATGTTATGGCTGTTCAAGGCAACCTAAAACTGTGTATTTACCAAGCTGTTTCCTAAGTATCCGTCTGTATTGTGATATGTCTGACATACAAACAATTTTCCCCTTCCAATGTAATCAGGTTGATGTAATTAATTTTCCGTCTTGTGCTAACGTACGCAGCAGGCTGCAGCTGTGAAACTACAAAGGTATAATTGAACTCATCAGCCAAATTGGCCGACAGAATCACGCTGTCACATCTAATCGACAACAAAAGCTGCTTTTAAAATGAAAAAGAGACAGCAGTCGACGTCGAACGCAGATTCTGACTGATCCCCTATGGTCACTTAAACCACTTTGATGTTAACTGATAGGTTTGTTTTTATCGTACGTGGACGGGCAGACCTACTGGGTGAGAGCAAAACAATGCTGGAAATACAGAAAACTAAAAAAAATCACAATATTGACAACATCCGACCAACCCGATGCAAAAAAACAGGCAAAGAACACAACCAACAGAAGACGAAACAGTAAATGAGGGAGCCAGGCTCGCCGCAAACAGACAATAAAACACTAAACCAGCGATGAAAAGCATAAATGAAGGATTTTCAAAGCTACACGAACAATGATGATCATCAAATCAGACAGATTTTTGCATTCACACACAAAGAACAGAAGGTGCAAACACATAAGCCGCTCTCAGACAGTACAACGAAGTAAAAATCATCCAAAAGTACAAAATAGCATACAAATAAAGCTTTTTTTACTTATAAAGTCAGCAAAATATATTGTTTGCTAGTATTTTTTTTTATATATGAAGCTTTTTTTTTTATACAGATGCAATTCTACCTCAACAAACAAAGTCTACAAGCAGTAAAAGTTCACTTTTGACACGGCACATTGACAAAGTTGCTAAAGTTCACAGAAATAGGTGAAACAAGCATATGATATCTTCCATATTTACTAGTATCGCAATCTTAAAAGTGTACAGTATGTAGCCACTTAGTTTCTTAGATATTTCTTAGCTATACCTGGTATGTTTAATTCAGTTTATTGATACAGTGTCAGATCACAGCATGTCATCTTCAGGGAGTTTGCAAGAGAATTCCTTTCGGTTCAGTTATTGATTCTGTTCAATTGATCCTAGTTATCAAGCAATCCATCAAGTCATGAAGCCAGTCAGTCCCTCCTGAAAAACGAAATTCTGCGATCGCAGAAAGTCAAAAGAAAGGGCGCAAAATATCTGGGGGTGGGCATATTTCTTAAAAAGCCGCGTATTCACCACATAAATAGAATCTACTCTCAGAAACTGCTGAATTATGTGAATTTGTCTAAATTTGCTGATCCTACTTTTTTTTTTCTCAGAAATTTAAAATACTAGATTTTCTCACTTTTGACTGACACTAACCCCCCCCACCCAAAAGTGAACAGTCCAGGGCGTCGCGTAGTGACGTCATCACCTCCGTGCGCCACCATAACAAACACATTTTGGTCCCAGCAGCGGCGGCGTGTCGGCCATATTGGATGTGTCAGATCTGTCCCGTAAACTAATAAAAGCAAATGGACTGAAGTTGATCCAGGTTCTTACTACAGGAGCTTTAAGTTAGTAACAACTGGCTTTGTTCTTAGACAGATTCTGGATTTCAGAACTAAGCAATGTTCATATTTTACTCATACTACGTTATAGATGACCTTAAATGGTCCAACACTCTAAGTTACCATAACGGGACTAAATAACTGGTTCAGCTATGCTGCTATGTTATGTCATGTTTGCTGTTTACTAGATGTGGGAGAAGCTGGTTTCTTCTCCTACATTTGGAAACAACAATTCCCAAGTTTTCACACTTTTCCTCTAATCCAGCATCTCTCCAGACAGAAATGTAAATATGAGGAGCAAAAGCAAATGAGTTCTAGCAGTTCTTAGTCTTATCAAGGACATGTTGGTCTCTACTGCCTGGAACTTGAGCTGTTCAACAGTCTTTTCACGTTCTGTCTTGAACACCTGAGTACTCCTCAATGAGGCTCGTTTATTGTCTGAACTTTGACCTCTGTATTAGACACAGCCTTTACTGTTCTGCTGAATATCATAAATCACAAATCAGACCAAAAAAGGTCCAAGAGAAAAACACAGACACAAGGTCAGCGCTCCCGTTTTAATGTCTAAATCCATAACTGTCACGGCAACACTGTGGAAACTGAACCCTAATCAGACGAGGTGAAACTTAAAGTTTGTTTGGAGATATTTCACGATTAATGGTTTTACCACCTGGTGTGTGTCAGAAATGGCAACAGAACCCCAACGACGACCTATTAACGTTCCCGCCAGTGCTCTGCTCTTGCCTTAAAGCAATGATCCATGACAGCGATGATTCATGAGCGCGTGACACGAAACGTTTTTATACCTCCGTCGTCAAACTTTTATAGACGTCACCAAAAAACAAGGACAGTAGGAGCGGCGGCTATTTATAGATGTACCTGCCGGGGCTGGAGCTCGGTTTGGGTGCGTCCATGCAGATTTTTAATCTGTTTCAGGTAGACGCCGTCACAACAAAATCTTACTCGAACACGTTAAACGTAAAAGAGGTCGGGAGTTCTATAGTTTCAGAGTGGTTCTCAGAAGGTCATTTCTAGGAAAAAACAATAACATTTCTAGATTTAAGGTCAAAACATCTGGTTGGAGAATCGACTCATGAAGTCCATGGAACGTCTTCCGTACCGTCTGATCGTAACGTTCACAACGAAGTAGCCAAGACTACATTTATTCGTATAGCACCTTTGGTTTACAAGACAATTTAACATGCTCTAGATAGAAGTAATTTCCACTTTAAAAGCGTTAGAGTAAGAGTTTCAAAACAGAAATTAAGTTGAACAATAATAAAACAGAATGCAATAACTATTTAATGTTAGATTACAGTTAACAGCAGATAAAATCACACACAGTTATGAAGAAGCGTCAGACTATAAAAACACTTATTCAAAAGCAGAGCTGATTTAAAGTCTATTCTATATGCGACAGGAAGTAAGTAAAGACACCTTAGCACTGGACTAATATGGTCGTATTTCCTGGTCCTAGTTTCTGGACGTTCTTGTCTTCCAGCTCGTTTAAAGAGCGACACGTCAGCTACTGTAGTCTAACCTGCTGCCGACAAAAGCATAGATTAGTCATTTATTTGTTTTGTTTGGACTTTTTTCTTTTGATTTGGTAACCCAAGTTACAAAAAACAACATACAGTTTAGACTTTGGATAATATCCAGATGTTGATCATATAAATATTACCCCTTAATCTTAGGGAACGTTCTATATTTTTGAGACAAAATGTGATTATAAACTAATCAATGACTAAATTAGTTGTCAACTGTTTTAATAATCGATTTCATGTAATATCATGATGTATTTTTGTAATGTTGGTGAAGAAAGTCATCCAAGAATAAATGCTTGGCATTATGAGAATTAAGTTGTATGGGGGTCAATTTGTGATGGACTGAAATTGTGTTGTTACAAAAAAAAGTTGTGAAATTACAAAAACCAAAGTTGATATATCACAAGAATAGTTGAGAGTCCAAAGTCATACAACAATAAAGTCGTAATATTACGTTATGTTTAAATTATTATTTATTCTCATAGTAGAATGAGAATAACTATGTAATATTGGTAATACTTAATATATTAAAAGTCATAATATTCAAGAAAAAAGTCGTAATAAAAGTTCTTTTTTAGGAACTTCTGCCCAAAAAAAAAACCATATTAATATGAAGAATGTGAAAACATCTCTTAAAGTTAGACTTTGGATATTGGTTTTACAAATAATAAGATACTATTACTCTTAACACATCAGCATCATTACATTTCAATGACACTAACTTTATTGTTGTAATTCAGAGTTGATTTTGTTATTATGACTTTTATACCATGATATTAATTTGTTTTGGCTTTATACTTGTTATATTCAAGTTCAAAACTGCTCTCGTTATCCAAAACTAAATCAAAAAACCCATGAAATGGGATATAACCTTCTTCCCGAACCTGTATATTTGCATTTTATGATCCTTTATTTGGAGAAGCTGTTACAGAAGTCACCTTAAATCACTCGTAGATGTCATGAAGATGCTCCGGTGTTCCGGTTTTAAAGTACATGTTGCTGCAGTTATTGATAATTAGTGCGTCATCTGTTCCCTATTCATGGGGAATATGGTGATTATAAATCTCATTTTACTAGAGAGGATTGTCCAAGTGTCTTGAGAAAGTCTCCTAAGGATGTTTGGTTTAGATGTCTCACTCCAAGATGTGTTGAGATTATAATGAAGCTGAAAAAGCTTTGTTTTGGGATATTTGCAGCCATGAGTTTGTGGTTGAACATTTCTTAAAGCACATAAACGCAATTCTTTTCTAACTGTCATGAGAGAAATTTTGTTTGTATAAGTTTACAAGAACAGAGGTCTGGTCAAATTCTTACCTAATAGTTGCACTAGATAAATAATAAGGGCATCAAAACTTGTTTCGGGACTGAAGGAAATGACAGAAAGGAAGCTTTCTTTTTGATGCTGTTATCCTCAGATTGTAAAACCAAAACAATGTTGCATCCGGTTTCAGAGACGGCGTTAATAACACAATAAGACAACAGACAAAAGCAGACAAAAACTCAGAGAACAGGCTTTCGTGCTGCAGTCATTGGGCCCGACATCGTGTTTACCACAGGGGAACACAAATAATATCACCATGGAGCAACTAAGAGTGATAAACCTGCCTAACATTAGTAATGTCGGGGGTGAACTAGGAAAGCGAAGAAACTCAACATTTAAAGGCCGTCATTTGACGCTTCTGTCTGTTACAGTGAAGCTTTAAAGTAGAAATAACTTGAAAATGAGCCATTCTAGTGTATTAGTACCAGAGTATTTGATCCAGACTATGAACATTTATTTTTTTAACCTTTTTTGTTTCAAGTTGTTCAAAAATAGTCGTAATTTTACTTGTAGTTATGTTATGCAAGTAAAGTTACAATCTGAAGAGAATAAAGGTGTATTTGCATAAAGTCATAATATTATGACATTTAATTTGTTTGAAAAATTTCGTTTGATGCTCGTGTATGTTAAAGTGAAAGTGAAAGCTACCTGAGGCTTTTAGAAAGCAGATTATTAGTCTGTTAAGGACTTTAAATAGGACTTTTTTTTACGGGGGGAAAAAACGTAAAAACAAGCCTTTCAGGTGTTTGGAAAATATTCCCAGAACGTCCAGAAAGACAGCCAACATGCCAAAATCTGAGCGTTCAAGCAAGTTCACCCTAACAGCAGATTTCAAGATGCTATAAGAAGTCTCCATTAATCATATTCTACCATCACAGGACCTACAGCAGGCTAGTGGTGCCGATAATATGACAGAGAACACATTCATCCATACAATTTTTATTTTATTTTTGCTTTGTAACCATTTCTATGATCTGGAGATATTTTTTTAGGTTAATTGTTTTCATTGTAGCTCATGGAAACACCTTAAACTTTTGTTAACTCTGAATAGTTTTATATTTATCAACACAATATTGCCGCTTTTAGGTAATAACAAGCAATAAGTAAACGGTAAAACTGGGATGTTAAATGCGATCCGGTCAAAATTTAGGAGCACCTAAATGTAGAAGTTAAGAACTTCATCTATCCAAAAGCAATTGAGGTGGATTAGCAGTGCTTTCCGACAATGAATAGTCTTTGCTGCGAAGAGATTGAGCTATTACAACAGTTTCCCTCAGTTTCTACCATCGAAAATGAATAATGATCCCCGCAACATAATACTGAGCCAAAACATCAGGGGTGAAGTGATGATCTCACTAAATATTATACTACAAATAGTCAAATACACGACATAAATAAGAGAAGTTCAAGAAAATTATCAATTTATACAACATATGTCCCTAGTTAACGCTCAGTAAGCCACATAGTGACCTATATGTGAAAGCTGAGCTGCTTCCCTTTTTTTTGTGAAATTTTGCGCTAAAATGAAATTATCTAATAATAAGAAACAACCTTCTGCTGCAGAAGAAGTCAATCATCCTTTATGCTGTTAAAAACACAGGACCAAATGTTAATGTCTGCGAGTGTGAAAACAGCCTGTTGCACAAATGAAACTCGTCTCATTTTTCCAAATGTGGAATGAGTGGAAGGAAGCCAGAGCTCTGCTTTTATTCCTTATTTTCTTTCTCTTTCTGTTTTTTCATGCAGTCTCGCGTCTGTGAACAGTGTGGTCTCACCCACACTAACTAATATCCTTTAATAATTCAGAGAACTGTGCCAGAGAAACTCGCTGAAATATTAATGAAACAACACAAGTTTCTATTTCCAAGTAATTAGCCGGAGTCCTGTAAACTCTCTGAGGTGGTTACCGCAGTCGGCGGTTTGATCCAACCTCTGCTGGTGATGGAAAAAAATGGCAGGTTTAACATAATAAATGGCGTCTTCGTTCTAACCGTGTCTATTTTTTCTACGTGGTGTCTTGCAATAAATTACTTGTTAATTTCAGCAAAGCTGCATTAATAATTTTCCATTTGCTGCCTTTAGAGCGCTTTCATCTAAAGTCTCAAATGTTGATATTTGCTGCTGTTTACTGGGAGGTGGAATGGAAATGGGAAAAGAAATCAGACAAGTTTATTGGTAACACTCCATCCATCCATTCATCCAACCATTTGTTTCATCTTCCATATGTACATACGTCTCTCAATACATTCACCTCTGCATCCAGTCATCACAGATTTTTGTTGCATCCATCCATCCTTTCACTCTTCATTTTTTTGTTTAACATTTATTTTAGTTTTTATGTATCCATTTGTTCATCTCTTCATCCACCCATATTTATATTCATTTACCCATTAATCATCCATTCTTCATCCATCAATCAATCTATTCATAAACCAGCCATTCCTCCATCCATCCATCCATCCATCCATTAAAACCCTTTTATTTATCCATACATCCATCTGTCTGTCCGCCCATTCATCATTCATTTATATGTTTGACCCTCTATTGTTTATCCATCTATTTATCTATCCATCCATCCATTATTATTGATCCCCTTTGATCTTTTTATCCATTTATCCTTTTTCCAGTCATCCATCATTGATCTATCCATCCATTTTTAACCCTTTTATATATTTCTTTTCTGTCTATCCGTCCATCTTGGACCATTTTTATCCACCCATGTATTTATTTGTCCACTCATCCATCATCCATCTATCTTTTTTCCATCCATCCATCCATCCATCCATCCATCCATCCATCCATCCATCCATCCATCCATCCATCCATCCATCTTTTACCCTTTTTTATCTATTCATCTTCTTATTTGTTCATCCGTCCATCCCTTTTGATCCATCCATCCATCCCTCTCTTTCTCCGCTGTTTGGAAAAGTTTGACATTCTGAACAGAACCATCTTCTTACCAAATTACACGGGAACCAAAGTGTAAAACCAGAAAGCCAGATTTCTTCGTGTCCATTGCGGCCCGCTTTGTGTGCGCGACCTCAGCCGCCACTCAAGCCGAGGTCACTTTGAGGTAGACTACTGAGCAAACTGGCGGACCCCCCACCGGGCCGCCAAGCCTCCAGCCAACCTTGAAACGGATCCAAATGTCAGCCGACTGAAAACCCTGAAACCGAGCCTCTTTTGGTCTCGGCTGCTGTGGATGATTAAAAAGTTGCAGGCTCTAAATTCTCAGACCTATATTGAAGGATGATTAACTCTTTTGAGCATCAGTTGTTTTTGATAAGCTGCCTCTTTGCTGAGTCGTAGGAAGAAAATATAAAAACCCGTCAGTCATTGTACAAGAACTGATCCTCCTCCTCTTCCTCCTAAGCTGATCTGGGGGATGTTTTGACGTTCTGCCAGCTTCGGTCAGCGATAAGCTTGACCCGGTCAGTTCACAGCGAGATCCTTCACAACACTGTCTTTTCTTTGGAGGATAAGACAACACCCTCGGTGCTGTGTGGATATTCTCCTCTATACCCAGCCGTCTCAGACTTTTGTTACAAATCCTGGATGTAATATAAATATTTAAACAGGATTTGTGTGTGTTTAATTTTTAGTTGAGCCTCAGACAAACCTGTCACTCCTTACTCTGACTTTCTCTCTATTCAGTTAAGTTTTTTTTTTTCATACTTCTAAATCACAAACATCAAACTGTGTCATGAATCGATAGCCTTCCTTTAGGGGCTTTGTGTTTACCAGCTATAGATAAAAGAAAATAAGACCTCAAATTGCTCTAGTTTACTGTAATTTCTCTTGCTTTCAGCAATTATAGTGCCTGTTCCTGCAGGCATTTTTCCCCCCAGTTTATTCGGTTCAAAGCAGGAAAGAAAAAACACAAAGGGTTTTCTGTGCTCGGCAGCCAGTCGTCAGAGAAAGTGACACTAATAATGGACTTGCTCTGAGACGTCTGTCGAATCTGCGTTCTCCTCAATGAAATAACTATCTTTTACGGAGAAAAACGTCTTCTTTAAATGCTGACAGGACCTTTAAATTACTGCGGTAGCAGTCGAGGAGGGATGTTTTGATGTTGCAGCAATGAGGATTTGACAGAAGCAACACTGGATGTTGTCGACTGAACAAGCCTAACAAAGAAAAAGAGCATTTAGGCATCAAAACCAAGATTTCAGATTTATTTAAAGACATTGAAGTCAAAATGTAAAGCAACTTTGGTTTCAGTGAATGTCTTGATTACCATAATTTGTAACTTAGCAAATATTGTTAGCACAAGCTGGTAGTAGTGGACCATTTTTATTTGTTTAACAGTTATTCATTTGTCAACCTCTCAATCCATTTGACCATTCGACAGTGCATCCCTCTATCCATCATTAGTTTATCCATCCATCTGCCTTAAATCCTACCTTCTATCAATCCAACGTTTTACATCCATCCTTCCATCCATCCCATCATCTTTAGTTTACCATCCATCCATTTATCTCGAGCATGTCCTTACATCCATCTATCCTAACCATGCGTCCATTTATCTGTTTAACTTTTACATGCATTCATCAATCGGAACATTTATCTGTTTTTTCATCCATCGATTTGATTGAGTTAAATGTTCTTAATGTATCAGTAAATATTTATTTCTAAATTTTAGAGAACTTGTTTTGGCCCTAATTCATGTCCTAATATTTAATAACAAGTTAGGGTTTGCTCAACAATACATCTTTACGACAACGTTTATTTAAAAAAAAATTTACCTTTTGTTTTCAAATACTTTCACATATTTTTGTGCTTCTCTACTTTCATTACAAAATTTTTACAATTGTTCTTTTGATTGTGCCAAACTTACCTGTATAGATAAGCTGCTTTACACAAGGTTAAAGGAGCTCTTTAACAAGTTACACTTTAAAAGGAGGAAAATAAGAAAAACTAAATTAATATAAAAAAAGACACTTTAACAGCTAATTTTTCATCACTTTTCAGTTCCTTTTTTCAGTGCTAGTTGCACTACTTTGAAGGTTTAAATACTTAGCCTCTATTTTGTTGTAAACCTTCTTATTCTCCAAAGCCAGTTTAAGTTACCTTATATAGGAACAACCTCTTTTACTAACCAGTTCAAATAAAAATAAATATTTACGATTGTTTTCAGAAAAAAGACCTGCAGAGGTAAAACCACTGTCACCCAATCATAACCCTTTAGAACAACCAGGACTTCCTGTTAGGAATCAAACGTAGCGCCTCCTGTGGGCCTTAACATACTTGATGGAAACTAGACGAGCAAAAAGCATCTGAACCAACAATACTTTCTTTAGGGTCTCGCAAAAACTCCCATTTTAGGATGGAAACTCTAATAAACTCTAATTCTAATAGTTACATATTATTTAGCTCCTGTTTTTGAAAAGACTTCTCCTTCTTAAAGAAGGGTCGACTCTGAAGGAGCAGCACATTTTTATTTGTGAATTAAGCTGTTTGAGTAATGATTGGGATTGAAGGGTTCAGTTGGTATTGGGTTAAATTTAGGCTTAAAAGTTTTAGAACCAGGTTGTGGTTGATTAATGTAATTTCCTTTCTCTCTTTTAAGGAATAGAGCTGATAGTTTTGATGCATTTGTCTACAGAATACTTAATAACAAGTAATTAAACTAAGTTAGTGAACCAAAAAAAAAAAAGCTTCATTGGACATGTCCACTTAGATTTTTTTACTAAAGATTGTTTAATCATTTTATCATTTTGTATACATAAATACAGGTTTCTCCTCACCTAACCCTGGTTTAAAAAAATGCACTGTATGATTGCCTTTGTCTGCACAGGAACGCTTAAGGTTGAATCATTGTTGTAGACACCTTGGTAAATGCTGAACCCATAAAAGTCGGGAGGCTGCTTACAAAATGGATTCATTAAAGAAAAACTACAGCTTTTTTTCCTTTGATTCCAGAGGAGCAACCCAATAAATGAATAAAATTTCACAGAAAGCCCAGTGTCCTTGGTGCGCGCAGAATGTCTTAGTCTTTCAGCGCGCTGATTGATACTGGCGGACGCTAATTCCTCGCCAAATGATGCTATTATTCAGGGGCTCAAATTAAATTACTTCATCCATTGGATCTGCTTAACGTTTTCCCCGTGGAGAGTTTAGCAAACAGTGTAATCTCACCAACTTACTTGCAAGTCGTGTTTGTCATGCTCCGTCTCCTGTCTCTGAGGATGTTTTGACGGTTGTCTTCAGCACAGGGGTGAGCCGACTGTATGTTGCTCCCAGTGTGCTGGGGTATAAAGCGAGAGTGAAAAAATTTAAACCGTGTTGTTCCACAGAACTACCCTGGGGAAAATGTGCATTAAACCACTTTATTTTAACCAAGCTTCGCTAGTCTAGTTTGTAAAATTGCGTCATGAAAAACCCATTATACTGGGAAGTTGAGGTGAAAATGGAAATCATGGTGCAGAGAAAGAAAGTATTGAGACTTCAACCTTTATCATGCTTAAGGTTGTATTCTCGCCTGAAAACAAGAATGATAAGTAGTTTTTTAAACAAGTCGAACACCAAGAGGTCCAGGAATAAGGCATATGTAGCAGCCATCATCCACATTGTGCTTTATTGAACTAAATCGCACAGGTCGATGAGCCCAGGTATACACAATTCAGGAAGAACACTAAAAATAGAAAATCAATCCTCCATGCAACATATGAAATCTCATCGCTCCCACATACAGTGCACTTGGAAAGTTTTATTCTAACCCTTTACTTATGCAGTACTAATTATTTTATCTCAACACAGGTCGTAGTAGGAAAAAAGAAATAGTTTCTATGGTTACTGAAAAACCTGCACTGGCTCTTCACCTAGCTGTTGCTAAGTGAAGATGAGCAATTAACGTTTCCACATCTCTGAAGAGAAGGCAGACACCAATATTAACATTGATTTGTCATAACAACAAGAAGTTGAAGTTCAATAAAGATTATTATTATTATTTCTACGCACTTTTCATTGCAGAAATACTTAAATTTAGTGACGTTGAAGGACTTTTTTTATATGATCACACCGTCTGAAGTCTATTGAACCTAAAACTTTGGCTAGGGCATAACAAATGCCCCTTTTTTTTGGAGTCTAAGGTGGTTGTTGTTTGCTTGCTTGTCTGCTTTGGATCATCGTCTTGCTGCACAAGTGTGGTTGGGCTTAAGTAGGCCACTATGATACCCCTGAAACACATTAAAAATGACCATCAGTATGCTAAAGTCTGGTGGTTTAACCTGAAAGCTGGCAACAATATGATAAAAGAAGTCTTCAAAAGAAACCCCTAAGCTGTCATTATAGGTCCTATACCAAGCTTCTACAAAGGGGACTGAACTTGCCAGACTTTTAACTTCGACCAAGACCAGAACATCTGGAACAGAAGACATGTTTAGCGTACGTCGGATAGCATTGCAGATGGAGAAACTTAGACCAGCTGTGAGGCATGGAGGTGCGACTTTCAGGATTTTATGGGTGCTTTTCTGCAACAGTAGGTGTCTGGAGTGTGGCTGAGGTAAATGTAAAACCAGAAATAAGTAAAGCTGAATCAGAATCGGAGCCTTTAGCATGCAATGACCTGAACCTGCCTCTAAATTCAGCAAGGATTTACTGACTTAGATATTAACTCAATTAATAAAATCTTGAATAAAATAAAAACTGAGTTCAAAACACTTGCAGTGTTGATTAGTCTATTCCATGTTTGAACAATGTTAGTAGGACGTTCAAGTACTGCAGTTATTGAGCAAGAGAGAGTTACAGCAGACGGGCTTCTCAGAGATGAATGAACTTTCTTTATTAATCCTCAATGGTAAAAACAAAACAAAAACGTTTTTAATAAAACTCTAAAACATAATGATAGATAATGTTTTAAATATGACCTCTTGCAAGTTAAGCAACGTATGCCTTAAAGAAACGCTAAAGAAGTTTCAGTTTTCGTCGATTTTGTGGACAAAAGCGCTAGTGTTTTGTGTTTTGCCTGAAGGGAGACTGCATCTCCCATGAGCACCAGCGCATAGCATGGAAAAATCCTGATCAGTTGGATTGAAGAACATTTCAGTTTCCAGTGTCTGTGTGAAAGATGAATAGCGATGAGATGATGAATCTGATTGTAGTGAAACAATGTCAGATGATGATGTTGGGAGATAAGGAACGGGGGAAGTGACGTATGCCGTAAAGCAGTCAGCACAATTGGAGTTGTTTTGTGTGGGAGGGTTCCTGCCACCCTCCCCAAAGTTGCTTAGTGCCGATTAAGGCGATACGCAGTGACAGAGGTGTCATTCAACAAGCTGTAAATTGACGAATGATCACAAAAGTTTTGAAAATATTTTAAGAAGTTTGAAAAGTTCCTTATTGTCGCTTAAAACCTTTTCAATGTGATAAAGTAAATAATGAAACATTCTCAAAGAGATACTATCTCAACAAACAAGCAGGATCTATACGTTTAATAGTGGACATGAATGCAGGTTGTAGTGAAAATGTAACTTTCTAAGTGGAACCTTGTCGGTGGCAGGAAGCGAGTAGAAGTGTAATAAAGTGTGGTCAAGTGTCTGCGTGGGCCTGAATTTTAAGTTTAATATGCATAATTGGTGGAGGTGCTGAAGTACTGAAGCCTCTCTTTTAAATTCAGAGAGACACGAAAACCGCAATTTCCTCCAGCCGTAAAGTAAACGCTGCAGGAAGAATATAACCACAACCGCCGCTGTTGTGGTAAACGTTTGATAGCTGGAATGTGGAAGGAGAGCCTCTGGAGTTTGTATCGAGTAAAAAGGAGTTGCATTAAATTTGAAATGATTGAAATTTCCATCCGTCTGAGTTTAAACAACAGCAGCACGGATTCAGACTAATGAACCGAGTGGAGAAAAACGAAACAAGATTCCTTTGGTAAACTTGTTCAATGGAAATTAAGGTGAAAAAGTAGAAAACAAATTTATAAATATATTAAAATTAAACCATTATCAATTTTTTATTTCACCTGAGCTGATCGCACCGATATAACAAATTTGTGGAACGATTCCCAATATTTTTTGTTTTCTACCTGCAGCAGTTTGCTTTATAAACTTTCAACACAAAATAAATGAAACCAGGACAAAAACATAATTATTTGAAAAGATATTTAAGCAGACATCAGCAAAATTGTATAAAATAAAGTTTGATAAAGTTGGGTTAGCTGACAACCTGACATAGTTCCTTCAGTTTTGTCTGGAGGAAAGGGCCAAAAGTACAGAAAACTAGTTATAGACAACTATTTAAGAATGTTGGACATAAAATCTGATTAGCAGATGGAAAGATTGATGTCTTGGTAAAACAAATACATCGTCTGTTGGTTTCAGGATCGTCCAGCATCCAGCAACCTTTCTTTGTGTCTCTACAATTATCTGAAGGAGTTCCATACAAACTGCACTAATTGTTAAATTTTAGTCATCTGCCGTTTTCATTCTCAATTAGAGGTAAATAATTAGCCGCTAACTTTGAAGCACAGACAGAAGGGAACACCCACCTCCGGCTGATTGCATAAGAAAAATCAATTTCTGAATGTCTGGTCGATAAAAATAAAAAACCAAAACACAAGCGTGGAAATCTGAAGCAGGATGCAGTAATAGGCTGTTATCTCTGTTGTGACTACTTCACATTTCATGCTGCGCAGGTTTAAAAATAAATAAATTCAAGGAAGCCGTGTGTGGCTTGAACATTTCCTGCCTTTCTTCGGTTTGGTAACTTTGAGTTATGGATTTCCATTAAATATTATTTTCAGTACACAGCGCTGATGCATTGAATGGATCAGAAACCATTTGGGGAGGAAAATGGTTGTTTCTGCCGTTTTAAACCAGTTTATTTCAGTGCTGCTTATAAATATTGTTGATAGGCCCATAGTTTTTGTTATATCTACTAAAAATGCGCTTTAAAGTGTGTTCCTGTCTTTTGTTTGGTTTATTTAATGCTTTTAATCAAACATTATGATCTTATTGTAAGGGGAATGTCTTATGTTTTATTCTTGCCCATCAAATCTGGCGAGAGATCATGGGGTTTAAAATCGGATGGACTCGATTAGAAAGCAAGAAGTGAAGTAATTAATCAGGAAAAAAAATGTTTCTGACCAAAACCCTTTGCTTCGCATTAATGTTTGTGTTTGAGAGAGCTTTTTCATGATTGGCCGACCGGCTTTTTTCTGCGTGGAGAACAGACCAGAGTCAAGTCGATTTTCCCCTTATAAGGTAAAATAATATTAAAAACAAACAATGAATGGCCGCATAAAAATGATCTCTCCTGATTTAATTTATAATTCCAGACATTATTTCTGAATTCTGAAACTAAACTCATATCATCCAAGTTTTAGTATAAGAGTCATTGTGGATTGTGACACAATGAGTAGAAAGACTTCGCAGTAGCAGTCAGTCTTGCAACAAGTCTGTTTAGCCTCTGACCGAAGACCATTACTATATGAGAGTTTCATTAATGTCTGCACATAATAACAGTTAAATATTTTCCCGAAGTAATACGAAATGTTTGTTAAAGTCTTTGCAACACAACAATGTCTAGAATGCATTTAACTTTTTGTGTAGTCTGTGTCACATTTTAAAACACAACCTAGCGCATCTCCCCTTTTTACTGTGCTGTCTTAATGGATTTTTAATGGGTCTTCAAGAGGCTCCAGGAAAGGCTGCCCCGGTCTTGCTTGACTCCCGCCGAACAGATGGGATTCCAGGCAAGTACAATAAACAAGTTTATTGATCCAGCGGCTTAATTAAACAGAACTGAGCCGCAGTAGTTGGACTACATGATGAGTGAACCTCACAGGGTCTGGCGTGAACTCTTCCCAAGCAGCCGGACGACCGGTGGCAGCAAAATAACAAATACTTGAAACTCGGAGAGAAGGAAGTTGGAGGTGGAGAGCGACGGTAGCTTTACAGCGTCCCAAAGGATTGCTGTGTTTATTGTCCTCTGCAGAAACTGTGGCTTGTTTTCACCTTCAGGCTTTTCTTCCTGTACCTTTCTTTAGTAGGTATTAGCTGAATTTTACTCTAGTAATCCAGTATTCTGTGTATTATCAATGAAAAAATTTTCACATTTTTATTTACCAAATTAAGCTCATTGCATACAATAATAGAAATACATAAAAAAATTATATGAATGCTTTAAAACTACAAAAATAAACATTTTATTGCCTAAAATAAAACAGTGTGGGGTTCTTTAAGTAAACACTGTTTTACAAAGTTTTCGGCTGACTTTTGTTAAACTCTAATTTTGTTTATATTTATATACTTTTATTGTGTTTTCGTACACTTGCGTGAATCAATACTTACCTTTGCTTTAAAAATCCCGTCTAACTGTGTTTTCAACTCACCTAATACTTGCTTGTCTCACGTATGTCTTCTTTACAATTAAACGTTTTTTAAAACTGTTTTTACTTAGCTTTTTATATATTGTTTTATATTGTTCTTGTTTCTAATACTACATTGGGAGGAGATTAATTTAATTTTAATCCTCTGTTTGTCTTGCACATATGCAGGATGCAGTAAAAAGTGCCTAGTTAAGTACTGCATTTTCCGCACCATAAGGCGCACCACATTATAAGGCTCACCTTCAATGAACGGCCTATTTTAAAGCTTTTTTCATATATAAGGCGTATTATAAAGCGCATAGAATAGACGCTACAGTAGAGGCTGGGGTTACGTTATGCATCCATTAGATGGAGCTGCGCTAAAGGGAAGGTCAACAAAACAGTCAGGTCAGTCAAACTTTATTAATAATTACAAACCAGCGTTCTGACAACTCCGTTCCTTCCCAAAATGAATAAACAGCTGTTTTATTATTTTCCGCGAGGTAACGTTAGTGACGTGGTATTTTCGTGACACAGTTTATCTTTTAACAACAGCAATAGCAACCACTTTCAGCGCTCGTTTGCATGTATTAGCTCTAGAATTGCTACAGTTGTCCAAGTAATGGTAGAGCGATCAAAGGAACCATAACTGATTTTAAGAGCCATTCGCAGTTTCACTGTACCAGCCGTGTTTACTTAGACTTGCATGGCTTAATCTTTGAGACAAGCACATGCTACTGGCAGGATCAACCAGGTAGCCCCCCTCTCTTTCTTCCCGCCGGTCCACACCGGCAGGACAGAGACGGGAGTGCGGGGCCCGGGAGCAGCACGGAGCCCCCCAGGGCAGAGCCCCAGGCGCTGGAAGACATCCTGGATGGGCTCGGAGGGTTTGAGAAATTCGGGTGCCTTCCAGAGGAACCGCCAAGCACGGGGGGCAGGGTGAGGAGCGCGTGCACGCCTCGCCCCCTGCAGCGGAGCTCCGGTGGAGGACCACTGGGACTGTCGGGGAGACTCGGTCTCGCTGCCCACCGTTCGACCGCATCAGGGGGCTTGAGTGCTGGGACGCAATAGCAAGAGTGTCTCTTAATAGTAGCGATTTTGGGGTCTTTACACAAACACAAAAATGGAAATGAAACTCCACGTTTTATACGGGGGAAAATGAAGTTGCTGGCAGCCTACCGTAGTTGCGAGACCTGTTGTGGCTTAATATTGGTCCATACTTAGTTATTTCCTCCATACTGTCGG
>JAVLVB010000301.1:994243-1022428 GCA_032876305.1 Orestias chungarensis | reverse complement strand
TATATATATATATATATATATATATATATATATATATATATATATATATATATATATATATATATATATATATATATATATATATATATATATATATATATATATATATCAATTTAATGATGGCATATTCTGTTTTTCAGTATTTAATGCAAAATTGTTTAAATAAAATGAAAAAAACACTCCGGTTTTTTAAAGAAAGTGTGTTTTTTTTTATTATCGTTAGCTGATATTAACTGTGTAATCCATAACTTACATCCTTAATTCTTCGATTTTATGATCTAGTGACGATTCCCGTTGCTCGATTTTTAAATCCAGTAAATCAAATTACAAAACAAACTGATCAACTATACATTGTTCGGATGTTTATCAACTGCTGTTTCTTAGGCTTTTGTTCTCTATGTATAAAACATTCTAAATCTAGATCTAAATATCTGGGATGTTACCCATTTATGAACCATATTATTTGAAATGGTAATCTTGTGGTTGTATAACATATTATTTGTTTTTGAATTGAGAACTTAGGCAGCAAAGTTGCTCCTGTTACATTAGAATCATGAATGTTAAAGAATGCTTCAACAAATCCCCATTTAGATTCAGGTAAACTCCTTAATTATTTATTTTTGATTTAGATATTATTAACATCTTAACTTTAGTTTTTTGAATTAAAGCCAAAACAAACATTTTTGTATTTCCTAAAACAGTTAAAGCAAACTGGTGCAGGTAAAATTTGACTAAAAGTTAACTAAATGGGTCATAAGATCAACAACAAAAACTAAACTAGTCTCTCTGCTGCAGCTGCATGTTGTTTCTCTGCTCTGAGTGGCAAAAGGCTGATCAGCTACATCTGATCTGATCTGATCCCTGCAGAGACCTTGAACATGCTGCAGAGGCGTCTTCACTCGCTACACGCACTACAAGAACGTAAGTTTTGCTAATTGTTTTTGCTCTCTTAACCTTTATTAGATTTTAAACTTAAATGCTTGATATGATTTAGAAGGAGACGGCAGACTTAAAGCATTAGTGGAACAGTGTGTAGCTAAAAGTCTGACAAAAGGAAGCACAGAAGATGAGATGCAGCTGTGTCCTATGACAATGTTTCTATCAAATGCAAAGATGTAACTCGTCCTGGCCTCATCCTAAATGTACTTGTCTATTTCTCTACGCACTTTGAGACTTTAAACGTCTAATACTGCAATTTTAAATACATGTTTAGAGCTTTTCAGTTCAAGATTTTGCTTAAAGTTGCACAATAACAAGTATATGCTAAAAACGAATTATAAGGGAATTATACTGTATATATATATATATATATATATATATATATATATATATATATATATATGCTTGTGCATCTTTTAGCGAGAGTCTCTAGACAAAGATTTGTTCTCCACCGGGGCAAAAATACGGCACCAGTCAGACGTCGTTGATGAAAGAAACAACTTTACTCATCATTGTTCTCAAAGCATCTGCAGTCACATTTTATCCGACTTTTACATCGTTTACGTGAGACATGCATCATAATTGTGCACTAGACGTAGCCAGACGTGGTAAATGTGGACGAATATCTGAAGCAAGCAGTGACAAGGTTGCAGGTTGCAAACCGTTCCTACTGAAATCACCACGCAGAGAAAGGGAAGTTGATCTTATCTATGAGCTCTCCCTTCCCTGTTGTCTTGTTAGCGGCCTGTGTTTTTTTTATACCTGTTATTTTTCCTCTGTTTCATCTTTTCAACTTATTGCCGCTGGGATTAAAGGAAAAAAACCTTTCTAAGCATTGAAAACCACTCAGGAGGAAATGAATCTATTCCATTCCATTAAATACTTTCCCTTTATTTATATCCTTTTGATTATCGTCGCTGCATCTGTGTCTCTTTAATCCGTCTCAGTTTCACGCTCTACTCTATTTCCTCTTCTCATTCTTCTCAGCTCAGTTGTTGAAATAACACTCTTAAAATACTGAAATTGTTCACATAAAATCTTCAGATCCATCAGAGCTATTTACATTTCTGTCGTTTGTTACATCTCTGGATTTCATCTTTAATCCGTGCTGCGTCTCTTCTTCTGCCAGTTTTTAAAAGCTCCTTTGTACTGTAAATAATGAGGAATGGTGCAGCTACAAATAGGCAATAAAATATTAATAAATAAACGGTTTGATGATGTATTTATTCTAGAAAATGTTTAAATGCATAAAAACAACTTTCAGAGCTCAACAGCAACTTAAACAACTTTCTGAGCTCAACAGCAACTTAAACAACTTAAGATCAACAGCAGAGAAGCCAACTCTGAAACTCGTCACCAGTGTTTACGACTTTACACAGAGCTGTAGTTATATGTTGGATTTTAATCAATAATGTATAAGTCAGTTGTGCATGTGGTCCTAAATCGATTTTAAAGTTTGAAAGAGCAATAGGAGACGACCGTATCAGAACAAGATGAAGGAAGCTGAGAAAAAGAAGGCTAAACACGCACTGCTTGCTTCGGACATTAGTTTTACCACGTCAGAGCTTCACAGTTTCAATTTTTCTGTGGATCGGAAGTGGGCGGCTCAGTTTGCAGTGAAAAAGTTTCTTATTTGATACGTATTGGCAAAAAATTATTGGATTTAGGACCCATTTGCTGCTGTGTGAATGTAGCCCAATGTCATATCGAGGATTAACCAGGAGGTCCAAGTGGGTAGTTTCTCTCATATTTTTTGGTTGCAAGGCTAATTATACAATATAAAAGGGTGCCAGTAAGTTAAAAAAAGTTCCTTTCGCTCCACTGTTTGTTAATTACTCCTGTACCCAAATGTAAACTCATTTTGAGTTTGGATGAAAGGCCCAAGAATCATCAGTGAGCTTAAAGCTCCCTTGATTGCTAATTGGCCAGATTTCAGGGGCAGCGCGACTCGAGCACAGAATAAAACGCAACGCCTGGATGATTGAACCGAGAGTTTAACGCTCCTTTGTTAACTACCTCCACTTTTCTAAGACGTTCTTCAAGCTCGGCTGGATCCAGTGTTGGTCTGAGCTGAACCGGCGTGACTGACGGCTTTTTAGTGACCCCCCCGAAACTTTTGTGCTCTGTTTAAAAATAAGAAAGAGCCTCTTAGTGCACTTAGAAATATCTACTTGTTCTCTGAAATCGCCTGCTTTTTATGCTTTGCATAAAATCAAAGGTTGTGTGACAAGTCTTTGATTTGTTTTTTATTTAATTTTGAAGTTTGCCAAGATTTCTACATTTATGTACTTGCAGCATAGATGCGTTTTAATACACATTTCCAGACGCCATTGATTAAAGTAAGGGTTGATGTTTGTTTGCATCCTTCTTCGTCTGCTATTTCTTTACCCTTCACATCAAAAATGTTTCTTAAATAAATAAAACAGGAAGGAAATTAATTTGGTTGGTTTAAAAACATGCATTACCAAATTATAACTAGGTCTTCAAACCAGTGGTTGAAAATAGTTATCAGAATTGATTATAGCATTATACAATTGTCTTCCTTAAAGAAAAATCCCATGATTTAAAATTTTGAATTTACCATGTTCCAAATCCCTTTGAATCTATCTAGTTTTGACGTGTAATTAAATTTTTTTTAAACTTTTAAAGTGCGTATTAAAGAGACACTAAGTAACTTTTCAACCTTCATAAAATATCTTCATAACTTTTGTGATCATACGTCGACTTACAGCTCGTTGAATGATGCCTCTGTCATGGCCCGAGGGGGTCCGTATCAATTTAACCCGGACTAAGCATCTTTTAGGAGGGTGGCAGGAACCCTGCCTTCCAATCAAAACAGCTAGAAATGTGCTGACTGCTTTACGGCATACGTCACTTCAACCGTTTCTTAATTTCATCATCATCGTTTGACATTGTTTCTCCACAGTTAAATTCAGGCAAAGCACTTCCGCATTTGTCCACAGTGGCCGCCAAAATGGACCAAAATTTGAACTTCTTTAGTGTCGCTTTAGGTGTGTTTGCATTAGTGAAACACGCCCAAGACTATGCAACGTGTACGTTTTTCAGATGTTGACGTTATGCATGGCTGTGATAAACAGGAAGTGGGGAAAAAAATTTTCTGCAACTTATTTTCATCTTTAGCAACTTAATTTGTAATTTAACCGTTTTTCATAGGAACTTTTCCAATGTAATGCTTTTTAAGACCGCTTTGGGTCTTTTTAGGTTACATAAAATAAAATTGTTTTCTCTTCACTTCACTATTATGCCTTAAACTTTCTTGGGATTTTAAGATAAAGTCCCATTACCTTCAAGGTTTGTGGTTATATTGTGACAAAAGGTTAAAAAGCGCAAGGCACTATTTACTCTACAAACCACAGCCAAGTAAGCTGGTATCTAATAATGATTTACTGTCCAACCTCTGTGAGTAATTGGGGGAAAAATAAAGGCCTGAAGGTGTTAATGTTCGTTGAACATAAATAGCCAGAATGTGCCCAACTCCTATTTTTTTCTCTTTTAATATAGAAGCTTTAATGCGTTGATGAAGTGTCGGCATGTAATGAGTCTGGCCTGAATCTATTCCTTCGGTATTATTTTTATTCATTAACGTACTTTGTAATGTCGGCTTTCCAAAACGAAAACCAAACAAAAAATATATTCTGGAAAACCTACATGTAATAAAAACTTTAACTCTAGAATACATGAAAATAGATCCAGACTCATAGATTGGCAATATATTCACTGTTTGTTTTAGATTAGATGACACGCTGAGAATATTGAGTGAATTACTTTTTTGTAAGACAACGTCCTTGCTATCAGATTTCTGTAGATAGAAGTCTATGAAGTCAAAAACGTGAAGTGTTGCATGTGTTGTGAGGCTTTTAAACTTTTATTTTTCCCCAGGGGCTAGAATTTAAGGACTTCTTAGATGAGAAAATGAGAAGCATTTTAGACTGTAACATTTTCTGGTCTCAGAACAGATTTATGTCAGGTGCCAAACTTGCATTTCTTATTTTAAAGTAGAGGTACTTGCCAATTTTTTTCACTCAATCTGAGATCAAACTCCGTGGCATTTGGCAGACCAATAATGTTGCCGCCTACTGGACTCAAATAGTAACAGGAAAATAAAGATTCTTTCTTGAGGATTTTTCGTTCAGAAGTACATTAATTGACATCTTTTTTAATTCTAAAACATTTTCAAAATTTTATTTCATTATATTTTTGTATCTGGTAGATGTTTAATTTTTTGAGATGTCCCTTTTCTAGTTTACCCAGAATATATTCTAATAATTCTGATTCATAGTGTGTTTCCTTGTTCAGTTATTGCTTACCTAAACCACTAAATGAACACATTACATACTTTGAACTCTAGTATTTTAACTAATTGTTTTGACACTGTAGTTTCCTTTATCTGGCATGAACGGCAACACATCCGAGGTGGATACACTGCAAAGATGTTTTAAAAAGCGACAAGGTCAAACCATTAACATCGCCTCTCTCGTCTCTGACAATATCATTAATTACCTTGTTTATTTCCCCCCAAAGTTGTTGATGGGGAGGAGTTACGTACTTATAGGAGCACTGAGGCGTATAATTCAGGAAAGCCAAAAAATCGATAAAGTAAAGCTCAAAAAACTAGTCGAGTAAATTTTTTTTTTATAGATGTGATGTTTTGTTTCTTAATTGTAAGGACAGAAGTAAAATGTGCAGCTTCCTCAAGTCATCTTTCCCTGGAGATAGTGATGATTTTAAGCATCGTCCAGCTGTGTGTGGACCGAGTGCAGATGTTTCTAAGGAGGTCGTGGGGAGACGATGGTCTTAGATGACTGAAGGTGAATCCACACTGCGCTCTGGATAACAAAAATGAAACCAAATGTGCATTTTGTGAAAGCTCTTTTAGCGTAACAGATGTTGTAAAGAGTCACTTAGCTTCTTACTAAGCTCATACATGTCAACACATGTTTTATGGTGGCTTTAGCCTCCCTGAAATGTTCCCCAGCCCCCTAAAATGATTTTGATAAGATTTAATTTTTTCATTCCCCCCCCAAAAAAAACATCCCTCGGTTACGAAGTTTCATGTTTTTTATTTTTAACCATAGTCGAGATGTTTTTCTTTTTTGTTCAGTTGCAGGTGTAAAGGTTACATAAATAATTACTAAATAAACATCCTTTAATAACTCAGCATATTCTTTATGCTTACAAACTCCATATTTTTACGTCTTTGAGGGCTGATCCACCTCAAATCCCACTAAATCTTTACCAGGTGGCTAAATGGAAAGCTATTCTGGGACAGTTAAATGAAGTAATATACACTTCTGCTAGCAAGTGGCTGGTGTTAATAACAAACTATTTTGTCTTAATGCCAGCGCTGATGCTAACATAGTTCACCGTAGGTTGTAATTCAGCGAAAGCGTATTATTAAATGTGTAACGGGGACACCGGGAACAGATTCAGAGCTTCTGAGCGGTCTGGGCTTTTTTTTTGAGTAGTTAAAGACCTCAATGGAAACCAAAAGTAAGCTCTTTTAAACATTTTTTGTCATTTTTGTCATTTTTTGCGGTGGATGACATATTGACAAATTTTTTCTCAATAAAGTAGTTTCTCCTACTACTCTCCATTTATTTGTTTTTGCAATAATGACCCATTGCTTCTTTGTGTAAGTAGTTTAGTTTGAATCCAATTTTAAAGCAAATGTAAAAACATTTTTCAAAATGGAGGAAATTCTTTTAAATTTCACACAGTGGATCCTGAAGGCAGAAGGAATCAAAATTACTTCTGGTTCTGAGGAGCTTAAATTTAGCAGTAAAATATTGCTTGGATTTTAATATTTGTCACCCAGAAATTAAATTAAAACCTTTATAAGTGAACACTTAATTGATGCACTTTGTTATACATCCTTACAAAATGTAAAATTGTTATGATTTCTATCGTCTTTACATTTAAAGGAGTGAGTTCATGCCACAGCTATTTTTAAACACAGTTATAGATACAGACTTCAGTTTTTGTAATATGGAATAATAATATTACCCAAGTTATTTTTTTTCTGCTCTTACTGGCTGATTATTCTATTTTGGTCATGGTTTGCATTCTCAGTCCTTCTTGTTTTCTTCCCATCAGCGTTTTTTTTTAACACAAACCTAAATCTATTTGTTAAACTTATAAATCTTTATTGATTATAAGTTTGCCACCATGGGTTACTGAAAAAGTGCGCTGACACGCTGTGCAGTGTGCTTTAAATTTAATATCATGCACTTTTTCTACACAGGCTTTTACTTTTTGGCATTCCTCCCTATATTTCTGCACCCTCTTTAGTTTTTTCCTCTGGACAGTTCTAGTTGCACCGTTCCCCAAAGCAACTTTGCCATCTCGGGACGCAGGACAGGACCAAGGAACAAGTTTACCGTAATTTTTCTATGTTACGTGCACTGTTATTCAGTTACCATTAGTTTTGTACTGACAATATTTTAAGTTTCACTGTATTATGGGACAAAGCGCGTTCCTTTTCCACTCAATACGGGATGGGTGCTTTTATTTCTAAAAACAGGACGATTCAATGTTTCAAGGGACGGTTGTAATCTTCATGAGAGACGACAACAGCAGAAGTTACACCCAAACTAATATCCAAACTGATAAATTACCAGAATGTGTGGTGAATTCTAGTGATTCTGGGTTTTTTCATTGATCACAAAATAATAATAAAACATGTTTGTAAAAACCCTGTAACAAAAAAATCCGACTTTTCAGGCAAAGCAATATGATCTTTATCTGAAAGCGGCTTTTAATTGTAGGTAAACTGTGAAATGATCTCAAACATTTAAGAATGTCAGTAGGATACTAAGTAGATTAAAGCTGCAAGATTTTCCAGTTGAATTCTTACCATCTTTTGTCCTTCTTTATTGTACTTTGCCAATTTTTACCCACAGAAAGGTAAACCTAAAAGTGATGACGGAAATAAAAAGGAAGGCTTTATCGTTCCCTTCCTAACAGGTGGAGACGTTTTCTTGTGTTCTTCACTCTTCTCCTCTTTTTCCCAGTAGCGTTTCATGCTAGAGAAATAAAGCAAGTGGCTTTCTTTTTCAAATACTTTCAATTAAACAAAGCGACAGAGCTAGGAGAAACATCTAAGATGCCGGGATAAGGGAAATAAAAGAAGATCTCTGCACTTTCCCTCACTTCCCCCAGAGGGCCGTAATATGTACAGTAATTCCCACCGGTGCATTTCAATAATGCTCCCTGTGTGTCTTTAACTCGCTCCTGTGGATTTCCTGCTGGTTCACTGAGCAACCCCTGGAGCAGACTCCACCAACAACTGTGTTCCCCCTCAAACGGCCTGTTTCAGGTTCAGTCAGCAAATATGCGCCCACCTTAAACGAGGTGCAGTTTGAACTCCTGAAATAAAACGATTGCATGCTTGTTTATTTAGCGGCTGCTTTTTTTATTTTGAGGAGATTTACCCGACTTACTCACGGCGTGGTTGATATGGGATTAGGTTTATTCATGAACGAGGGGAGCAAAGGATCAAACTGTGGGGGGAATTGTGCCAAAACGGGCTTTTACGTCACTTGAGCATTTTGACCTTTTTTTATGTTGGTTTAAACATTTTTAAATGTTTTTAAGGCAGCTCTGACTTTTTTGTGTTCTCTGGGTTTCAGTGCGGTCTGGATAAACATTGAAAATAGGAAATGATTCTAGACTGAATAAATGCAGTCTCGTTCCATTCCCTATTAATGCCTAATATTCCTCCTCTTATCTTTTCCTTTTTGTTTCCTCCATCCCTTCTTTTATTCAGTCTCTCTTTATTTGTTTGTTTCTGTCGTACAAACTTTCCTTTGATGCAATTTATTTTTACCCAATTTAAATAACAAATTGAACTTGGTTGTTTAATTGCTAGGCTCGTAATTGCATTGAATTGACGTAAAATAAATATGCTGTCATGTTATTCAAGCTTCTGACCCACATGATGAATGTCAGGAGTGCAAATAATTTTGAAAGGATGTGTAGATGGTTTAAAGTTGAAGCCGGGAACACGGCGAGGGAATCCAGAGACAACGGGAATGGCAACAGCTCAACGGGGAACTCAGAGAACGGCAAGGACGACGTGGGAGACCGGAGACCACTGAGAGGTAAACAGAGTGGGGTCAGGTGATGTAGACGGAACGTGATGAATGAAGGAGCGTTCTTGCTTTTGGTGGAGGTTGGATGACGCCAGGGAGGAGTGACAGGTGAGTGCTTTCAGCTCTTGTCCAAAGGAGAAGGTTGTCCAGGTGGAAGAGCGCAGCAGATGGGAAATGCTGGAGCGGGCAGACCGAGCTGAGGCAGGGGAGCGGCGGAACCGGATATTTGTGGAGACCGTGGTATTCTTGCAAGATTTTGATCACTGGAGACAGTAAGAACCTGGGTGGGGCACAGGAGATGATGAGGGACATGAGAAGGGGAAGAACAAAGTAGCAAAATAATCAAAGTAGCAAAATAATCAAAATGCAAAAATACAAAAATCTGAAACCAAGATAACTAAGAAGTAAACTGGAGAAACCAGTAACAACTGGAGGCTAGAAACTGGGATCTACAAAAAACTGGGGAACATGTAATCAGTAGAAGAATCTACTCGAGAGAGACTGGCACTGAGAGTTTTCTGGTTACCGGGATCAACTAATTCTCAGCCGTCGAGTAGATTGTCCACCGCTCCTCATATACTCGTCAGCAGTAATCACTTCCACCTGGCGGGTGCGCAGGTGGAGAGGTGCTCCAGCAGAGGCTCATGCGACCCCCTGTGGACAACCTGTAAACGGCACTGAAAGGACTCAACCTGACATACGCTTTATTAAACTTGGTTAAAACATGTTAATGGGAACATCATGATGTGGGGATGCTTTCCCTTAGCAACAGTAGTGAATCTGGTTAGAGAAGCAATTTTAAAGGAAACAAAATCTTTTTCGTTAACCATAATAGTTTGCCATTAAATCTTGTTTTTTCCCACAAATAAAAGACATCAAATAAATGCTTCTGTTAAACAGCCAGGCATCTATAATATCACTATCACTGTCACATGACCAAATCTTCTCTGACAGAAACAAACGGCAACAAGATGGAAGCAAATAAAAGTTGTTGAAATTGCCTCAGTTTTACTTATCGGGTGGGAACAGTTGCTGATATCCACAAATCATACATGCTTGTGATATATTGTGCTAGCTTAATCAAGAAACATCCTGAAAGACTTGCTTTTTTAACTGTAACCGAAAATATTGCTAACATTTAAAAAGTATAAATCAAAAAAGCTAAGTTATTTATTTATTATTAAGCCTAATTAAGTGGCAACGTTTAAAATTTATTCCTTATTTGAACAGATGGGTGCTGCAGAAAGCCTGTCATTTGCCAATTTGTTGGAGGATTACGACCTTTCTTATCATCAAATTTTATCTTGATGTCTTGTGGTACTATTATGATAACACTAAAAGTAATAAACAGTAATGGTGCTCCTGGAAACTATGCAAATGTACATAAAGTTGTATAAAGAACTGAGATTTCTATGACTAAACTACTCATAAACACCAAATAATCATATATTGTTTAATGTAAACAAACTCTTAAGGAACAAACAATCGGGGAAAAAGACACTTTTTTTAACTTTCATATGGAGGTCAAATTAATTTAATTCCCGCATTTTAAAGGAATGAAAAACTAAATACTGATTTTTTAAAGGAATAAACTAAACGCTTTGCTAATTACGCAGAACTGTTTGAAAACAGTTTGCGATTTTCATAGAGGTATTTTTGAGAACCCCTCGCCCTTTTAGGATGACAGTACCAACAATTGTGCAACAATCAGCAATGCATCTAAGCTTGCAGTCCTGCCTGATCACCAACGAATCTCCTACAGGTTTTGGTTAATTGTTCAGAAAGAAACATTGCACAAATAACAAATTATTGTTTATTAGAAGGCGTTGCATTGGTACGTTCCAGTAAAAACAATTCAAATGCAGTCTAGGTTGAAGTATTTTAAATTTTCATGTAACATTTATATTTCCCGAGCCCTCAAACTAAGGTCACTTTGCTGCAAGTCACAACATAAGTCTTAAGTCTTTTCAACCACGTGTTTTTTGCAAAGACTTTTAATTTATAACTGACAATATTTCACAGTTTTTATTATGACGGGAAGTCTATAAAGATAACGATAAAAAGGGCAACAGTAATGCACACCCCTACTTAAAAGATGACTCAGTTTGTTTCACAAAAATACTGTTAAAGATTAAATAAAAAATATACAATAAAGGTGAAAGTGACATTTTGTGTAGTTTTTCAGATTTCAGGATTAAAAATCCTGATTAAAAGTTAGAACTGTAGACACTACACTCCCACACAGACCAGCCTGAACGCTCACACGTATAAAAAAAACCTTGCAACTTTCCATCTCTCTCTCTCTCACACATGACAGCGTTTAAACACCCCATCCAACCCACCAGGGTGCGTGTCTCAGAGTGATTAATGGGTGTTCAAGGTAGTGCACGCTCGTGCTTTCACCTGCTTGATTGATGGGCCTGTGGATTTGACAGATGGACAGATGTGTTGTCCCGTGTTAGGGAGAGAAACCTTGGTTCTGCCACCAGTTTAAAAGAGAGGAGACAAAAAAACAAGACTTCTTGACGTGCGAAAGTGGCTGTGGAACTGGAAAAGATGACATTTAGGTAAAATACCAAATATAAAACAGACTTGTGAGTGACCACGTTTATGTCTTTAGAGGCTGACCGAGCCGGGACCTTAAAAAAAACTAAACTTACTTTCTTTCAACCAGCAAGACAAACTTAAACAGAAAACACTTGTTTCTTTTAGGCGACTCTGTTGGTTACAGTGTCGGCTACAAATGAGCGACTTCAGCTTTTACGAAGATTGATCGCTGTTTCCTTTGAACATGATCCAGGAGCCACGAGTGATGGGGAAATAATCGGGAGTCAACCTAAAACCTAATAGAGCTTAAGGCTGGCAGACGGGCTGAGCATCAACTCAAGGATCTTCATGAATCACAGTCGTACGTTGAGTCCACTTAGAAAAACTCTGAATGCGCTCTTTAACTCTAATCAGATCAGATCCTTGGAGAAAAATTGTGTTTTGGCTGGAGAAAATTTAATGTAAAAATCCCAAAACGGCTTTCTGAAACATACGGGTTTGAGTTTTCTTCACCACAATGTGACCAAAGATTGAGAAAACGGGCTTTCAGGCAGATGAATTGATTTATCTCTAGCTCACATGTAAGATACTTTAGATTCCTCAAACCTCACTGTAATATAGTAGTAATACTTTTAGATATACCTCAATTTAAGTAGTAGAAGCAGCATATAGTCTTGATTTACAATATGAGCAAGCAGGGAGATGAACGAAGGATGTAAACAAAGACATGCTGGAAAAAATGAAACAAAAGGACAAAGTTAGGAACTACAGCCTCCCCTAAAATAGTTAAATTAACAAATACTTGAGATCTCTTCTTAAAATGCTTAAAACCTCTTATTCTAGTAGTGCTAACCAAAAGTATACCTCAGTAATGTACGTTATATTACGCATAGTGGAAAGTAACAGAAGCTAACATTGATAGTTTTCCTTATATCTGCTCTTGGTTGTTCAGCCAATCAATTAAAATCACTTTATTTTTATATCAAGATAGTTAAATAAAAAGACAAATCATACATACATTCCAGATGATCGCAGTTATTAATACGTGCTTTAACCTTGGTTTAAATCCCAGCAGGTTGTGTTGTAACAGGAAGTTACAACAAGCAATAAAAATTCAAATGAATGGCTCAATGGGCGGGTTTGCGAACACCAGCATCAGTTTCATGTCATGTAGCCAAGTCTCCAGGTATTTCAGCTTTCCAAGCTGCATTTTCTAATATTTTAGACAAGCTCTAGAGAAAAAAGTTAGATAATAGATGAAGTTTATTGAGTACAGGTGCGTCACATGGCTCTGTTACAAACCAGGCTTACAACTCAAATCTCGACCCAAACAGATCTCTTTTTCATTTATTACCCGATGAATTTGTTTCTTTTAAACATTGTACCAATATAAAACTGATAGGCCCATATCATATTATTTAATTTTTCTTATTGCTAAAAACTATACTCAAGTATTTGGTAATTGTAAAGTTATAGTGTGTAACTTCTAGACCAAATTACGATGAATTAGTTTAAACCTGCTGATGTATATATGAGTATCTACTATAACAAAGTATTTTTAGGCCACAAATAGGATCAATTTAATTTACATGTTTATAACATTTGTGGGAGGACAGTTTCCCGGTTTCTTTAGCCAGCAGGGACAATGACTGACAGCAGGAGAGAACTACTCTACAACACAAAACTGATGCAAACCCCACATTAACCCAGGCATTTTAATTTAAAGATAAAACAAAACGAATAAAAAACCAAACAAACCTGTAACACGTCA
This sequence comes from Orestias chungarensis, assembly GCA_032876305.1. Lineage (NCBI taxonomy): Eukaryota > Metazoa > Chordata > Actinopteri > Cyprinodontiformes > Cyprinodontidae > Orestias > Orestias chungarensis. Next base: position 1,009,060 of record JAVLVB010000301.1, on the reverse strand, counting down.
TGTATACTCAGGCAGAGAAAATCCGTTCAGGCAGGTGAAATATTTGTTATGTGGGACTTTTTTTTTCTACATTTTTGATCCACCAGCTCTCGCCGAGCAAAGTCGCGTCCTGGTGTCGGTTCCTGCACTAAACCATAAATCATGTGTCTACTAATGGCAGCTCCAAATGAGCCCTCTCATCAGACGAGACAAGTGCTTTGCTTTGTGTGCCACTTCGGGCTTCGGTGCAACATCTGTGCGCTCTCAACCAAACCTGCGCGCGACGAGCGAAGCGCTCGTATTCATTAGGAACAGTCTGCTGAGGCCCAACAGTTCGTTTTAGCCGTGTTTGCAGGATATCTGACAAGTATTGTGTTATTATTTTTCATGTATTATGTTGTTTTAACTTAGTTTTTGCAGCTTTATTAGGATTTTTTTTTTACATGAACTGATGTACCTGCTTTTAACTGGAAAAAATAGTCCTGCATAACTATAAAAGATAAGGCGCCCTACCTCCTACTGTAATGTGAATTTTTCTTTGGCAACATTTTAAAATTTCACAAAATTTGAAAAGGCCTGTGTAAAAAAATAAATAACAGGAAGGAGAAGATTTCGTTTTCTAGATCACATCTTAATCATCAAATGTATTTCCATCTCTTATTTTAGTTATTTAAAATGTTGCTTTTTTATTGAGATACTTCAAATTACGCTTTAAAAAATGTAATGGAAACACCACTACTGTTATCCTCTTTGTCTGAACTAACCGTATTGCAAAACGTCTGGCTTTTTAACACACAGCAGGTACTATTGCTCAATTTTGCCTAATGTCTTGCTAGAATCCGACTGTTTTTAGATGATTAAAGGCAACCACCATCAGATTCTCATACGGAACGGTTTGCTATCCAACATGGGTAGAATGGACGTAGGCGTCTGTGGATGGATGTTAAAGTGGTTTAGCGATTGGAGCCGACAGTATCGTCACAAGATCAGGAAAAGACGAAGAAAGGTGATAAAAAAAAAAAAAAAGCTAAACTCGACACCGCTTGCTTCGGACATTGTTTACGTCCAGATTTACCGTGTCTGGCTTCGTCTGCTGCACAATTCTGGTAAGTCCCACGTTAGCGATGTAAAATTTGGATAAAAAGACTTAAAAGGCGTTTCAAAAAGTTACAAATTTGTATTCAACTTAGTAAAACATATGAACGCGGCACAAATATGATTTATTTGTGAACAAAACCATTGGAATTGGGCCGTTAAGAGTAACATGATACAGTCGGGTAAGCATTGCATTTGCCTGCTTTGGGAACTTTGTCTTATGCTGCGTTCACACTAAACGCGTCATACCTTCAAAATCCTGTCTAATGCTTCAAATTGGAAACGTGTACATTTCTATTTTTAGAGTCAAACGTTTCACTTCCTGTCTCTTCAATGGTCTTTTTTGTACAATGGCGGATGAAATTGAGAGAGATGGTCATTGTCGGCAGCCTCTGCGCCATGTCAGTATCAGCAGCGTTCAGAGTTTTTTACCAGCTACTCCAGGAGCTGCTCTGACGAGGGTCGATTTCAGAGCAACTTTTGTCTCACTCAAATTAGTTAAAAAAACAGCTACTATAGGTTTATCTGCTATTTTCACTTCCGAGTGTTCTGATTTGTCACTACGTCACAGTCAGGTCTACCAACTCGAGCGCTTGAAACACGTCTTACAATCCGGTACCTGTATGACACTCATAATGTTCCAAACACGCTTCTCTATAGACGCCCGTCTACATCGACTTTGCATGTTAACTGGACGCCATTGATGGTCCAGACGCGTTTGGTGTCAACGCAGCAATAGAGAGCAAAGATGTCGTCTTTTCACGTCTGCCAAAAACTGTACATTAGTCTGTCGCTTACAGACATGAAACTTTCACATCTGGCTTTAGATCCTTTGAAAATATGTTAGGGTGTTTGGAGACTTCTTTAAGCATCTTGCGGGATGCTTCCAGGGTGAAAGTGCTATGATGGCCGGACCTGGATGTATTGCTAGTTGTTTTCAATTATCACCTGAATAACTGATGTCAAATTAATCCTGGACATCAGAGACATTGATAGGTTAGCGTATTTGGTTATTTGTTTATAATAATGCAATAATTAAAAGGATTTTGGGAAGCTGGAATAGCTTAGTAGCGGTGCTACCTGATACACTATTGGCATTACAAATCAGCCAAACTACGAGTGACATTGATTTTCTTGGAAATAAACTCTGTACTCCAAGATTGAATATAAGTTTATCGATGTTAGCTTTAGTGGTAGGGTTAAGATACTTTCCACTGTGTGTATTAATGCGTATTTGATGTTTTAAACTATAATTATTATTAAAAAGCGTTAAACAACAATAAACCAGTATGTTAAAACTTAATTGTTTAATTTTTATCCCTTTAGATCGCATTTTATATGCAGTATCAAAGAGGATAGCAGGTAGACATGAATTAAAATTTAGGGAATAAAGTTTCTCACTGTAGCCCGGTTTAATGTGTTACCTTAAAAAATTGTTTCTGTCTCCTTTGGAATGTCAGAATTAGTGAGTGTTGGGCTTTTGTTCGGTCCGGTAAGCGTATAATGGAGTTTGAGTGAGGTTTGCCGGTGGCGTACGCAGATAGGGGGCTGAATGGAGGAGAATGTAATTACTATACCTGTCCGTGCAACAATGGCCGACCACCTCTCTCGCCCCGGTCTCCACTCCAACAAGCTGAAAGCAAGTGCCATTGAATTGCGAGATCACACTAGCGACCGTCTGGTTTGAATAGATGTAACAAAAAAAACGTATAAAAAGCCGATGAGTCTATCTCAAAGTGAAGGTCTACTATTCCAGCCTTCGTGCCAGTGAGAGTTTTTTTATTTACGGAGGTACTTTGATGATTTAAAAATCTCATTTCGGGATGATTCATGAGCAGGAAGGAGGTGGTTTTAGGGGGGTGGGGGGAGCATAAAGTTTGCAGGCGTACAAATAACTAGGCATTAAAAGTCACAACTGCTGTGTGAAATATATTAAAAGCTGCCCGGTAAGAAGCAGGTCCTGGTCCCCTTCCAGACAAATCATAAGCTGCTGTCACTTTTCAGCGTTCCCTCGTGCTCCTTTAAGCTGGGCTTCCTTTTCACTATCAGCCTTTTCCAACTCCTCATTGAGGCTGGACTCTTCTGTTATGAATGCATAAATTCGACACTTCCACAGATTTAACTCTATTATTTAGGAAATTTTGTTCAGTTGAAAAAAGCTGTTCAAGTTTTTTTCGTTTTTTTCCTTCTTGTCCCCCTTTTGAGAAAACATCTTGTGATTCCTGTAAAACTGTAAATATATCTTTGCATAAAGCATGACCCAAATAACTAAACTAATAATTTAACTGTTGGAAGCGGCCTGTCCCAACCTCTGGGATTAGCAGAGAAATTATTGAAATTATTATTTAAATAAGGGTCTCTTTACTGTTAAACTGTTATCACAGTTTCTGTAAGTGCTCAGTTTATCTAAAAACTTAGATCCAAAAAGGAAGTTTTTTGCCGCCAATTAGATTTATTTTGTAATAAAAGCGACACGAAATAGACAATATAAGCCTAAAACTTGGTCTGTTCTCTGGAGATCCTTATAGTTTCAGTCTGCAACAGACAGAAACTGTTAACAGAATGAGAGCTAGAAGAACAGGGAGACAAACCAAAGGGGAGTTTTTAAGTTTTGATATAAACCAATGGGTTTTGTGGCGGGTTTATAGAGACGGCCAGTTATATAAGTACACCTTGCTAGTACCGGGTTGGATGCCTTCTGGCTTTAGAACTGCCTTAATCCTTCATGACATAGATTTAACAAGGTCCTGGAAAATTTCCTCAGAGAGTTTGGTCCATATTGACATGACAGCATCATGCAGTTGCTGCATATTTGGCAGCTGTACATCCATAATGTCCCAAAACTGCTCTATTGTATCGAGTTCTGGTGACTGGAGGCAGTTTGAGTACAGTGAACTTATCGTCATGTTCTAGAAACCAGTCTGAGATGATCTGAGCTTTGAGACATGATGGTGCGATATCCTTCTGGAAGTAGCCATCAGAAGATGGAACACTGTGGTCATAAAGGAATCGACATGGTCAGCAACAATACTCGAGTGGGCTCTGGCGTGGCAGCGACGCTCGATTGGTACTAAGGGGCCCACATGACCGTTTTCCATTTAGAAAACTAAAGTTGGAGCCAAAATGGCCGACTTCAAAATGGCCACCGTGGTCGACACGGGATAAACAGGGCGTTAATATCACTAACCACTACAATTTTATTTATTTGTATCCATAAAAATGGCAGACCCTGTATTTATTCATACATCTGGAATTAACATTAGATAAATAGGACTTGTTTGACGACATGAAGTAGACCGAAATATCCCCCAAAACCAACACAACTCGCTCAGATCTAAAGAAATACAAGAACAAGTTCAAGAGCAGATAATAAAGTGCACACCAAGCTGTGAGCAATCTGTAGATAACATAAAATGAAATGCTTAATAACATTTGGTTAAAAGTTATAAAGCAGACTTGCAGCCATGTTTTAAAAAACCTCATTGTGGGAAATAAAACAGTTCTGAGCGTCACTGCCAGCCGGTCCGTCACCAGCTTCGCTGCTTGGAGCTTGTTTGCAGCTTCTGCGCCTTTTTTTTTGCAAGGTGGACACATTCCAGAGAGCTACTTGTGTCTGGCGCCCCGTTTACCCCCCGGACTTCAGTCACTGTTTTGTCTTTCTTGCAACTTGAAACGTGTCAAGCTAAAACAGATTTCCATTTTTTATTCCGGTCTGCCTCACTTTTAGGTGACAGCTGCTGAGCTGGCACAAGTGCATCACGCTCTTAAGAGCCGGCGATGGTTTTGACAGCAGTGCTGATGATGCACATGAGTGGGGGACACCCTGTGGGATCTTGTGTGGCTCTTTGTGAGTGGGGTACAAAAATAAATAAATAAAATCAAGTAAATGCGATTTTCCTGAGGCGAGGTGAAAATATTGAGGTCAAGTGATCTTTACTTTCTCAACATTCTTGTAAAAATACAGACTTCTTACAGTTCCTAGATATCTACTAAACGACTGCAGTGTTGTCGAGTGTTAAATCAAAGTAGGGGTGCAAATATTTAATCTCTAATTTGTCATAAACTATAATTTATTGTAAAGACCATTAAAGTATCTTCTAAGAGTGGATGTTGATTCTGTGGTCAGAACAATGTCTAGTAGCAAACCATCCTCAACAATGGATGTACGATATATCAGCATCAACATCGGTATCGGTAAGTTTGGTCTTTTTTTAGTAAAACAGAACCAGATTAGATTAGTCAAACAGAACCAGAAACAATCAACCATGTTTTTTTCTTTTCTTTATGTTTTTTCTTTTACGATTGTGTTTGTGTTTCAAGGAGGCCAAAACAAACGTGTTAATAAAACTAAATTTATATATTTCAATTTGTATTTCCTCAGGTTATCTTTGTGTGATATTTGAACTTCACAACATAAGGAAATCTTTTCGATTGAGATGAAACTGGTAAAAGTAGCGAAGAGGATATCAGACGTGATAAGTGGCTGTTTATCTTTCTATTTTCTAGTCTGAACTTCCCAGTTTACGTGACCTTTGTCTTTCCGGTGATGTCATTTGTGTCCAGCATGAGCCTCACACAAGTTACTGAACTTAATCATTTCTTTTAATTTATCACTGCTCTAGATTAGGGGTCAGCTAAACAAATCTTAGTTACAGCCACAAATGTTGCGTGAATTTTTCAATGAAAATTACTGCTAAATGTTTTTTCAATATCTAAGAAAGTAAACAAAAACATAAATCATTTGCCAAAAAATAGAGCACAGATCATTTCTTTTTTTTGTCTTGAGAACACAAACAATGCTTATACCTTTGTGTTTTATGTCCATGTTTAAAAACATTAGTTTGTCTTAAGGGTTAGGGTTAACTTCATTATGGAAAAACTCAAGGAGCCACTTTTTGCGAAAACTCTTTGAATAGTTTTTTGTTTTGACTATTCAGACATAATTGTGATATAAATATGTTGTACACACTGTAACTGCTGTGTTTCTACAATTTATTTGAATTAGTTTGATCTAAAGCATTTAAGGTGAAATGTGTGGATGAAACCAATCAGGTAGTTTCAGATGTAATAAAACCCCAAACTAAGGGACGTTGGTTGGTATTCCCGTAGGAAACAGCTGTGACTCAATCAAACATGTTTACGCTCGTTTCTAAAAGACCCCACAGAACCTACATAGAAGTATCAGCTGTTTTGGAAAGGGAAGTCAAAAACCCAATAACTGCTCATCTGCTAAGTGGAAGGAGCTTATTTCCACAACCTTTCAGAGGTTTCCCTGAAGAGCCCTCAACACCTCGCCTCCACACCGCACCCAAACACTCGGAGAGATAAAACGCCAACGAGTGTGGATGCAGGATTTTACAGGCTTGGCTTTAATGCCCGTCTGCGATTCTGCAAAAAATGCAGCTCACTCTTTGAGTTTGTTGACCCGGTCCTTTCTGCCTCAACTGAGGTGACCATCAGCTCAGCCATCCTTTCACTTCACAGTTTATGAACTTCAAAGGTGGTGTTTGCCGTAGCGAGCCGCTGACTGGTGGGGATGTGAAAGAGGGATGGCAAAAGATCCAGAGCCAGGTTTGCTGTGTAATTTCAAAGGAGGGGATGGGTGACAAAGCATCCTGCGAGTGGAAGAGAGTGGGTGGGTAATAAATGTGCAAGGGAACCAGCAAACTGAGGCACCAGAGACTGGGATGCTTCAGGAGGAAAGATCCTTTATACAGACAAGTGGATTTAAATGTTTTGTAAACTAAGATTTAGTCCAATCTGCTCTGAAGACCGCTTTATAATAATTGGCGTTTATGATTCAAACTGGATTGATTTGAAAAGCCAGTTCAAGTTTCTATAATGCAGAAAATTTCCAGTAGTTCATCATGCATCCACAAACTTATTCAAATAATTAACAAATGCTAGATCTAACCAGAACATACATACAGAACCATCCTAGTTTGCATAGTTTAAGTAATTGAATCTATTTGACATTGTAATTAATTATATATCTCAATGGCTTAGAGTTGCAGCTTCAGAAATATGCATGTTTAATGCCATGATGTATACCTGCTGGGTTTCTGTTGTAATATATTAAAGATATAAAACCTTTTAAGGGGGAAGAAATATGGCTATTTCGTTAAAGTAAGCCATTAAATACGTCGTAAGTGAATAATTTAGGGCTTAGTTTTAAAAAATTTCATTGCCTCATTTCTTATGTACAGGAAACATGATACCTATAGGAAGGTCCCTGAACTTCCCTCATAATAACACCAGGCGGCTCAGGGGACGAACGCTGCAGGACGGTTTAAGATATACTACTAATAAACACTCCCAGTATTCTGTGCTTGGATACAGAAATGTGAAAGTGAAGCATTTCCTGAATAAATTAACTCTGTTTTAATTTCTGTATCTCAGTCAGACAATTGGAATCGGGGGGTCTCCGCACACTCCGTGATAAATTTAACGAGTTCAGTCTTTTTGGAGAAAGATAACTTTTTTTTAAATCATATTGCCAGATGACAAAGGCTGAAACCAAATAACAGCAAACGCCTTCCCTGAGGTCCGGCCGCCGCCGATAAGTCCAATCGAAAACTCTCTGGGTTTGACTGGCTCTGATTGACTGCGGCATGTCTGACGCATGCAAACCGCACACGGAGTCCCACGCAATTATAAACGAGCCTAAGTGCATGTAAACACTTTCTCAGATTGGTTTGCGTCAAGAATAAAATGCTGCAGATGAGAAAATATGTGTTAAATGAGCCAAAGCAAAGGCGCAGAAGGTCCTCTTGCATCCTTTTTAGCAATGCTCCTGTTTCCAGCGCTCATCAGCGTTATGATCTAATCTGCACAGCCATATTGCTCTTTGATGCACTGGCTGAACGTGCCATTATGTTCACCATTAGTGTAAAGAGTTTCAAGAGGCCTTCATAGCTACATCGCACCAGGTAGAAATAAAACCCTCAAGCTTCAGCAAATATGGTGAGGTTGTTTATATGCTTCTGAAGCGATGACGCCTGTAGCTCAAAGAGCAAGAAGATCGTTGGAGTGTTTAAAGCGCTGCTAAGTTTCTAGTTATTGAGCAACGATTTAAAGGACAGAGAGCAGGTGGTGTGCTTCAGGAAAGAGAGAAACATTTACAAGCTTGAAAAAAATAATTACAAGCCGCGCAATAAAGTCACTCACTGCTGCAACATTACTGATATTTGATAATAAAAGGTAATTATGTGTTTTATCATCATAATTGATAGTCGGGGAGCCAACCTCTATCATAACTGACTCCAACTACTAATTATTATCACAAGTTGCAGACAGCCGCTTGAATGATGCGTTTCAAAGTGTTAATAGAAATAAACTTGCAGGACAGACAAGGATGAAATGTAGACACTGGAGAATTGAGTACGGAACAATAGTTAGGAGGTTAAATAATGAGGATTGAAAAGTGACAGAAGAATCACATCAACCAATCAGATGTGTTGCAGCAATGATGGGAAGAAAGCTGGGCAACTGAGGCTGTAGACAAAAACTACGTTCACACAGCAGGTTTCGGTGGTCAGTTTTGTTGAAAATCGTTTATTTTTTTTATTTTTATTTTTTTTTGTGGTCGTCTCTTAACTCTAAATCAACCAGCATGTCATACGAACAAGAGGACTTGTTTAGCTTGTAGCTAGGTTTTCATCCAGTTGTCGCATGAAAAAAACCATTGATGGAAACACGGCTGGGGTTATCCTCTCTGTCTGATACCCTACTTCATTAGACAACCTTCTTGTGTGATCCACCAGTCTCTGATATCGGTCAGAATCCTTCTCACTTTTAACATCGAGATGTTTGAGAAGTTGATGAGATCAAGATCTTTACTTTTCTGCTTTCTAGCTACGATAGAAATTATAATGGTTTCTACCAAGATTAGCTAGTCAAACACTGCTGCAGCAAACACCCGCTACCATGACACTTTTACTAGCGTACTATACAGCTGTAAGGAGGTTCATTTACTGTTTTAAATTAAAAGAGTTGTTAGTTCTGTGTGTAAATAATATTGCATAGTTCCTGGCCTTAATCTGCTTGCTTTCTTGCAATCTTCATCTAGGTGTTTTTTTTTCTAATGGGCAATTCTCCAAAATTTTTGTGTGGTCACTCATACTACTAATTAAAAGCAATCACCATTAGACTTCTGTGTGAATTGTTTACAACCCTAAAGTGACGCGCACGTGCAGGAAAAGGGCATAGACCTTAAACAACAACGCAATGGTTGTGGAGGGAACAATGGAACGTCGTCGTCTGTTGATGGATTTTAAAGTCGATTTTAGAGTCGACTGTATCGTCAAAAGATCAGAACAAGGTGTGGAAGCTGAGAAAACAGAAAGCTACTCTCTGCACTGCTTTCTTCAGACAGTGTTTCATCCATTAATCAATAATCTGGTAACCAGACGTGAAAAGGCCCATTTCAAACACTTGAAAAACGTATTTATATCTGAAATTATTGAAACAGACAATTAAACATTTAGAAACTAAACAGAAAGACTAACCTTAAATTGGTTTAACCTTTTAAAACATGCACATAGACTACAAGGATGATCAAACAGAAGCCAAAACCAAAGTTCAGGCGGACAACACAGAAGAAAGAAATGTAAAGAGAAAGTAAAGAGTTTAGTCAGACATCTGATTTACAAAAAGAGCTTCAGAGTACCCTTCCAGAAAGGTTGGACTTTATTATAGAGGAGTTGTGGACATGGATGGAGGTGGCACTGAAGGACGCTTGGAGGGCACTGTTGACTGTGGAGCCTTTGAAGCTGTCTGTGGTGAGAAAGAAGTTCTGTAATTTAGCCAGAGTGCGAGAGCTTTTTCAGGTAGCATGTAGAACCGACAGTGGGAGTTAAACCAGCTGTAGATGTTGGTCCAGAGACCCTGGAACCTAGGAACAACCCTTGGAAAGGTTCCCTGGAGAGTTTAGCCAGGGAAGCTGTACCTGTCAGCTTCCCTGGCTTGATCTGGAAACCACAAAAGGATAACACATGACAATAATATACAAAAAAGTAAACAGAATAGAAAAAACTGAATTTGTCACTATGTTTATGTTTCTGCATTTAGCCAACACTTCTATCCAAAGCGAGTTGCAAAGTGGACACAGAATTTTACACTCTGACTATAAGCTATCTAGAGGAAAATCCCTAGTCAGAGTCACTGGTGACAGTGAAGAGATAGAGGAAAGTACATAGTGGGTAGTAGAGGGGAAATAGAGGTATGGGTTAGATTCAGGACAGGTCATGCTCTTTGAAGAGGTGGATCTTCAGGAGTTTCTTGAAGACAGACTTGGACGCTGCTGTTCTTGTGGCGCTTGGTAGGTCATTCCACCAGCTTGGAACAACACAAGAAACAGTTTGGATTGTCTTAAGCGTGGTTTAGACACTGCTAGACGACAATCAATTGATGACCGAAGTGACCGATCCTTTGCGATAGTATTCAAGTAGATTGGAGCCGTACCCTTCAGCACTTTGTAGGCTTGCATCAGGGACTTGAATTTGATGCAGCCAGCCAGGGGTAACCAGTGAAGCACAATGAACAGATGGGTGATGTGAGACTTTTTGGGCTGATTGAAGTTGAGAGATGTTCTGGATCGTTTGTAATGGTTTACCTATACAGGAAATGAGACCAGTCAGGAGTTTGTTGCAATAGTCAAAGGGGGAAGATAACCATAGACTACCAGGATTATCAAACCCAGACCGAAGCTCAAACATTGTGTCTTTACCCTCGCTCGCTTCAAAGAGTTACAGCAAAGCCCTTGCAGACCAGGAAGTGTGGGGAAACTGTGGTGGGAGTCAAGCCCACAGGATGCTGGAGTGAGATTTCGGTGCAGGAATCATTGAGGGGTGAGGAGTCGCAACAATGCTGTGGCAAGAATAGAAAGAGCGCAAGGAAACTCCTTGGTCCAACTTCACATACAGTCAGCGACGGTCTGAATCCTTTCGAAGTCTGAGTTCTTAGGAATCATTGAAGAAAGCTGCACTTCAACTTCTGCTTGATCCAGTTGAGCAGTTTACTTGACCTTTTGATTTGCAAGATTTGTCCTCCGTGTTGTTTCAAATCGTTACTCCATCGTCTCAATAAATCAGCGATCACCTTCATCCCTCCTCCAGGTTCAGACTTTGGAAGTAAATGTAAACAAACGAGTTTTATCTCAACAGAACAAGACCAATAAAAACTATACACAATGTTCAAACACAAATTTAGCAAAGGAAGTGACACAGACAGATGCTTAGATAATGGAAATCAAATTAAACAACATATTAATCAAACCTAGATTGATTTATATATATAAAACCAGATATAATGAAGACTAATTACGGTTGTATCACTAATCAGTTGGCGTCTTTATCATCCTGCTTTTACCCCGTATTGAAAGATGAGGAGTAAGATGTGAGAGGAGTGTGAGGTGGAGTCAAACTCCTCCCTCTTGCTCCTTGAATCTTAATGTGCTTTCACTTAATTTTATTGTCTGACTAGATTGAAAAACACATCAGTCTGTGTTAGAGCCACACGGTACCCTCATTACTCAGTTATGGAAGAGTAATCGGACTGACGGTGTAACCTCGGTGACTGTCTGTGTCAGTCACACAGAGGAGTGAAGCTCTAGCTTCAGGCTGGGTCGGCTCAACCATCTGGTTCCCTTATGGCTACATTCATAGAGATGAAACCAAATACTGAAAATCTAAGTCGTCTGTTAGTATGTCATGCAGAAACTTTAAAACTGAATATTTTTGCTTACGTCTTTTTGATTTTGAAGACATTTCCTTAAAATGTTCCCTTTTTTTGAGATGATATGGTTCTGACTGTTACATTGATTCAGGAAAAAGTGACGATTTCTAAACCCTGCGTCTCGTTTACAATGTCTTAGTTGGTCATATTAGGGTGTTTTTACACAGTCTGGAAAGTTCTTTTACTATTTTCCAGATGTGAAAAGCAAATTTGACATTAATTGCTAGACTTGTTCTCTTCTCTCACATATTCCTATTCAAGGATTCATCTTTAATTAAACCTTGATTTGTAACTAGAGTATTTTCATTGTGGCATTGCCTAAATGATCTGTCATTCCTTTTTGTCTTCCTTTTTTCACCAACTGTGTTCTTTCTTCTGTCCTTCTACCCGATCTTACTTTCTTACTCATGTTCCTTCTACTTTTCCTTATTCTATCTTTCAACCTATGTGAAATTCAATTTCTTCTTTTCCCTTCGTTTTTTGTGTTTAAGCTTCTTCCTTTTCTTCTTCTTGTTCATATTTCTTGTTTACTTCACATCCCCCCGAATGTTTGTCTTTCCCTTTTGAAATCCCTTGTGTTCTTCTTCTCTTTCCTCTTTGCTTCCTTGTGTCTTTATTAATTTTATTCCTTTTTTGTGTCCTCCCTTCTTCCCATCCTTTTTTCTAACCCGCCCTAACTTTCTTCTTTTTTGCCTTCTGTATTATACCTACTTCTGTTTTAGTTCATTTTCTTGTGCTCTCCCTTGTTTGCTTTGTTTCCTTTTTTGCATACTTGTCCCCATCCCTACTGCCCTACAGGTTCCAGCCTTTCCAAATTCCTTCCTTCCTTCTCTGCTTTCCTACATCCATTCCTTCTTCTTTCATTGATTTCCTGCGCTTACCCTTTTTTGGTTTCCTTCATTATATTTACTTCTTCCTTCCTTGCTTTGTTCCTTTCCTTTTTGTCTACTAGTGTCCAACCTCTCTTTTCTTATGCCCTTAATCCTTAGCTTCCTTTCGTCTGCCCTGCTTCTCTTACCTGACTTTCTTCTGTCATTTTCTGTGTCTTTCCTTCCTTCCTCCTTGCCTACCTCCCTTTCTTTCTTAAATTTTTCCCTCTTCGTTGTCTTTGTCCTTGTTTTCAATCAGCCTTTCTACTTTCCTTTCTTCCAGTTCTGCTTTCCTACATCCACTCCTTCTTCATACCTTCCTTCCATCCTTCCTTCTTTTATCTTCTGGTAGTTCTAATTTCCTTACCTCTTTCTTTCCTTTCCTGTGTTCATCCTTTTTTTGGTTTCTTTCAGTGCCTCCTCCCTTTCTTCTTTCCTACCTTCCTTGTTTTTTTCTAGCTGTCTGTTTGCTCTCCTACTATATTTCTTTCTTTTTATGCTTTCCTGCATCCATCTCTTACTCCTTTCTTTCTTCGTTGTGTGAAAACATTATATAAAACATTAAAATAAACCCCACAAATTACTAAAAACTCTGGGGAAACAGAGTTGGAAATGTTTACTGTAAGAATGAGTTACAGTGAAATACCTTAAAGATGAAAAGAAATATATGAAGTTCTGAGATTCTGCTTCCAGAACAAAATTTGATGGTTTGGTGAAGGGGTTTAGCCAAGATTCAGTTAAATACTCTAAAGTTTTAACAGATAGTCTCCGATATCCGTTTTGTTTTTTTCTTTTTATAAAAAGTTCGTAATTTAAGCAGTTTGTTAAATAAAACCAGAACCGGGAGTCAAAGACTCCAGCCGGACCAGTGGTCGATCAACCTCAGCATAACAGTCTGCCAGCGCCTTTTTTCCACCACCAACACCGGCGGCTGACAAATTACTTTTGATTTGCTCATTTCACATCTGACCTTACAATATCGGATTTACAATTGGGTTGTTCAGACAAAATAGCTTTGCAGATTGCCCGCGAGAACAGGTCCTACAACCTCACGGCCAGGAACACCGGTGCTTATTGATCGAGATGAGTGGAGCCTTATGATTGCAAGGGATGTAAGAAGCCAAGAATCAGACGAGATTGTCAGACAGAAGCTCCGCAGGGGAGGAAACTTTTTGTCCACAAACATTTATCAGAATTCGACTCTAAATTTTAGCTGTCATAGTTTAAGTAACCGTTTTAAATAATTTATATATTTATCTATAATTCTAACCAGATTTATTGACCCAAAACCATCGAACAGATCAATACAAAATATATCATCACCTTTCCTGTGATTGAAGCTTGTGTTCAGTAGAGCATTGAATGATTTTTTATAAGGTATTTCAAAGCATTTCTCCTTTTAAACATTAAAACATCATGTGCAAAATCACGCTTCTATGAAAAAACAATGCTAAATAGTCATACTAAACCCGGAAATCTCTTACAAATAAACTATGAACTGACATTTATAAGGATCAGGATTTGTTTTCCTTTTGGTTTTCCTAACTTTTTCCCTGACGTCTCCATTAAACTACAATCATTGCCTCTATTTTTCCTAAAAGATTATCTGACTTGAGCAACAAAACCTTCAATAGCTCTTACCGTACTTCTACCGATTTATTTCAAGTGTAGAACTAAACCTTAAATCAACTTTCAGATAAACCATATAAAGTGGTCATTAAGGTGGCATCCTAATGGTTCTGTAAACATTGTTATGTTTTTTTATATATATTGAGCATAAAACCATGTTAGCGCTGTCCTTTATGGGATAAATGTTAGCCACTGCAGTTGAACGTAAAGAGTCATTTTATTGTAAATTGTGCAAATCATAGAGACTAACGCTACATTGTAATCACTGTCTAAATCACCAGAAACATGAAGACGGCTGTTCATAAATGTCTCATGATGAGAAAATGTTTAAAAAAACAACTACTTAAACATTTTAATATTTCTGCTGTTAGTAACAAACCTGAAACACAAATAAAAATAAACCTTTACAAAAAAATCACTGAACTCATTCAGATTTTCTGCTTTTCTTTTATTAGAGAAATTAATTTCTTCAGTAAGGAATCCCTCTGGCTGTGAAAATCTATCCAGGACT
>JAVLVB010000301.1:920761-994143 GCA_032876305.1 Orestias chungarensis | reverse complement strand
CAAGGAATCTTTATTTGTCATCACATCACATGTGGTACATGAGGTGGGACGAAATTCTAATCCCCCGGTCCAGTTTACACCCTGATAGCAATTTTAAATAATGTAATAAAATATAAGAATATAATAACTATGCGAGAAATAGGATTTGAGCTACACAAAATCTACAATATGGACACAGAATAACACAATATGGGACTTCTGACATAGCAGCATTGAGGATCGGAATGCAAATATATAATACATTATAAATTATGAAGAACTACACGAGAAATGTGATTTGACTCCAAAGAATATACAATATTGACATGGAATCTACAATATAGTACTTCGGACATAGCAGCAATCAAAATTCGGAGTGCAAGTGACATATTAATTGACATTTTAAAGGGACATTTTAAAGTAAAACATTAAAGTGAACCATTACTGTGACATTTTAAAGTGACATTTTGAAGTTTGATATTAAAGTGAACAGTGCCAGTTAAATGAGAAAGTGTTTTTCAGTTCTGATTGTCATTGCGTGTGTTTGAGAGTCTCACAGCTTCAGGAATGAAGCTGTTTCTCAGTCTGGTTGTTTTACACTTGATGCTCCGCAGCCTCCTGCCTGAGGGGAGCGGGACAAAAAGTGAGTGTGCTGGGTGTGTGGCAGGCAGGAGGTGGAACACCTGCATGAAGACCGCCACCATCATCCCGGTCCCAAAGAACTCCGCAGGAACAGGTCTGAATGACTATCGGCCAGTATATACAATATTAAGACGGAATCTACATCTCTAAAGCTGCAGTCTGGAATACTACTTTATGAAAGTGTCTTCTTCACCTTCTAGAATCAGTTTATTTATATAGCGCCAATTTACAACAGGTGTCGCCTCAAGGCACTTCACAGAAAATCAATTAAAATCAAAGATACATCAAAACAAATCAATTTGAAAAAGTTTCCAATCTAAGGAACCCCAGCAGATTGCATCGAGTCATTGACTTGCAGCATTCACTCCTCTGGAATCAGCAGACCAAAACAATGGCTTGGGTTATCGTTGACTTTACAGCAAAAACTCCCCTTTAACAGGAAGGAACCTCCAGCAGAACGAGGCTCAGTACAAGCAGCCATCTGCCACAACCGACTGGGGGTTTGAAAAGACAGAAAGCTAAATTAGAAGCACAGGATACTGAAAAAATAGAGAATATAGCAGCAGTTGTAGAGTGTCACTGGAAGCATCTCAGCCCATGTTCTCCTCCAAGAAGCTGTCTCAGCTAACAGAACGCCAGACCAGGTTTGGCTACTATGGAGAGAAGAACACTAAGGGAAAACAAAAGGTTAACAAGGTTGAAATAACGGTAACTAAGTAGATTGGACAAAGGAAGAAAGTAGCAGAGAGAGAAGTGGTCAGATTGACCTCCAGCAGTCTAAGCCTATAGCAGCATAACTATAGAAAAACTTAAATAACTTAACCCTATAGAGTGAGACATGAAGAAGGTAGAGCAAAGGAGAACCGTCTGTCAAGACTCCCCAACCGGATTAGGCTGTCTTCTCTACCACTTCCTAACTATAAACTTTATCAAACAGGAAGGTTTTAAGCTTAGATTTGAAACTAGACAGGGTGTCTGCCTCACGGAATAAAGCTGGAAGCTGGTTCCACAGGAGAGGAGCCTGATAACTAAAAGATCATGGATCTCATTGTGCTTTTAGAGATTCTAGGAACCACCAGTAAACCTGCAGTCTGAGAGCGAAGTGCTCTGTTAGGGACATAAGTAGTAATCAGATCTCTGATATACGATGGAGCTTTATTAGTGAGGGCTTTATATGTCAATAGAAGAATCTTAAAATCTATTCTAAGTTTGACAGGGAGCCAATGAAGTCTACAGTTGGTCCAAAATGCTGCAGCAAGAGTTCTGATGAAGCTCAAAAAGAGAGATCATATCTCCCCAATTTTAGCTTCCAATTGGGGAGATATGATCTCTCTTTTTAATTTTCTTCAGAACTCTTGCTGCAGCATTTTGGACAAACTGTAAACTTTTAATTGCATTTTGTGAACTTCCTGCTAATAAATAGTTACAATAGTCCAGCCTTGAAGTAAAAAATTCTCTTTCTTCTTGCGATACAATTAGCGATTTGAAAACTAGTTTATCTTCTTTGGTGCCTCAAAGAGGCCAGCTTAATCATTTAAAGCATCCTCTGCAACACATTACATAGGTTCAATTTAACTTGGCCGCAAAAATCCTACCTTGAGGTCAACAGATTAATCATTGGTGAAACTATCTTTCCATGTTGCCACGTGTCAAATTAAGCGAGCTCCCATTTTCTAACGGTGGACTTTCTCAAACATATTTTTAAGGCGCGGGTATTCTTGTTGCGTACCGTTTAATTGGTGCGTTAAATTTGCCGCGGATCTCGGGAGCTGGTAATGAATCTACATCCGAGTTGGCAGCATACAAAGTTGGAGGACTCAGGTTTCACTCTTAGAAAACAGATGAAAACAAACATCTGTGCAGCGTTCATTATAACATAATTAATTCCTGTTTAAGATCAGAACTTAATTACAGTCACTGGTTTAAGCAGATAAAAAGGATATCTTGGAGCGTTGCTCTGTGCATATAAAAAGTTGTTTTTTGTCTAGCAGCTCATAGAGGAGTTAGTATAAATACAAATAAAAGTTTTTAATATAATATAAAAAGCATAGACTTTCCCTTCAATGGAAGCAAGTTTAGGATATAGCAAACAACTTTCGTCTCCATTTTCTGTTTTACGATGTCGTCTCTGCACTATTTCTCTCCTTCAAAAGTTAGAAACATTAGTTAAACTTGCTTAAGAAATATTTTATCACTGCTTTTATCCCTCCTCTAGTAAATAACAATCAGGTTCACCATTTATAGATCTGAATTGCGCTGTAAGAGTAGATTTGGGTTCAATACTTAGTAGAATCCATTGTAATTCAAGTCATGTCTGAAAATCTTTAAGGTTGCTATCTCGGATATGAACGTTTTTTTTTTTTTTTTTTTTTACTACTTTTTCTAAATAAAATTGCTCAAGCTCCGTCAAATTGCAAGGAGACCAAGAGTGAACACTGATTTCAGGTTTTACAGAACATCCAGGTCTGGATTTAGGTCTGGACTTGCATGAATACAGATGATGTGGTGCAAGAGGAAGAAAGTAGAGAGAAAAGCTGATAGCTCTAATAGCTTAAACACACACAAAAAGGAATTAATACACACATTGGAAACCACTTTAGTACTACCACAAAAGCTGACCTCTACAGTAAGTAATCAGCATGTAATTATTTCAGATTCTCTTTTCTTTTGGGGTTTTTAGATTCGCTCTATGGATAAATAGGTGATAAGAATCTCCAAAGAGTCCACTGTGTGGCTTGATCCGCCTTTAGTTATTCACATCAGTCACATCATGCTGCTGCCACCGCCATGCTGGACGTGTCTTCTAAAATTATTTCCTGTCTTCTTGGGTGTCGTCATTGCAGCTCAGATCTGCAGATAGGCCAAGTTAAATTCGGTGGTTGCGTCGTTCATTAAAAGAGACTAAAGGACTCGATTGAAATATGTCAGGACCGAGCGGCGGTTTCCTTCGTTTACTTTAAATACCCGCATCGCTGCTGTAAATAGATCCAATTTTGCAGACCTTGAAGTGCCTTGCTGTGTCCGTGAACTCGGTCGTCGACTGATGTAACGTGGCCCCTTTGATGCCTCTCGTTAGATGCCCTTTCCCTTCGGCTGCAGCCTCTGTTTCAGCTCCATAATCGCTTGCTGTGAGTATAATGAGATGGTGGCATAAACATGTTAGGGTCCTATTTGAGGTGTGATGGGGAAGGACGCTAACTGCACTCCCACAGCTGTATTTATGCCTTCAAGTGTCAGGATGACTTGAAGTGAGCGCACAAACTCTTTAAACAAACATCTCGCCCTCTGGGCAGAGCCACCGTCCCCTGTGTGATTCATTTGCTCTACAGGTAGCAACAAGTCCTCAATGCCTTCAGTATTTTTTCTAGCCTGTTGGTTTCCACCGCCTATCAAGAGCTGAGCTTTAGGCTGCAGAGTCCACCGCCAACCACATGCATTCATCAGACAAAAAACCAAAAAAAAGATATCCAAGTCCTGCTTGATTTTAGTTACAGTTCTCCAAAAAACTGAACTTCTACTTGCAGGTGAAGAATGTACGTCCTCAAACATTTCTTTTAAAGCAGATGGAAGTGAAGCGCTGCGTGATTAAATGTGAGGGATAACGTCTCGCCTCCCGCTGGGAACATGATTTACAATTTTATCACTTTCCGTCTTTCCGGCGACGTATAAAACGAGCTTGGCTTTGTTGAACTGGGCTGTTATTAATGTCAATTAACTCCAATTTACTACAACCGTAAAATATATATATTTTTTTATATGAATTTGCAAAATGCTGATCTGATAATTCAGATCTGCAGATCAGATTTTATGCTTCATTTGTTATACAATTACCATCTTTTCATCCAATCATTCATTTTTTAAATAACCTTAAATAATCTGGCTTGAGTTGAGGAGACTGTTTCATGATTAATTCCCAGAAATATGTTGTTACATTTAAGATTCTCTTGCATAGCGAATACAGTTTAAAATGTGTGCATCTCTTCATCTTTTTAAGTTTAGATTAAAGATTAAACAACAGATTCTGTTTGACGTTAGCATAGAGGATTCAACATTTCTAACATACCACTTAAATGAATAAATAGAGAATAACATTAATAAAATGACAAATTTCGTTTAAATAAATAAATAAAAAACAATTAATAAAATGAAAACATTATATAATAAAATGTTGTTAGAAAGTGAAAAATAACAAAATCATAAAAGTAAATAAAACTGAAAACCAACATAAATAAAATTAGAAAA
Organism: Orestias chungarensis; assembly: GCA_032876305.1. Classification (NCBI taxonomy): domain Eukaryota; kingdom Metazoa; phylum Chordata; class Actinopteri; order Cyprinodontiformes; family Cyprinodontidae; genus Orestias; species Orestias chungarensis. The sequence goes on along the minus strand of JAVLVB010000301.1, from coordinate 989,280 downwards.
ATAGAATTCAGATAAATATGAATACGTTTCAATAAAATAAATTACAAAATAAGACCATAAAATAATCAATACAAAATGTATAGTAAATATTTTACAAAATAATATGCAATTAAATTTAAATAATAATAAAATAACATATTAAATAAAAAGGAATTAAAAACAATATATATTCAAATAAATGCAATTAATATAATAAAGGATTAAACAATAATAATAATAATAATATTAATAAAACATATCAAATATAATCTGAAATTTAACAAAATAATATGCAAATAAATAAATAAACAAAGTAGTGAGGGTAAAATATAAATATGATATATAAAAAAATCTGAATTTTTTTTTACACATTTAATTTAAAAACAATACAATTAAATGAATCAATAATTAAGTTGCCATCTAAATAAAGAGGCTATCCAATAGGATCTGTTTCTGTTTTGGATGATTTTGGCGTCCACTGTGGACAAACGCGGTAATGTTTTTACCTGTATGAAGACTGCATTTCCCATGAGCACCGACGCCTAGCATGGTGAAATCCTGAAAAGTTGGATTGCAGTACATTTCTGTTTCCAGTGTCTGTATGAAGGATGAAAAGCGATGAGGTGATGAATCTAATTGTGGTGAAACAATGTCAGATGATCATGTTGGAGATAAGAAACGGGGGAAGTGACGTATGCAGTCAAGCAGTCAGAACATTTTTAGTTGTTTTGTGTGGAAGGCAGGGTTCCTGCCACCCTCCTCAAAGTTGCTAAGTGCCGGTTAAAGCAATACGGACCCCCTAAGGCCATGACAGAGGCGTCATTCAACCATAAGTTGACATAAAATCACAAAAGTTAGGAAAATGTTTTATGAAGTTTGAAAAGTTGCTTTAACAAAAAAAATTGCCAAACCACAAATGTAGTTTCTTTCAAAGCTTAGTTTATTTTGTGAGCTTCGTAGTTCAAACAGTCCCTTATCCAGGTTCATTGCAGCCTCTGCTCTGCATGGTAGCTTGGAAGGATTTCCTCTTAAGATAATTGTCCGTCTAATCTTGGGGGTCACATGGTCGTGGCAGAAGTCCCAGCGGTGATGCTGCAGGCAGCAGACGGCTTGGCCTGCAGCATCGCGTCCTGTCGCCTCCAGCGGACACACGACTGGTTTCTCATGACTGTGCAGACTTTATCACGACAGCCTGTAGGTTCTGTCTGTCCCAGACACGCAGGCAGGAATGATATCTGCCTCAAGGTATTAAGAGCACAACGGTGACTGTTGTCAGGCTGTCACAGACAAGATGGCATATTCTCGGATGGAGGGGAGGAAAAAAAAGCAATCTGATGTAAATTTTGCAAAAGCAAAGAATCACGAAGACGAGGAGACTTCAGGTTTGTGTCCTTTGGGTTTTTACTTATAAGGGCAAATATAACTGCAGGGTGTCTGCAAATCAGAACCGCTAGAATATTTAAGCATTACTTGAAAAAATTGAATAAATGGTTGAAATGGAACAAGATACAGATTTTTCACAGCTTTTAGCTCAAGTTATGGTAGCTTAAATTATTCATACCAATGTTGAAAAACATATTTACATGTATGTATTTATTTAAAATGCATTATTTTCATTTTATTTGCTGAATAAGCTTATTAACATCTGTATAAAGTTCTTGTTTTAGTTTTGTTATGCCAGAGTTGTTGGCATGTTCGATTGAAGACGAGCTGCGAGTCAAAGCTGGAGGGAAACTCTTTTATTTCACAGATGAGACGATTACATTTAACAATTTTCTTCCTCACAGCAGACTTCCTGTTAAAAGCAACAAAAAAAAAAGGTTTTGGATTGGGTCTGCATTGTTTTGATGAAGAAGTTGGGGGAGTTGTAACCAATCACAGTCTTGGTTTTAGGATACAAATGCATGTTAAAGCAATCGGGGAAGAGCGACTGAAGCAAAGGAAAATCTCTCTAGCAGAGATCCATAGATGGAGCCAGAGAGTTTCTTACGTTTGGTGTTGCGTTCAGGGTCGCTCCCAGAGCGTTGCCTTTACCTGTTTGCCAGATGAGAAGCATGTTTTCATCGCCTGCCGTCAGGTAATGTTGATATTTAGCTCAGACATCAACGAGCTAGTTCAACCTCAGAGGAACTTCTGACATGAGCGGTGGTGAATCTTTTGACAGTCTGTGAGACGGGCGGTGTTTCATAGCCAGTCGTCATCAGGTTACCTTCAGCTGTGCAGAATTATCATCATCATCATCCATCTTTCTCTCCATCCAACCAAGCAGTATATTCATACACATCCATCTATCCATCCATGCAAGTAATATATTTCTATCCATCAATTATTTTTTTATCCATCATGTATCCCTCAATCTGTCCCTCCATCAAACCAACCAGTATAATTCTACCTATCCATCGGTCATTGTTTCCGTCCATCAGGTATTTGTCTATCCATTATCTATTTAACTAGTTCCAACCATTCGTTCATCATCCATCAATCATCCATCTATCCATCCACTATCTGCTCATCATTCCGTCTACCAACCAATCTATTTAATTCATCATCTGTTTATCCATCAGGTATTTGTCTATCCTTCCATACAATAACTAGGTCTTCCTATTTATTCATCATCCATCCATCCATCCATCAGCTTTTTATCCATCATTTATTGTCTAACCATTCATTTGTATAATAATCCATCAACTGTGCATCCATACATCCTCCCATCCAGCAAATCAATATATCACTACCCATCCATCTTTCCGTCCATCCAACCGATATATTTTTGTCCATCATTGTCTCCATTCTTTTGACCAATATGTTCTTATCCATCCATAAATCCAGCCAGCAATCATCTGTTAATTCCGTCCATTATCTATTCATACATCACTCTTCCATTTGTCCCTCTATACATCCATCCAACCAACCAATATGATTCTACCCATCCAACCTTCCTCTGTTTATCTATTCTCTATCCATCCATCCATACTTCCATCCAGCCAACTAATGTTTTTATCTATAATCTTTTGATCAAGCCAATATACATGTATCCATCCATTCATCCATCATCTGTCCCTTAACACGTCTGTAATAACAATCATTTTATAGAGTAATCCTGTTCCATTTAGTATTTAGTTGTCTTCAGGTTTTAAGTCAACCTAAAATTGTCAACTGACCACAATCTATTAATTACAAAACAGTTAAAACAAATAGTTAACTTGCTTAACTGTGTAGTAAGTTCACGTTTCCTTGTGCTTGTTCTCATCCCGAGCTGCTGTCGTTTTTCTAGCCTTTTCTGCACTTTGTGAAGGAAGGATTCATCGTTTTATCCGAGGATCTCTGCTCAGTGAATCTTTCAGTTGGAAACAAGTGTAGGGTAGCAATTTGGTTTCCATCTTGAAAAGCTAAACTGTATTTCATTTTCCCGTGGAGAAGATCGGTGTGGATAATCCAAACCTGTCAGAAACCAGTGGTTACTGAAACGGAAGAGAGTATTTCTGCTGCAATGACAGTAGATATGAAGTCTAAACTTGCTCTCTTTGTCACAAAGTAAAGCCACATTTCACCCTCGACTCGGCCTGCTCCAGCAAACATTTAGCCACCAGGGAGTAATTTCCGGAGTCTCAACAGACGGCGGCTGTAGGTGTCTGCAGCAGCAGCAGGCAGGTGCTGCTGCTGCGAATTAGCTCATCCTGACGTGTACTTAGCCGAGGCCCAGGCAGCTTTAGCTTGTGTTCATTAGCGGATGCCGGGGAAGCTTATCGTTGTGAATAGCCTCATTAGTGATAGGGATTAATAAGCGGCAGGTTCATTAGAGAGACAGACGGAGAAGTGTGTTGGCAGAATTGCAACAAGGATGCGGAGCTGGAATGGCCTTGGCCTCTTTTGTTGTCTCATCTATTGACAGCAGAGGCTGTCTTTCATCTTGGCGGAAGGCTTTTTGTGTCAAAACTAAACATTACCTGAGTTTTACTATGTCCTGCTTGTTCTTGCATGTTACATTGCTTTTACTACAGATCAAAAAATCAATCAGCAGTCATTGAATTTATACATATTTCAGGCCTCAAACTAGAAAATAAGAATCTGGAAAAGTTGTTTATTTGCAAATTCAAAAACATTTTATTGATTGTAAAGGAAAATTTAATGTCGTCGTAACTCTTATTTGTTTTAAAACCTAAGGCTACTGAGAAAACAGGATCTCCTGTAGCAGTCTGTGTTACTGCAGAAATGAAATGCCTCTAAAGACACAAAACGTTTAAGAAAATCATCAGGGTTCTTCATTTTTTTAAATAATCCTTCTTTGTAAACAAAAACCGAGGCCAATAGCACACAGCTTGTAAGCTAGCCGTTTCACTTTGTTGATTGATTGAAGAGATTATTTAAACTTCTCCTCCTTCTGTCTATTTTGCTTCTCCTCTGGATCCATTTAACCACAAAACTCATGAGTTAAAAAAAGGAGGCGTTCCTTCTTAATTCTTGGGATTTGTGGTTAAATTTGAGTTATTATTTCAGCTTTGGTGATGTTAATCAGCTGCTGTAGTTGTCATAACGGAGGTAAGAAAGCTGATCCAACATGCTGCCACCTTGAGCAAGGCAATTCCAGAATAAAGCGACCATTCTTTGTTTTCTTTCCTCCCTCGTATAATCACAAAAGTTAGTAAAATATTTTAGTATGGTTGAAAAGTTGCTTTAAATCAGCATATTATAATAAATGTAGCCCCTCAGATGGTTGACGCCCTTTAAAAAGAGAGAAAACTGCTTATCAATTATTCGTTAGCTAATCAATGAGGTCAGTCAACTCTGATTGATCATTTATCAATAACTTGTGTTCCTGTTTACTTTTGTCACCCAGCTTTAGAAATTATTTTAATATCCTTTTTTTTCTCGGACTGATCGATCATAATTACAACATGAAGTCTGGCTTCTCATGATCTTTGCTCCACCTCAGCATGTTATTCTTTTATTTTGTTTTGTTTTCCTTTGGTCGTTATGCGCATTTGTTTCGCTGATGTGAAACGTTCACACGACAAACGCAGAGATGAGAAATCCTAAGAGGCAGAAAACACCGTGTCTCATCGCTGTGTGGAGCTTTTGATTGAGCCATCCAGTCAGCAAACGTTCTTCCTCTGGCATCTGAACAACTCGGAGCTGCTGGTGGGCCGCTTGCATATATGCATCCTGCGCCGACAGCATGCTGAGAAAAAAAAAAGAGATCTTTTCGCCTTGCGCGCTTTTGTGGCTCGTTAAATATTAAACGCAGCGCTATCGTGTGTTCTTTTATTTATTTGGCTCTTCGAAAACCGAGATTCGGCACCCGGTATGCGTTCAAGAAACCTAGTTTGGAACTTGTTGTTCCTTCACACGGGGATTTAAAATGCTCAAGGGTAAGTAAATCCTCCGGAGTTGCAGATTGTTTCTTTATTCTCGACTCTAAATAATCCTTTTATATCAATAGCTTGATCTAGTGTTGACTCAAGCTGTGCTTTCATGTTCCTTTGACTTTTCTACTCCTTTATATCGCCTCTTGTTCACGATGTGAATAAACACCCGGACTCTAATTGACTCTGACCTCTTATATTTCATCAAACAGTTGGACTTTTCTCAGCTGTCAAAATCCAAAAAGCAATACTTGTAATGTATACTGGCCTAAGGAGAATACTATCGTATATCAAAGTGTACATAATTATCATCCAGTTTGTGTTCTGTTCCTCTGGCACAATTAGCTGTGAAAGAGAAACACCAAAAGAGAGATATAGCATTGTTGACATAGCCGAGATAATGAGGCCTGACTTTAGACTCATAACACATTTTGTTGCAACTGGTGAAGAGGGTCAAAAGAAAAAAGCATTGAAAAAATAAAAAGATGCAAAAGAAATGGCGGGCGTTCAGTCAGAGATGGGAAGAAAGACTTTGTAACAACTGTCCAAGACATGCCTGGAGATAGATTTTATTAGAAGATGGACTGATGACATTTCAATAAATAAAGAGGAACCAGATGGACATACTGATGGTTTATTAAAGATAAACCGTTCAGGGTTTAAATATTCACTCAAATTAAACTTCCAAATCAGCTACTAGTTATTATGGGAAACTTCTTGGAGAAGCAGTGCAGGAAAGACATGTTTTCTGACTACTTTTGATTTGTGTCTTTGTATTTCCTGTTTATTTGTTTGGTATCAATTTTTTCAGCACAACCTTCCCTTTGTGTGTTTGCAGTTATCTTTCCATTTTTACATACCATATTAACAGAGTGGGCCTAAAATCACACAAAAAACAGAAAATCTGAGTACAAAACTTACTGTGAAGACCACAAATATGTTTAACGAACCATTTTCAAAACCAAGACACTAAAGTAGACCATCACACACTAAACACTTGAAATACACTAAACATCACAAATCACTGAAATATCAAAACTTACTAATGCTCCTATCTCTGTCTCTCTGTCATCACCGTCAATCCCACAAATGTCCTTTTTCCCAAAGAAACCAAATGCTGCGGTTTGAGAATATGATTTTTGATTGATTATTTGCTGCATCTTTCCACCAATAGGACAGGGAACTGATAGCTGAAACTTCTGAATACCTGAAACTAAATACTAAATACCAAACATACCATAAAATTCATGAATACTCTTGAGTGGAAACTGTCTTAGCAATTCTGCAAACGTTAACCGCCGTATTGTTGTGTACCCAGATCACAAATGTGTCACAGAAGGGAGTCAAACACTAGCTGTTAATAGCAGCGCCTCTCTTTTAGCATCTAAGAAAACTTTAAGATTACAGATGACACTAGTATTTGGGTTTTTACTACATTCTGGTTGTTGTTGTCGAAAGATAAAACAAGAATCTGTAAGTTGTTTTTATATCCAACCTTCTTTAAAATTCTAAAGCAGCTTGTGTTTGGAAAGTCAAGCGGTCCAGTCAAAGTTCAAAGCTCCTCCCGTCTAGAAAAAAATTCCCAGAAAACTGCAAGTCAATTGAGACGAGGAGTTCTTTTTGATCACCCAGTTTTTTAAGGTTGCCTTTGATTAATAACAATCTAGAACATCGTTTTGATGACAAAATCCTTCTGTATTATTTTTTATTTTCATGTAAAGTGCTTTGTTGGCGAAACGTACTTTACAAAAACGCGAGATGCAGAAGGTATTTAAAAAAATGGCGAGATGTTGATTCTGAGGGCTAGTTAAATAATGCCGTGTTTATTCTGCATTTTGTGGAATAAAACAGTTTAGCATCAAGAAACATTACCCAGCTGACCTCAATTCACTTCAGCAGAACTGGTTCTTACACAGTATTCTGAATAAAATGCTAACACAAACAACTCACTATTTAATACATTATGCTTTTACATAATGTAAAAAATTTTTTTTTTTAAAACACACTACTGGCAGAGCTCTATAAATAATTGACATGCATTACAGTTTGCATATTGTGAGAATAAATGATTAAAATCCTTGGTTTAATATTAAAACAATGACGCAACAACGTACTTGCACACAGTTCAGCTGCAAGTCGACATCCCAGGGTAAAGAAACCACTTAAAACTTAAACGGTGCTGAGAAATCAAGAGTGTTGTTCAAATACTGACGTCCAAATTATGCTTTCCACTCTCCGCTATGCGGTGGCCGAGTCTTACATCTTAAAAACCCATCAGATCTGACCGTATTTCATCTCATACAACAAAACTAAGCTTTCCCGAAGGCATTGCTTGTATATACTTATAAAGACAATGAAATAAACTGCCTGTTGTGTGACTGCATTGTAGGTTTTTTCTTCCATGCTCCATTCGCTCTTGTTTGTACAGCCAATCGGCGCCAAGGACAATGAATGGTACTTCTGAACGATTGAGTTAGAAGTACCATTAATTTTTGGCTGTTCACGCCGGCCAATAGCGAGTCAATCAGCGCTCTACCTTTAGACCAGGTGATGTATTTCCCAGTCCGTTCATGTCCAGTTCCTTAGAGTTTGTGCAAAAGTCACGTTGAAAGCCACTGAACTCACAGTTTTGATATTTTGTCTGTGTAGATGCACGAATGCTTCAAATTGCTGCCAGTTTATTGATTCACTACTCTACAAGTCTAGAGATTCAGTATTTTAATCGGACTGTGGATTTTAACTTGGAGCATTTCTATTCCAAACTTATAAAATAAGTCTGGTCTGAGTTTGACCCAGTGGTCAAACTCATCTCATTTAATTTATGCAAGCAGGTGCAGTTTGTTTCATGTACTTTTATGTGAAGTGCAGATGATGTTTACCCACTCTAGACTTTGGTTATGCTAAAAAAGCAAGTAGACAAGCGTCGTAGTTTTCCAGTTCTCCCATCGTCCGCTGCGAGTTGATGCAATTGACCTGCGCTCCCTTGCTGTGTTTCAAACGAAAATGCTAAATAATTTGTTACCTTTTTGGCTCGGAGAAACATGTCAGACGCCCACGACGGGAATTAGTATGCCACAGAGCTTCACGGGAACTGCAAAAAATCTGCAGAGGTTCGACACAGATGCAGCTGGCAGCGGCAGAAAGAGAAATGAGAAACGAGGAGTTCCTTGGTTCTGTTCGCCAGCAATTCGAACTGCAGGAGGGTAGCGCACCTGTTTCTAAGAAGACAAAGCAACCAGATTTCTGATTTGCATCTGGGCTTGTCATAAATAATCATCAGCTCCAGCAGGCGCAGCACATAATGCCTAGATGTGATGCCTTCTTTCCTACACTAATGGGGATTCTCTCGTCCCTCGGTCGAGCTTTAACAGTTTCTAATAAGTTTTTCAAAAGAACAGCAAACCACCACAACTATGCTTCATGGTGACGGTGAATTCAGACTGATGTGCAGTTTTAGATTTTTGCTCTTTTAGGTCTAATCCGATCTCAACATAGACCCAACCGTATTTGCAAATAAATATGTTTGATTGCTAAGAATTGTGAATCTTCTCGATGCATGTGTTTGGTAAACAAGTATCTTTGTCTGGTTTCTGTTCCAAATCTCTTAGTAAACCTAAATCGGGAAAAAACGTACTTACAAGTAATTTTAAGTTAGCTATAACAGCTCATTTCAAATAGATCTTCAATATTGATGAATACTACTTGTTTCATTGACGAAAAATTTGTTCCTTTGATGGAAGTAAGACTTCATGGTTTTGCAGAGCAGCTTTCCATGTAACTCAAATGTTGATGTTACTACAATGGTTCCTGCTCTGTTTCATTGTTCTTTTTAGGATGCTCTTATCAATCTCCACGGGCATCCATACTTCTCTGGCAGAGTTACGAGGTTCTGTGATCAGGGCTTGTTAATTTTGCTTTATAGAATGCCTAAAACAAATGGAGCGGTTTTCCAAGTGGACCCCAGACTCATAAACGTTTGACTTTATATCATTTGTTTCTTGTTCAGTCTTGTTTTTACATGTCTGAAGAACTTTAGAAACGTGCTGCTAGTAATGCTAACCTGCAGTTACGTATTCCATCTACTACCTAAGTAGTATTTTTATAAGCTAAAATGCTAATGTTAGCTTAAATATATAATTTGGGCTATTGCTAGCTCATAGATTGACTCCATGCAGTAAACGAACTTTAGTGTGAAGGCTTGATATGCTAAGGTTAGCTAAAAGACTTGAAATAGAATGTGATTTATAGCTAGTGACATTGATGCTATCCATTATAGATTTATCTTTTATACATAAAGCTAACTTTAACATGAGGGTTATCACTGGCATGTTGACCGACTATACATTAACAGTTCTTATGTACTTTGCAAACAGTGGTGTGTAAACGGAACAAATATAAATGCTAAACATTAGCATGCGGTTTATAGCTTGTTTATAGCATGTTTACTGACATTGATGCTATCCATTCTTTAGGTTTAGCCTTTATGAACAAAGCTAACTTAAGCATGAGGGTTTTCACTAGCATGTTGACCTACATTAACATTTCTTATTTTCTATGTAAACAGTGGTGTGTAAGTCTAATGCAGCTAAAATGCTAATCATTAGCACATAGCCTGTCACTAACATGTTGACTAACACAAACATCTTAAATTTTAAAGCAGCGTTTAAAATGTTTGAGTTTAAATCCGGTTTTGATTAGTTTGTCTTGTTCCTTCGTTTTTCATCTGTTTTTTTCTGAAAAGTGCAACGTAAATACAGTTTTAGGTACAAGTTTGTTGGACTTTCATCCCTCTCTTTAAAAACCAAAAGTAGGTTTCAAGAGATTCCTTTGTCTCACTTGGCGGCTGCTTTGATTAGTGCTCTTCTTGACCTTCCTTTTGATTTATGATTCATGTTGATGGTAGGTAGTTTTCCCATGAACCTGCACTCAATGAGATATTTGTTATTGACATAGTATGAAGCTTAAAGCAAATCTCAGCCTTAAAACAACAGTTCGGCTTCATAAACAAGATCTCAAAGTTGGGCCTCATTTCCAGCATCCCTATGGAAATAAATGTAAGTTATAGATAAAATATAATGAACCTCACAAGTAAGCAGCTGCTGTACTGGATGTACATTTCTGGCTAACATAATGTGGGAATACCGCAGATAACTGTGCTTTTTGATTAAATTCACTCCCTAGTTTAAATGGCCGTGCTTTATTTAAATGGAAATAAACATCGTAATCTGCAACTGTTATAAGTTAGCAAATGAGCGAGTGATGAAAGTGCAGGACTGCCGTCCTGTTGCTCAACAGAGGTAATAGCCCCACCGAAAACTTTGACCTGAATAACAACACCATGCTTCCATGCCATTGTAACTGGTGCATAATGGATTTTCCCCCCTCGTAACTGTTTTAATGGACCTATTTGCATACAGAAATGGGTAAATGCAATGTATTTTTACGCTATCTACAAATAGCAGTAAATGAGGATTTTCATTTGCTGGGGAAATAAAATCCTAAGGAAGACGAGTGAAGCTGACACCTGTGTCAGTTTTATTTTCCCTCCAGGAAACATGGAGCTGAGCGTGACTGGTTCACAGGATTGACGGATAACTTTTTAAACAAATTTTCTCTTTTCCATCACAGACTTACAAAGTTATCGAGACATTCAGCTCCAATCACCCCACATGCTTGTGAAGCTGTTGCCACAAGCTAAGTTTAAAATTGTTGGATCTAGCCTCAACATTTTAGCCTGCTTTCATTACATTTATACTAATAACTCTTAAAATTTCCAAAGTTTATAGATATATAACTTTGTATGAACCCAGTGTTTTGGTACTTCGTTTTTTATTGGACGTTTTTGTAAATAAGCTCAAAGTCAAACCCATAATAATTTGTCTGTTTGACTTCACTTGTAAAATAATTTTGCTTATTTTTATAATAATTTTTATAATAACTTTATAATAATTTGGCCTACAGTTATGCAAACTGTAGTATTTGCTGAACAGTAAAGAAGAAACATTGAAGTTTTCATTATAGAAATGCTGTTTAAATGTTTACATTAGGTTACTTTCAGCACTACATTATTTAACATATATATAACGTGACACAAATACCTTTAGCGTGTTTAAAATTTTAGCTTGCTAGTAGCAATGGTAAAGTAATCCATTTGGTAGGGTAGTACCAGTAGGAAAATCAAAAAGGTACATTTTACAGTAATGGAAAAAAATAACACCACCATACTAAATGTTAAACTACAGCAATGCTAACAGTTTTAGCAAAATGCTAACAGTTAAATTAGCTAAAATTGAGGTTATACCTTTTATGAATGTCAATATTATGCTACCCATAACTGTGGACATTCTAGAGCATGAAAATAAAAATCCACGTTTTCTAATCCTTTCTCCAAATTTTCAACAGCTATGAGATTTTCGCCAGTTAAGTGGGAATAAATGTGTTAATGCCCAGTGTAATTATTCCACACCAGACACATATATTTGATGAAAATGTAGGGGAAAAAATAAAAATGTGTTTTTATGGTTGATATACCTTGTTAAAATCAATAATCAATGCCAGTATTTCTAAATATCTTAAAAAACAAAAAACATTTGCATGTATTAGATTGTCTAATTGACACCAAAAAGGGAGTAAACAAGAGTAAGTGCAGCAACATTTATTATGATGAAAGTCATTTTAAGTGAATTAATGATCTTAATTTAATGAATTTTATTGTATTTTTTTGCTATTTCTTTAAAAGTGGATGATAGTTTTATGGACTGTATATGAATAAATGACTTAAGTAAATAAGTGACTTTAATAAGAGCATATAAGCAATTATGTATGTAAGAAATCATAGATGTCCTTACACTTATTTGTTAAACGCTTTATGTTAAAGGTCCTTAACAAAGTCCTAAAAATGCAATTCAGGGACCAATGATTTTTGCATAAAAATTCAACGTAACCCCAAAAACCTATTTAATGAAAACTTTACATTTAGAGATCTTTTTCTATAATGTACTGTTCGACAAACATAAACACCTTTGTGAAATAAAGTAGAAACTAAGGGTTACGTATTTCCTCTAAACTGACTTACTTACCATTTTTAAAATTACATTTGCATGTTTTCACCCTGATGCCAATCACATTCTGAAACGATGGCCTTTTCACCAGTAATCATAAAAGTTGTCTTTTACTTGTGCGTGAACTCAGAGACCGTTACACAGATGAAAACATGTTGTCTTTCCATGTATCAGTTAGCCGAAGCTTCATAGTCACCAGCACTCAGTGTCAGTTTCTGGCATTTTTTTTTGAAAGGAAGACATGACTGACACTAAAAAGAAAGAATCCATTTATAATTAAAAAAACAGGCTCTTTTTATCAGACATCAGCGCTTTGACTCTCACTCACTCAGCAGCGATGACAAGCGAATAAAACGGTGAGCTTCTTTAGCTTGGCCCAAGCTGGGCTCCATTTGTTTATCTGTGTGCACACGTTTGTCGCGGCAAACACTACGTGAATCATAGATACACAGCTTTGGATTGAGGAAGAAGATTTTTGTCTTTTCCCAGTGAAGTCAGAGAGATTGCTGCCAAACAAAGCCATTACAAGCCGCGCGTTCTGGACAAACACAAGGAATCTCTGCAGAATTGCTCATCTTTTACTTCCGGTGAGTAATTAAATTTAGGAAGGTAGAAGATAAAGGAAAGATCTCCTTCCTTGGCATGACAAAGGAGACCAGTGGCGTAGAGAATTGGTTCATTACACACATCCTGATAGAGTTTGGAGGGGCAAGGAAAATATTTGGGTTGTAGTGATTAATGAACGTTTAGAAATGCATTTGAAACCAAATAGCAGCCCTGCCTCGCACCTCAGACTGCCTTCACTGATGTGAAATAGCCTCCTGATAAACGGTGGAAATAATGGGTTCCCAAACGAGAGAAAAAAGATTTCAGCTCTTTAATTTGCTCACACGCTAAAGGAATCTAATATAGCATGAGATAAATTGACAAACGTACCAAAACCAAAAAACATTTCATCCAAAAAATTTAAAAAAGCAGGGAAAAAAAACTTTCCAGATTTGGAAAATATTAAAAGTGAAAAAAAACTGAACTGCTCATTTTGACTTCTGCCATTTCTTTGCCTGTTTTTTTTCCCGCCAAACTACTTTTTATTTCAGAACTCTTAACAGTTTCATGCTAGTATAATTAACTTGTGTCACTTTAAGTTTCACTTTTATTTTTGAAAGTTGAGGTGATAATTATGTTCATCACATTGTGATTTTTCACACAATTTCCACTGATTGTGGTTTCATTGGAGACTTGATCAAGTTTTAAAACGTATGAAATAACGACTATACGTTGAATGAAAACATTTCTGACTTACCTATGACCAGAAACAAAATGATTGCTTCTGTTAGCTCAGCAGCAGTCACTGATCATCTTGCAGACTCACCTTTGTAAATTTGGTCATTTTGAACTCAGCATTTTCAATTTTGAAATTTTTTTATCTGCATTGTGCATTAATTGTTTGCTTCCTAGGAAAATATCTGGTATGTGTACAATAAAAATAGCAAAACGTTAAATTTGCAGTTTTGCAATACATATAGTTTTTCAACAAACCAAATGTACATATCTGCTTTTAAATTTGGGAATTTCATTTTGGCAAATCAAAATAGCCAGTAATGTACACTATTAAAAGAGGAAATAAAACACTATAAAGACAATAAGACAAAAGGACTCAATATTTCTGAAAAGTTCTTACTTTGACTTATAATTTGATAAAAAAATGATTTTGTTTTGTTGAGCATTTTTTCATCACACCCATTTTTATTGTTTTCTTGACCTGTCGTCGACCTCCTTGATGATATCAGAGATTATTAAACTAAACTAACTACGAGCACCATTCCTGTTTATTCTTGATATCCTACGGACTCAAAGTAAGTATTTGGAGATGCACTGATATTAGAATTCGAGCCGACACGATACCTTGTATTATTGCTGCTTTTATGGCCGATAACTGATGTATACTGATATGTTTATATTTCACTACACTTTTGATACCACACTGCTTACATTTCTTCTGTGCTTCAGTAAAACACCCCACAATCCAGCGTCACATGACCAAACAAAAACCACAAGACCATCTCTACCCTGCTTAAACTAAGAACACAAATGGTTATGAGATGGTGTTACGGCCCCGGCCCTTTCTTCTGGGTTTTAACATCCCTGTTTTAGAACTTCTAATTGTTGCTGATTGGAAGTGGAGGCAGCTAGCCAGTGTCTCCAGAACGTCATCAGATCCAGCTTTGAGATGCACCATTCCTTCTCACTACGTGGGCCCGTTCTTTCTGTCACACTGCTGCGCTCTCTCCCCTTTCTCCCTCTCCTCTCTAACCAGTTATGAGTTATGTTAAATAAATCCCATTTTGAAACGGTTGAAAGAAAATTTTAAGGGAAGACTTTATTCAAATGGGTATTTTGTCTTTGCCTTCAAGACCTGAAGATTTGGGTTCTCAGGTTGTAAAGCCTAAACGTTTGAATTTTCAACAACAAAAAGAGTTGTTAATATTAAGAATACACCTGACGAAGGAAAAGGAATCGGCTTTGGAGAATTTACGACAACAAGCAGATTTGGATAAGGTTCTTGCTTTGGAAAAGATAAGACAGGAAACTGAATTAGCAAGAATACATTTAAAAGGGATAAATTAAATCTGATGAAACAAGGACAATTGTCTATGGAATCTTGTGTTATGGAATCAAAACACAAAGCCTCTGATATTTTTAGTGACTTGCGTTTGGTGCCTAAGTTTAGTGAAAAGGATGTTGAAACTTTTTTCACTTTGTTTGAAAGGGTTGCAGAGACAAGGGGCTGGTTTGATTCAGACCGAGTAGTTTTGCTTCAGTGTGTTTTGGTTGGTCGAGCTCAAGCAGCTTTCTCTATGTTGAGCTTAAATGATGGCCAGGATTATGCCAAGGTTAAAGCTGTAATACTGAATGAGTATGAATTAGTCCCTGAAGCATACAGACAGAGGTTTAGAAATTGGAAAAAAGGTGGCAAAACTTATGTGGAGTTTGCAAGGGATTTGGAGATTAATTTCAATCGATGGTGCATTTCCTCTGAGGTTAAAACACTTGGTGACCTTTGTTTCTCAATGCATTGCAGTGTACTTTAATGAACAGAAGGTCAAATCTGTATCAGAACCTGCAGTGTTGCCGGATGGATTTTGTCTTGACACATAAAGATACTGGTGGAGGGCAGACAGATTGGATGAGTGCTCCAAACTGGCGTTCAACACGTTCTGGCTGTTCTTTTTCAGACCGCAGTAACCGTGATCTGGACAAAATTTTTAATTATTGTCACGGAAAGAGTCATTGGAAGAAAGACTGTGCTTTGCTGAAATCCAGAAATAAAAATGGATCTCAGGTTAAACCAGCAGCATTTGCTGCATCAGTTTCTTTAAATGTTCCTAACAAAATGACTGCTGTGCCATTTGCCGGAAAACCTTATTCGACTTCTTACAAACCATTTCCTATGGAAGGACAAGTTTCTTTAGTTGGGAGTGATGTCAGGGTGCCAGTTACCATCTTAAGAGATTCTGGTGCATAAGATTCATTTATTCTGGCATCATTTCATCTTTTTCAGATGAGTCTGACACTGGATTGTCTATACCTGTGTTAGGTATGGGTATGTCTGTGTTTTGTAACACTGGAAATAAACATTGTTGTTTTTTGATCATCTAAAATAGATGGTTCTTTTTCATAAACACTAAAGTATCAGAGTGGAGAGAAAAGCTAACACACACCTCCAGATTGCATATATGTTCACATCAGGCTTGTGCATCTCTGGTTTGTGGCTGATAATTCATGTATTTTTACACTCTCATGACCCAATTAGTGTTCGATAGCGATGCCATGATGTTAATCTCAAACTATTTTCTAAATATGCATTTTAGAGAACACAGGTAAAGCAAATGAAGAATCTTTTAACATTCTTAAGCAAAATGCAGAATTGCTCATTTGGTTTTAGCTGAAAATGATTTCCGTTTGTGTCCTGTTGAATTTGAATGGAGCAGTAAAAAAATAAATGATGTTAAATGTAAAAAAAAAAGGAAAAACAAATAACGTCCAACAATGATTATACAACGCTTATTGAAAGCTCCTCTGAGACTAACAGAGTTTTCAAATTATAACTCATTAGATAAGAAAGAGAAGGCAATCTTCAAGTAGTTGTACCAAGTTTAATTGTAAATCATGCTGCAAGTGTAGTTAATTTACTCAAGTTTCCCCTTCAGACCATTTGTAATTTGCGAGCTTCCATTTGCATTGCTCTGCATTAAAACACGGAGAAGGCAGGGATTTTAGCCGAGTTAAATTGATGCAAAGAGGAGCTTGGTAAACTCTTTCAAATCTGCCTTAGAGGTGGAAGATTATTTCCTGTTTAATATTAAATGTAATGTTTTTCATCTTGAGAGTATAATTTATTGTCTTGTTGATGTGTAAATAGTTTGTATGCTGTTTATAGTTATATTTATTTCTCAAATGTAAACGTGTCCACATATTAACATTTTAAGATGAACTGCTTGCAGCCATGTAGCTTCTAGTAAAATCCCGTCTGACTGGAAAAAGTAGTAGGTTTGTTTCTTTTAATAACTCTGTGTGGGCAGGATCAAAGTTGTAATGTAGACTTTTTAAGATCCATATTGATATCCAGTTGACGATCCCTTGTCTTTTGGACCTGAACGAAGACATAAAGCCATGCTACTTCCTGCTCAACCAGTATAAAACCGAAAAACTCATTAAATCAAAAAGAACTTTGCTTGTAAAGCGTAAGGATTATGGTTGAGATTTTTAGATTATTTTATTTTCAGTGGCATTTTTGCAAGTTGTGGCTCGGTTGAGTAATTGATCTAATCAAACAGGTTGCGGAGGTTTGAGGTAATATCCCACTGTCTTAATGTTTTGAGATTTTCTTTTATGGTAAAAAGTATTAAGAAGAAAAAGGCTGAGCCAGATGACCCATCCTCTATATATAAGCTGTTTTCTTACCAGCAGCCACTGTTATGTAACTTTTATACCTGAGAACGGGGAGTTCTTTTTTTTCCAGGTTGGTTATTCTTCACCACTTGGACACAAGGATCGAGTGAGCTCCCCAAGTAAATCTTACATATCTCTACTCGGGTCATGGTCTGCAGCCTCCCATAAAACACTTGGAGGCCAAGTGATCCAAACCGTGAATGATGACCTGTATTATCTTGCTTTCATTGAGGCAGTCACTGCTATGCTGCATTACGAGCTGAGGTTGGAGACCGCCTGATGGCAACGCTCTACAGATGATCCATCCTTAAGGTTTAGTCCCTGAAGGGTTTCTTATTGGCCATTTTTCTAACTGTAGCCTTCCTATTTCTGCCTAGAGAGTTTATAATAGAAGATGTTTTGATGAAACATTTAACTGTTTTGTCATTTTCACCCGCAATCCCATTAACACATGTAAGGCTCAAAAACACAAAACCAGACTTTGATGTCTTGTTTAATGGAGAATCTTGTGAATAAAGCGAGTAGTCTTTACAGACTCATTTGAAAAGAAAATTGAGGGATTAGAGAGAGATGCATTCTGCTGGTGCATTATATGGACAGAGAGTTTAATTTAAATGTAAATTGCAGACTTGCCTAAAAGTTGTGAATCCAGAGCCGGCCGGTACAGCAGTATATCTGCATGTAAAGACACGGGGAAATGAGCTTTGCATTAGTTAACTGAAAGATAGGCCACTGCTTAGGTTAGAGTGGTCTCCGTTGTCTCCACTTAGTGTTTTTAAAGCTTATTATGCTTTGTTTACTCAATAATAATGTGTCTCTGCAGGGTGTTTCTTCGGGTTTCGTAATTGGAATGACCGAAGCAGCATTTGTTGGTTAATTTGTGTTTTATGTGCTTAAAATGCATTTTAGTCTCATTTATGAGCCTTTTGAACACCAAAAGTAGGTCATGTATTGCTGGTTAAGAGCGGAAAATCAGCATTATGTTAAAACTAGACATGTAAGATAGTAGTAGTGTGGATAAACAGATATTGATAAATAGAATGTTAAATGTAAGGCCTATAAGAAATGTATTACATTTACATGGACATAATTACTTGATAAGATCAGGTCATAAAAATGTTTAGACTCTTAGAGGGCAGTGGAAATCCAAGGGAAGTAAACACAAGATTAAATCACAGAACAGGGATTTGTTTTAGGGCGGCTTAAGCACTTTGTGCGATTAACAACTGAAATAATTGTGCTTATTTAAGTAAAAGGTACTCGCAAGAATGTTCTGAGGAATATATCACTTACTTAAAGGACTTAACTTTCTTTGACTTGCTTTTCAAACAGAACATCCACCCGAATCTTGGCCAACATAGAACCTGTCTAACAACATAAAGTAAGGCCAAACCATCTCAAAAAGCAACACATAATGTCTAGATCTAGTTCTAGAAGAAAATTCCAGCAATGAGAATCAATGTTTTTAACATTTATCATTCTGGAGATTGTTAGCAAGACATTTCAAAAGCTTTGGGAGTCCAGAGAACCACGTTGAGAGATCTAATATCCCACAATTGAGAGAAGGTTGGAACAGTGTAGAACCATTCTAGGAGTTGTCCACCAACCAAAATTATTCTATGACTGCATCAACGACTCATCCAGGAGCAGGTCCAAGTCTGGACCTGGACTTGGACTAAGGCAGTGTTTTTCAACCTTTTTTGAGCCAAGGTATATTGTTTTCATTGAAAGAATCACGACGCACACCACCAACCAAAAATGTAAACAAATTATACTCTATAGCAGCATATATTGAATATGTAATAAATTAAATAAGTAATTCTTATAAAAGTGTCTGAATATGAATCAATTAAACACAAAAATCTATTTTTATCTCTTATTTTAATGTAAAATGCTATGTACTTATTGCCATCTAGTGATAAGGAAATTACAGGATTACGCCGCTAGTCACTACCACAACACAGACACTCGAAAATGGCATATTGGCATATTATTTGCAGATTATTTCAAAAAATCTTTTTAGACCTATTAGGTGAAATTGGATAATTTCCACGGCACATCTGACGATCACCCACAGCACACTAGTGTGCCCTGGCACAGTGGTTGAAAAACACTGGACTAAGGTACTGGAACAGTATCTTAGTCCTTTTTAGGACGAGCTAATTAACCGAAATTAGTTGAAAAGTACATATAAGTCTCTTCCAGGAGGTTGGCATACTTTATTTGCATCACTAACAGTAGGATCTATTTAAAAATCAAAGGACACATGATAAAAATGGCATTGACTATATAGGTCAAGATGTTAATGTTAAAATACTGGTTTTAGTTTATTGCTCTGACAATATATGCTTGTTCTCATAATAGTTTTGTCCCTTCAGGTTTTAGTCACATATTTTATCTGGAGAAAAGTTTTAAAGACCTCTTATAAAAGTCAAGGTATTCCATCATATTGAGATGATGTGGCATGACAGTAAACAGCCCTTATGCCTTCAATTAGGCCAACATAAAACCAAGGCCAGGCAGTTTATTTCTTTTTTACTGACGTTTTCGTTGCTTGGCAATGCAGGTTTTCTCCATAACATTGGTTGTTACGAATGGAAAAAAACATTAATTGTCAATAAAAATGTGTATAAGGTAGGGTTAGGCAACTATTCAACAAGCTAATTCTGCTCATACTGTTAGGTTAAATACGGACAGAGGAACGGCGGTATTGGTGCATTGCACTATTGTCACAAGGATGTGCTCTCCTCATGGGGATAATACCATCAATCTCTTTGCAGTCTCTTGCATAGTGTAAATGTCATATTATTTAAGCTTCTGACCGACGTGAAACGAGAACTCTCAGGAGTTATTTACAATGATGTTTATTAAAGGGATCCGGTGGTGGATAGCGACGGGCAACAGCAACGAGTGGCGAGGAACGGGAAACAGCGGGGCGACAGTTAACGGCAGGGGGCTGGAAACGTCTACGACGTGGGAGACCAGGAACCTCTGAGGGTGAGGACAGGCAAGGTGAGTAACAGCAAACGAGTGAGGGAAAAATGAAGGGAACTATCTTACTTGAGTGGAGTGAACAGTTGTCGGCAGGGAGGAGTGAGTGGTGAGTTTCTTTCAGCGGAGACGGTGAAGCTGTAGTCCAGGGGGTTAGTGAAGCCGATGGAGTTATGATGGAGCGGGCAGACCGAGCTGAGCCAGAGGAGCGGTGAAACCAGAGGATTGTTATGACCGGTGGGATATTCTTGAGAAGGCATGAACACTGAGATGGTTGGAACCTGGGTGGAGCATAGGAGATGGTGAGGGACACAAAAAGGGAATAACAAAGTATCAAAATAAACAACTTGAGAACTAAAGCACTAGAGACTCGAAGACAAAAACTACAAAAATCTAGAGAACTTGAGACACTGAACATGAAACTAGAGAGTAAATAAGCACTAGAAAATTCACTAAGAATTTGGCACTGAGAGCAAGAGGTTACCGGAAGCAACTAATACTCAGACGTCGAGTAGCTGATCCACCACTCCTCTTATACTGGCTCAGCTCATCAGCGCCAACCGGGCGCACCTTGGGTGGAAGGAGCTCCAGCAGAGGCGGCGCACTGGTGAACCCCTGTGGCCAACTGGAGAAGTGGCTGAAAGAAACTCACATTGACAGTAAAGATCTACTTTATATATTCTAACACTCTGTAAAAAAAATTGCTTGCTAGTTTCTTCAGATAAAAAAACACAAGCCCCCATCCTTTTGTATCTACTAATTCTGTACCTGTCAAATGCTACAGCTAATTAGTAATTGTATAGTTCAAGGGTTGATCTAAGTTAGACAACACACGTCAGATGTTCCTCTGTTGTTGCAACAGAGAGGTGATAAGAAGACATATCGCTATGAATTATGGTAATTATCTTTACTGACCACTTTTAACCCATCATATTGTCCTGGAGGTACAAAAATACTCAAATTCAACTCAACCTCAATTTTTGTGCTGTTGCTTGTCATCTGACCTTTGCAGCAGAGACTGTAATTATTGTATGTACACTGTTGTGTATTACACGGACAAATGTCACAAGATGTCTCTCTGAGATTAAGGCTGTCACCGTAAACTGCTAAAGAAATCTAACTAGCTCAAAGACTAAGGCATTGTATTAGGATTCTCTTCGTGTAACATGTTTACCTTTTAATTTATTCCAAAAATACAGCAGAACTGGTCTGTGCGGGGAGATCAAACTGTCTGATGAACTTGAGATAAAGACTTCCCGAAATGTTGCCAGTTTCTTTCCAGTGCACAGTTCAGCTCTGACAGGAAATTTGCTTCTTTTCAGTAATTCACCTACAGGAAAAAAAGGTTTTTCCAACAAGAACAACTCTATAACAGTCTTTGTTTTAGTTTGATTTCATCAATGAGTCCTAGGAGTCCAAAAAGATTTGTTTCTTGGATCTGTATAAACTCTTAAATTTTCATTACTTTAAATAATTGCTTAATATAGATTCCAGACTGACATAACAGTTGTAGGACAACGTGTTCACATTATTGCCTGAATTCTGAAATTTATATATACTTTCCGTTACCTTAGTGCTTTTAGGTCATGATAGATATATTTATGGCTAGAGAATGAAATTGAAACACGGGGCAATTGATCATGCAGGCAAAAGTTGCAAAAGAGAGCAAATTTTACATATAGAAAGCTAAAGTCCATCATCTGTGCAAAGAACAGTGGTCATACTGTGTAAAAAAAAATTGAACTCTTGCAGGAATTATGTGAAATTCAGATTTCCAGAGGTCATTGAAACAAATGTGATTGATCTGATCCAGTAAGCAGAGGAGTGTATATACAGTAGTTGGTCCTTTGATGCAACCACAACCACCTGGAGCTTAAACTATTCAAGACAATGAAAATAATGGTAGACTTTCAGAGATTAACCCCTATACTTCCTTCCCTTACCATCTTCAACAACTCAATGTCTACTGGCAATCAATTTAGACTCATTGGAGCCACCTTGAGAGACCGGCTTCTTTGCTGCAACTCAAGAGGACAACCTACCACAACAGCTGCTGGTCATCCTATATGCTACCACTATTTAGTTTGTTTTGTTCAACCGTCAGTTTGTGGGATAGATCATCTACAGAAGTTGATAGGGCCAAACTGGAACTCACAATCAGGTCTAAGGAGATGACTCCATCCAACTAGTCTTCCAGGTGACAATCTGTTGAGTCTTTTACCTTGAGGTCAGCAGTACAGAGACATCATCCTTCCTCAATCTGTCTCTGATGAACACTCAACAGTGAAAATACCCGGATCAATACCATTCATATTTAACCTTGTTTTCTTCCTTTGTATAAACAGTTAACATATACATATTTTAAACGTCTTTATTTAGATTAAAGTAGAGTTGCAGTCAATTCTCTTTTTGTGTGCACAAAATATGGCGCGAGAGATTTAAGTACCATAAATGCCATTTATTTTTATTTTTGCGTCATGTGAAAATGTTCCAAAAGTGCAGCAGTTAGAGGATTTATTGGGGGGAAAAATAGGAAACTGAGACGATGTCTGTTGCCCTCATGAGTCAGATTACCAGTGTGGAGAATCAATGCAGGGTTTGTGAAGCTCATGAGTTTTCCCACTGGGTTTCTCTTTTTTTGGCATCCCCAAGGTGAATATCCAATTAACCCCTCAATGTTTGTGCAGAGACGGATTGGTTCATTTGAGTGCCAATGGACCACAGGGCTTTTGGAAAGTCACATAAACAAATAGCTGCTTTCCCCTTCTTCCTTCTCTCTCTCCAGAATATACACAGGCGGCGGCGCTGCTGGTGGTCTGTCAAACAGCTCTAAAAAGATTTGGTGTTGACATAAAAATGCAGATAATCTCTTGTCTTGAATTTAAAACATATTGTTCCCAAGGTGAGAAGCCATGGTGCGGAAATGTTAAAACTGCCATTTTGCAGAGAGGTAGCAGTGGGTTTGGTTTCCTTCAGCGTCACATTGACGTATTCAGCTTATGCCTCTGTATGCTTCATTTGTCCCGTTTTTATTTCATAAACTAAGACTTACACTAGCCTAAATCTGACAGTGTCCTATTCAGTGGTCCTGATAGGTACAGGACAAACATTGGTATGAAAAAGTGTTTTCTTCTGGAGTTGTCTTTTGTCGCTGCATCACTTAAGATTATTAAACAAGTACGTCAAACAAAGAATATCAGATGTACATAAAAAAGCTATCCAAACCAATTTGGCCCAATGAGAAATGATAACTGTCCCTCCCCTTATAAAATCATAAATGTAAAGAATTCTAGCAACACCATAGCCTAATTAGGGTTACATCTGTAGGATCACGGGATCACCTACGTAGTACCTATCGACAACATAAAGTAGGCTAAAATATTTTAAAAAGCCACACATCAACTATAACAAAAAAAAGTCAATAACATCTAAAGTGGAGATGTGACCAAAATTACTAAAAAAAAGTAAAAACACTTGCACATTTTTAAGTGAATGAAATGAATCTAAGTGAAAGTGTAATGAATCTTCTTAGTTGTACATTTCTTGGCTCCAGAATACGATTTTTTAATTAATGCATAGCTGTAATGTTGAACTTTTGCCCTTATCGTACAACTTTCAGACAGAATACTGTTTCTGCCTGTTTGTCTGGCCCTACTTCCTCTGATTGCCTATCAATTAGCTGCTGTTGCATTGAAATTTCGTCAGCACACATGGAAACTGACAGTCAGTATTATCTTGAGCGTAACATTTGCCAATGTCGTTCACCCCGAACAGCAAGAAAAACGAGGTAAGATCAGTGCAGCACATGCTAAGGTCCATTTTTTCTTTATTGCAACACGTATCGAAAGGTTAAATTCAAATTTTTTTCCAATATCGTGCGGCACTAACCCTGGGTTTGAGATTCAATTTAAAAGAAACTTACTAGGTGAAGGGATTAAGACAAATGGTTTCCTTTACAGATTTAGAGAGACAAATTAATCTAACAGTAGACACGGGTGATTTGGAACAAAAAGTTTATCTTTTAGTATATGAAATAACTGAAGCCATAACCTTCTTGTGCATAAATGTGGTCTCACAAAGACACACTTGTGACTCAGTGAACCTCACAACATCCTTTGGACAGATGAAACCAAAGTACATACATGTTCTGTCATAATCCGCAGCATCACATAGTATCTCTCAAGCATAGCGCTGAGAGATACTATGTGATATAATTTGTTCCACTTTGTTTTCCAACACAATACCTTTCGAACAACTGCCAACATGGTAGATATCTTACTGAACACTATATGTTCATTTTATTGAAGTATAATGAATACTCTTGTTAATAGGCACCTGGAAACCCAATGTTTATTGCTGTAAAAAAGAAAAGGTTTGCCAATGTCCTCTTGTCTGGCCTTCACCCACCCCATGGAAACATGTCTGCTAATTTGAAAACAAGACTTTAGTAAAATCATTTCAAACCGAAGGGGAAGGCGTTTCCTTCTACACGACTCGTTACGATGAGATTATTTAGGATCATTTGCAGGCTAATATTCAAGTATCTTATCCTAAAAGGCTTCCAGAACCACCCAATTAGATCCTGTCATCAAAACGGACAAAAAACAAGCTCTAGGCGTCCTGGGCTCATTGTTGAAGAGATGTTTGCACTGCGACATAATGTCGGCACTGAATAAACACAGTTTGCCTAGCAATCGAAGGGCGAGAGACTAGTAATGAGAGGGGAGCTCCTGCTTTCGTGCCATTTCTTACCTTGGCTGTCTGTCAGGAACCTCGTTATCTCTGCTTTCTACTGCTGGCCGGCCTTGTTATCCTTAGGTCCTGTCTATTGTCTTATTATCTGAGAGGGGAAAGAACCAGTGTCATTTTTTAAGACTGGACAGTGTCTATTCCTAGAAGCCGGGACAGGATTTCAGAACAGTGCCTTGCCTTTGAGCATTAGCACAAATCAGCTGCTGTGTTAAAGCGAAGAAACATCAGTGAAGTCCTTATAACACTGTCAGAATATAACCGTTGGATAGACGATGAGACTTCTAGTACAGAGATCATCAGTCCTCTGTTTTGCAGCAAGTTCCTAATGGATTCATTGCACTGTAAAAGTTTTATGACTTGCCTCGAAGTCAGATTGTAATAATAATAATAAAAAAACAACAAATTAAAAAAAATCTCAAACTTTCTCAGTCATAATGTTCATTGACTTAAAAATAGTATTATATTACATGGTTGTTTGTTCATGGAAGTTTAGTTGAAGCAATGTCCTTATTCATTTGTCTAATTCCTCTTAAGTCGTTTGATTTGAGCAACATCCCCCTCAACCTATCTTCTGCTACATATCCTAGAGCAAAAATAAACATTCATGTATCAAATATGAAGAAAACCTCTGTGTAGGCTGCCTTAGGATATTCTATTGCAAAGAAATTGAAGTTTGTTAGAGCACAATACTGTTTTTATTTTTTATAATACAATCTCTTTTTTTGCTACTGTTTACTTGTCAGATACCTCATACATACTGTAAAGCAAAGGCTTTTTTCATCTGTACTATGACATCATTATTTAATCTATCTTATTAAATCTATCCATCTTTTAACTGGGTTGTTGTTTTAACATATCTTTATTAAGGTAAAACAAAACAGACAGACTGGAGGTATATATTAATCTAATTGTCTTGGTAACTTTTAAAATGACACTGAAACAATAACAAAAGAAAATACTAATTAGCCGTGTTTCCATCTACTGGTTTGGAGCGAATCAACCAGGCTAACCGTCGCTTAATTTCATACTATACTTACATTAAGCTACTACAAGAGGTATTAGACTAAGTTACATCAGAAATGTATCTGGCAAATGTTTTTCAGCATCTTTTTCGAGAAGCTAAAACCACTTTTTTGCAACACTCACAGTTAAATTGTCATTTTTATCACCTTTTTTTAAATATAACACTTAAAAATGTGCTGTAAATACAGGAAAATGTTATATTTATTAAGTTCGAATGGGTTTTTATCTGGATTCATCCATCAGATTAAATGTTTAAAGATTAGTCTAATGTTTTGTCGGGCAGGCAGGATCATAATTAAGTGGGTTTTACTGAATAAAACAAACTTAGATGTGGAGCGAAAACCGGTGGGAACTAACCATTGAGACTTTTTTTATCGCTGTCTGAATAAAAATCTGACTAAATCATATATTTATTCAGTTAGATGAGTGAAATTAATAATTTTATAAGCAACAATATTAAAATAATGACAGACTAATGTTGAAGTCAGAGGTTTACATACATTTCCTTAGTATTGGGTATCATTGAACCTTTGACTTCTGCGTCGACTGCAGTTGTGTCGCATTCCTCTTGACAGAACTGGTGAAACTGGGTCAGGTTTGTCGGCCGCCTGAATCGCACATAACCTCTCAGATCTCTACCCATAAACTGAGATCAGGACATGGTAAAACAAATATCTTGTCGACGTAAAGCTATTTTATAACCACTTTTGCTTCATTGTCCATTTTTAAGACTAGTTTGTTTGTATGTAAACACAAGCTACGTTAGCTTTGCGTTAGCCGCCTTAGCAAACTACGGTGTCGTGCAAAGAGTCTCCCAGTCTCTCTTAGCAGAGGCGAAAGTAGAGAAGCTAAAGGCACAAAGGTAACACCAAACCCCGCTGAACTGTGCATATGTATATATAAGTATATGTATGTATCTATTGACTTATCCGAGTCTGCTTGTGCTTGAGGAGAAACACATTCCTCAGTGGGTTAATGCAGTTATGCAAGACAAACTGTGTGTGATATAGATAACATTTAAATTCAATTTAAAGGACAAAATATGCAATTAAAATGACTAAAATCATGTAAAATAAATAGGCGTGTTGGTAGATCCATTAGGATTGGTCATCTTTTAAAGAGCTCCCAAGCTTAAAAAGTGTGGGCACCCCTTTTCTGGATCATCATTTGTTGGTAAAGCTAATCCACCTCATTTGCTTTTGCTACTCCTTTTTAATTCTCTGTATGGTTTGAAGGTCAGGCAGTGATATATTGGACTTCTGTTGTTGCTCCATGGTCCTGCGGTGCATCCAATAAGCTTCTTTTTCTTGGGTTTTAGTGTTGAAGCTCAAGTATTAGTTGAGTTTTGTGGGTATCAATCAGTTGTCACATGTAATTTATATGTCCTTACAACTGTTTAAAAGTTAAAAATGACAACAAAGGTCTATTAAACTATAACAAGGTTACTCTGAAATCCTGTAGCGCTAGTAATGAATTTCTGTAATCATGAGTAGAGTTTCCCTTAAATGGATCCGTTAAGTAAATATGGTGAAACAGGTTCAATGCAGAAGCCACTGCTCTATTTGTGGATGTGTTTTATTTGTTGATAAAATACATCCACCAAGCAAGAAATGGCTTCGCCATCGACAGAAGCTAACACAGAGACTCTAAATGGACTTTATTGGATTGTCTTTAGATATTTAGTTGAATCTGAAAATCTCAGCTTTAAGCAGAGGTGCGTAGTAACTAGTTTCAATTTAGTCAGTTATATTTTACATTTTGTTTGAAAAGTTGAACTTTTATGAATAGTTTAAGTACATTGTCAATTAATTTTTACTGAAAACATTTTAACTTCACACAATAAAAAAGTTTTAGACGAATCTCCATAAGACGTAAAACATTACCTAGCTCAAACGTACACGTACCTATTAACTACTGTAAGTATTAGTTTCATGTTGAATATCCTTTTCTTATTAGGATCTAGTAATAATGCTGTTTTATTTTCATTTAAGACTTTACAATGCCAGAATATTTACACACCTATATATGTTTTTCTCATCAGTTGCTCAGTATTTTCTTGGATGACTAGTTTTTATCCTTAATTGAGAAGTGCTATTTTAACTTGAGTACAATTTCCTGGTACTCTACCCACGTCTTACTTTAAATGTTGCTCACTCCGCATTAGACGCCTTCTTTTCTTAATCTCACATCCAGCATCTTTGCAGTTTCAGATCCATCGTCAGATGGACTTTTCCTTGCATGTAGCTCGTGAAAGCGGAGTGAAAGCTCTGTTTTCTACGAGAAGGCTGCTGAAAGATTGACTGGGAATCGCTTTCTCCTGACTAAACACCAAAACCGGTCATTTGATCGGCACTCAGACG
Source organism: Orestias chungarensis (assembly GCA_032876305.1). Lineage (NCBI taxonomy): Eukaryota > Metazoa > Chordata > Actinopteri > Cyprinodontiformes > Cyprinodontidae > Orestias > Orestias chungarensis. Next base: position 960,798 of record JAVLVB010000301.1, on the reverse strand, counting down.
GACTCTACATGTGATGAATGCCTCCCCTTCCCTTATCATAAAATAGAGGAAGGTATGTTCGATTGATCGGCTGGTGCTCACACTGATTAAAGGCAAACACACCATTTTAAGTTTTTAAAATCTCATTTGGTGTGAAAGAAGGCTTTAATTAAGCTAAAGGCAAACTCCCTGGACTTAAGCCTCTCCATCTCCTCGGAGCTCTCAGTCCTCCTGGGTTATCACAAACAAGCCAGTTGGTGGAGCTCAGTTGACCGCATTATTGCTTACAACACATCAGAGGGGCTCAGGTCTGCTCGCTGGAGACGTCTGAGAAGCTATTAAGACCTAAACAAATACTAAATTTCAGCCTGTCCTCTAACAACACAGAGTGAACGGAGGATTATTGAAGAAAGACGCTCCCAGGAGACGCGCGGAATCGCTGTATCGGTTCAGACGGGTACAACTTTGTGCGGCTTCAGTTTCCATCAGGAAATACATTAATTACTCATCAGCACATAGTTCACCCCCGTCACCCCGCCGGTCCGTGTCTCAGCGAACGTCTTGTCACAAACAATTAAGCCAACAGAGCTGTGAGTTATTTAAATTAGAGACAGTGACGTGTCGTTCGGTTGCAAAGTCAATACACTTATGGAGTGGGTGAGTTTGTCGGTGTGCTGTTGAGCTAATTCCTGGATTTGATTTACCGACCATGAGACATAAGTGGGGAGGCGGACTTTTGAAGCCTGAGCTCGTTCCGGTCTGAAGCATGTGCTCGTTCTGACCTCAACACCTTGTTGAGGTTTGCATTCTTGAGATATGCTGGCACCCACCATGCTTCGGTTTAAATGCTAAATCTCATTTAGAAAATTGCTGTTTAAGTCTAAGCTTGGGCTTTTTACGTGCTCATCCTTTACATTTCTTTCCAGATATTCGTTTCTTAACCCAATTCTAAAAGGAAAACAAGCATTTTCTCTTAAACAGAGATTTCTTTGTGTGTCTGTATTCTCGAACGTATGTAGGTTGTGATATGGAACTAATAAATGTAAACAATGAAAAAAACAATGCTGACACTTTGTGATTATGGTAGAAGCATTTCCACCACAGGTATCACAGTCAACAGATCAGAAACAAGTAGGAAATCAACTTTTTTAGTTGAATAAACTTCAACTCCTTTGTTGAGGTCCATTAGCTGTGAATCAGCTAGGTTTTGAAGGATTGCATCACTAAAGGTTTATTAAAAACTGCCAAAATACAAAAAAGAAATCCTCTTGCTGTTTTTTTTTTTATATTTCTTTTTATTTTGGCTTTTCAGAAAAACAGTTAATTTGCTTAAGTTTATTAGAGCCGTGTGATTTTTTTAAAAGTTCAACAAAAACTGGTACGTGAAGTCATTGTAAACCTTGCTATTGAGTTAGCTTCTCCTATGTTGTTTAAGTTATTTTAAGCAACACTAAGTAACTTTTCAACCTTCATAAAATGTTTTCATAACTTTTGTGATCATATGTCGACTTACAGCTCGTTGAATGACGCCTCTGTCGTGACCCGAGAGGGTCCATATCGCTTTTACAGCAACTTTGAGGAGGGGGGGAGGAACCCTGCCACAAAAAACAATTACAAATGTTCTGACTACTTTAAGGCATTCATCACCTCATCGCTTTTCATCTTTCACACAGACACTGGAAACTGAAATGTACTTTAATCCAACTGCAGGCGACCGGCAGATCAGGATTTTAAGACGCTACGCGCTGGTGCTCATGGGAAATGCAGTCTTTCTTCAAGCTAAACAAGACTACAGCTTTTGTCCAAAGTGGCTGCCAAAGTCGACCAAAACTGAAACTTCTTTATTGTTGCTTCAAATACCAACATAAGTAGTAGCGTAACTTATGTTTACAGTAAATTCTTTAGGGTTAGCTCTAACTTTTTAATCAGCGATGTCCACCACTGCTTATTTCCCTTTAATCTAATAAGACTTTTGCACTTTTCCTGCTTAGCTCATTGGTAAAAAATTATTCATTTATAGTGATTGATTCTGTGATTCACCCACAAATGTCTACGATAAAATACGTCATTGGATATTCCAGTTGCTTGCAGGGCAGCTTTGCCAATTACGAAGGTCCGGCTATTTTCATAAAACTGGAGATGCATGCATATTTAACCCACTTATCAGTCAAAGGCAAAAATTGTTAATCAGGGGAGAGGGGGATTAATGAATGAATTACATGCTTTAGTGATCCCTGCGAAGAAATTTGGTGCATTTTGAGCTCATCTCTCCCTGCTGGAAGGTCAGACTAGAGGGGTCAGCTGCAGAAAAGTATACTGGGTGCTAAAAGGGCTTCATTGTGCAGGACAGTGAGGCAGGCTGGATCCCTGCCTCTATGTTGGGCTTCATCCAGAGTTCATCTATAAACGAATGGCCTTTCTAACCTTAAACATCACATGAATAGATCGGCAGAGAAGGTTCTCACAACTGAAGTTATTATAACGAGAAATGCTATTAAGCAGTTTTGATAAAGCTTATTTGCTTCGTATTCCACTTTTGTTGTTTTGGTTAAAAAAATATGAGTTGTGCATGTGGACACATTTCCTCTGAACTTAGCTCTGGTGCTGGATGGATTCTTCCTTTAACTTATTTTTTAAATTACAGGTATGAAACAAAACGGTGCAAACAAGATTCTTAAAACTTTATTTTACTGCTATATGTAGCTGGTTAGCATCTCAAAAGCGCTAATAATATCTGAATTGTGCCCCCACAAAAACGTAAAGACAGACAAAGGGCATTGGGAGGAATCAAATCCTCCACTTCCAACATCATTCTACTCAATTTTCAAACCATACGGTCAGACAAAAATTTCAAAAGGAGTGGCAGAAGCCCGGGAATTCAGCTATAATTGTTTTGACAGTGATGAGGCTTTTGAAAGCAACAATCTTCAGTCAGAGGCCTACCGGATTCGTTGCAACACTGACTGTTCCGAAGGATCCTTAGTGCCAAAGCATCACTATCAACGAGTTTAAAGCAACATTTATTTTACCTTTAGCATAAATACAGGAATTTTGTCTTAAGTGGAAACTTTAATGAATTCTATTTTGATTTATTTTACAGAGATTGTGTCACATGTCAGTTTGTACCACACAATTAATTTACTTTTCTTCTTTTGAGGAATTTTCAATCAGAAAAGGATGCCAGGCAAAGCCGCCTCTGCATTATTAATTAGGGTTTCAAGAAGGAAAACTGTCAAACATGTTAGAATATATGCATCATTTGGTAAATCTAGTCCGAGTTTAGTTCAAACACATGGTTTTAGTTTTTTGTGCATTTAGACTGAAGCATGTTGTGTTGGCTTTGAGTTTATGTAGGGCTGATTGGATAACTTGATTTGATTATTCAGTACTGCTTCTGTTTAATAGCTTTTCTTTGAAAAAGGATAATCATTTTATTTTTAATATTAAAATAGTCAATATCTAAAACGTTTGAGAGATAATTAAAGGAAGTTACTAGCTTAGTACTTATAAATTGTAGTTTAATACTTTAATCTCTGAAAAATAAGTTAAAACCTGAATACCTATTTTTCCATTAAACAAATAAAATATTTGAAACCTAACTTGAGTAAAATGAGTTGAAACTATCTCTGTCCTCTGCTTGAATCATTCATGTCAGATTTGAACGTACCTTGAATAAACACTCACCGGCCACTTTATTAGGTACACTTGTCCAACTTCTCCTTAACACAAATTTCTCATCCGCCAATCACATGGTAGCAACTCGATGCATTTAGGCGTGTAGACGTGGTCAAGACGATCTGCTGCAGGTCAAACCATAACAACAAGGAAGAAAGGTGATTTAAGTGACTTTGAATGGTTGTTGGTGCCAGACTGGCTGTATTTCTGAAACTGCTAATCTAGTGGGATTTTCACGCACAACCATTTTTAGGGTTTACAGAGAACGGTCTGAAAAAGAGGAAATATCCGTTGAGCAGCAGTTCTTTGGGCGAAAATTTCTTGTTGATGCCAGAGGTCAGAGGAGAATGGTCCCACTAGTTGGAGCTGATAGAACGGCAACAGTAACTTAAATATTCTCTGACTACATCTCTGAACACACAATAAGTTCAACCTTGAGGAAGATGGGCTACAGAAGCAGAAGAACACACCGGGCGCCACTCCTGTCAGCTAAGAACAGGAAACTGAGGCTATGATTCACACAGGCTCAGGTAAACTGGACAATAGAAGAAAGGAAAAGTTCCTGGTCTTATGAGTCTCTTTTTCTGCTGCACATTTGGATGGTAGGGTCAGAATTTGGCGTCACCAACATGAAAGCATGGATCCATGCCTTGTATCAGCTGTTCAGGCTGCTGGTGGTGGTGTAATGGTGTGGGGGACATCTTCTTGGCCCTATTTACATTTATGTATTTAGCAGACACTTTTATCCAAAGCGACTTATAAAAAGAGGGTTTAACTTTGGGCCTCTAAGCATAGCACCAATTGAGCATCGTTGCAACGCCACAGCCTACCTGAGTATAGTTGCTGACCATGTCCATCCCTTTATGACCACAGTGTACATTAAAGTCCTATTAAATATTGAGCTTTATACATGCTTTATAAATCTTAGTTGTTTAAAAACATTATTTATTCCATTATGTTTCTAAAATGGTATATTAGCCTGTTTTCTTAGCACAGGATTGGGATCAACTGTCAGCAGTTTTGTTTGGATTGTGGAGGTACAACACATTAACTTTGTCTCATCTTTTGCTTAGCGGAGGTTAAGGAACGTTCTGCTCTCTAGCTGTGAGTTTCGTAGAAAACCTCGATCCTCAGGCAAAAGCAAAAAGAAACGTTTTGTCCTTGTCAGTTCTCAAACCTGCTGCTTGGCCAAGACTCGATTCCAGGTGTAAATCCTGTCCAAAGGTAAACTTGACCATGCGTTTGCTGCTTCTTTTTCCCATTCAATCCTAAAGGGCAACTTAAATAAGCGTTTTATAAAGGTTTTATGGAAATTAGCTTAAAAGCAAGACTTTAAGCCTCTAAAGACAATAAAAACAGTGAGAGTGGTTAAACAGTTTGTTTTTATTGCAAATTGAGTATGGTGTCTGGCTTCAGGGAGAGACGCTGTACACAATACATTTGGTGCAAGGAAACATTGTAAGCTTGCTGCAGCATTTCAATTTTTAGCTTTAATATTTCTCTGTTTGCTGTCTGACACCAGTCAATTGTTAAATAATGAAACACATCAGTTATTATGTTTAAATTTTCCGTTTCGAGGCTTTTAGCCAATGACGGCTGTTTTTATTTCCTTGACAGAAACGGAAATGTACAATGAATGACGCATAAGAAGGAAGGCGAGCACAGGGCAGAGATCTAACATTAGGTCTTTAAAATGCCAAACTCAAGCATTAATGCATAACACAATTTCTATTAAAATTAAAATTTGTGATAGCATAATCTATAACTGAGATTTAAGTTCATAAATTGAAGCTTTGTATGTTTTTTTTATTCCTATAAGTTGGTGTTGTCAGGCCCATCACAAATTTAAAAACACTCTTTGAGCTTCTTTTAATTTTCCAGCGTATTGAATATCTGCTTGTTCCAAAAACTAAAAGGAACTGTACAATTTTAGCAGGATTCAGGATGACTTTACAATTTTTGCTCCAGTTGTGACCAGCGTTTTTTACTTCTTACTTCCAGTTCTCCAAAGAGTCGATTTAAATGTTTTTGTGAAAGGGAGTCAAAAAACATGTTGAGGCTCATCCTTTTGTTTCAATTCGTTCTGTTGCTTTACTAAGATTCCAGTGTATTTTTTAAATATTGTTTGGACAGTAGAAGAGAAAATCTTTGTATTTATTTGTGTTTACGTCCATTGACCTTGCCACTGTTTCTTGTAAAGATAATCATGCTAACAAAAGTCATCACCTCACCCTTTTTGTATGTTTTCAATAAGCTATCACTCATGTATTTGTCATATAAGTGTTGGTTATATGACAAATACAGACATAGTGTTGACAAATATAGTATTGGTCAATCTGACGATAGACTCTAGAGAAAAATCCCAAGTCAGAGTCAGTGGTGACAGTGAAGAGACAGAGGGAAGTACAGAGAGAGTAGTAGAGGGGGTATAGAGGTCTGGGTAAGTGTAAGGATAGAAGATGCTCTTTGAAGAGGTGGATCTTCAAGAGTTTCTTGAAGACAGACAGGGACGCTGCTGTTCTTGTGGCACTTGGTAGGTCATTCCACCATCTTGGAACAACACAAGAAAACAGTCTGGATTGTCTTAAGTGTGGTGTAGACACTGCTAGACCACAATCCATTGATGACGGAAGCAACCAAGCTCTGACATAAGCCTTTGGTAGAGTATTCAAGTAGATGGGAGCCGTACCTTTAAACGTTTTGAGGCTGAAGGTTTAACTGTACAGGCTGGGAGACAGGTCAGGAGTGTGTTGCAATAGTCAAGGTGGGAGATCACCAAAGACTGAACCAGGAGCTGGGTCGCTTGTTGGGTTCTTCATTAATTTAGTTTAGTTTATTTAGTTTGTTTGAAAAATTTTAAAAGACTATATTCTAACAATGGAAAACCAAACTAAGGGGGTTGTCTGTTCTGAAAGACACATCTATATAGACTAAAGTTTTAATAAAGATGAATGCTTTGAGAGTCAAAACAAAAACACCAAACTAAAACTTGTTGACATAATCTATTAAGGTTAGTTTTAAGTAATTAAGAGAAATTCCTCCTGATCTACTGATTTTTTTTTGTATAATTAACTTTAGGTTTGTACCAAATACAAAAGCAAATTGATCCATCTCAAGTAAATCTTGGATCAATAATAATCAGATAAAGTAACTAGAAAAATCATACAAACCGTTTTGCATATTAAGATTATTAACTGTTCAAATTGGCTAACATTAACATTATACCAATTTTTAAATTCTGCATCTCTAGCACCAGTTTAATCCACTGGATTGCATCCAGGAGCTGATCTCTTACTTTAGCATTTCATGTTAGATAAAAGTGAAGAGGCTCTAATATGGACTCAAGCGTAGACTGGGCCACAGATTATTGATCAGTGCTGCTACAAAGATTCTCTTTCCTACACACAGCAGCCAGGGATGCTTGCAGTGCAACAATGAACCGCCATGTTTTCATCATGAAAGCTTTCTACATGCTCAGAATAGCTCTGGTCTTCATGCACGCCTCTCTGGTCTTGGGCTATTTTAGTGTAAAGGACCCAAACCTGTACTATGTTATATCGTTTTTTAGCGTAAACATTGTTAACGTGGTAAAAACAAGTGGACTTTGGGCTTTTGGATGGACCAGGATTATTGACAGTTATCAAGAAATCAGTTTAATAGCCATTAAAAGTCAGAGTTACAAAGCCAGGCATTAAAATATCTTCTATATTAAAAATAGGTTAGTGAGCTGTAAAAAATGTTTTGTACATTAAAATGTTGACATCAGAGAAACAAACTAAAAATAGAAAGAATATTTTAAATATTAAGATAGGATAAGATAAGATAATAAAACTTCTCTGTCAACAAGAAGTAGACTAAAGGAGTTTAACAACCAACAATCCATTTATGCAGGAAACGTCTCAAAGGAAGCTGGTTTACTTAAATTACTCTAACAGTTTGTAAAGGACTCATTCAGCAGGTCAGAGGTCAACCCAGAACAACACCTAAACTTCTCCTGGCTTTACTTGGTAACTTATAGGTTAAATAACTCTTTTTTTTAACTTATATATCAACACAGTTTTACCTCATAATTTAATGACATCCTAATATATCCTAATATATTGTTAAATATAATCAATCCTCTTTTACGGTATAATTCATAAAATTAATTATCAACTACTAATTTATTTATTAGTATAAGTAAAGTTACGTTAATCAGACCAGAATACTTTTGATCATTATATTCTGCAAGCTTAATAAATTTTGAACACATTTTCATGAATTGAGTTACAATAACTAAACTTTTATTTCAGATAATATAAAAATAAATTTATACAAAAACTAAAAAAATATTATTTCCCCAAAAAAATCACCTTCAAACTGCTTGAAGTAATAGAAAAAACAAACAAACTTGTATATATGAACTACATAATGCAAAAAAAAATCTTTAAAACTGTTAAAAAGCCAATACCTCCTGGAATTTATTAAATAAAACTTGAATATAAAGATGTAAAAATGGATATTATGGTTAGGAGGAGATTTTGTGTTTACATCAAACAAGGTTGGCTTGAAGCCTTTTTTTCCCCTTATGACATCAAAAAATAGATAATGTCTTTCAAGATCATGAAAGTTTTAAGTTTGGCCAAATATAAAGGCAGAAATCTGTAACTACAGTATAGAAACAAAGAGAAAAACTGAAGCTGTTCATCTTAGGACAGAAAGTTCAGGTGAATAAACATGACGGCTCAGTTCTTCTGACTTTACCAGAGAGTGAAGTTGTCAGGAAAGTGACGGCTAAGACGGCTAAAGCTGCTGCTTCCCTAAAGATTTCGGGGATATGTTTCAGGGCCTTTTTTATGTAGACAGGAAATCCTGGGTGAGGGAGACAGAAAAACAAGGTGTAAATAAACGTCCAGTGCTGGACTCGGACTCAAAAATCCGCTCCGACAAAGCAGCAGAGATATCGGCTTTTAGTTTAGAGCTAAAACCAACATGGTGGAGGCTTCACGTACACTCAGTTCGTTCGTCACGGGGCAAATAGCTTGGTTTGAACCTCAAAACATGTCAACGTGCTTCCATGTGGAAAACATATTTAAAAAATAGCCAAAAATTTCCTTAGCAGCTTTCAAAAGCTTTTAATAGTGTTTGTCACAACAAATTTTTTTTTCTGCAGTAAAACTTAGAAAGTACCTACCAACCCGCTTATGTTTATTAAGTTTTATAATGGCCAAATACACACATCCATAACGTGGCAGCTTGAATGCCAAATAATTAAAAATTAATCATGGTTTGCTTTAAATGCATTGTAATTACTTGAGGAAAACATCTCAAGCAATGATATTTTATGCTTATTAATAAGCTTGTTTAGCTTTAGGGGGACTCGTAAGAGAACAGGTAGAAAATAATAACTTATTTCCAATTCTGCAAAATGTTTTGGGTTTCTGCAAAGCAAGAAATAAAATTTTCTAACATATAAATAGAAACATCATGGAAGTTTTAAACATATAGTCTTGTTACAACTACGAACCTTATTAGGATTTAATGTGGTGGTTAAACAAACAGTGGGCTTAATGGTGGACCAATCACATACAACCTCTCCACTCATTACAAAAAAGTGTGACTTCAAATATGGATCATAAACCAAACTTAATGTACATTTGGATAAACGTTTTAGAAGTATGTTTTTCATTTTTGTTTCATTTGTGGTAAAATAATCACCTAGGAGAATAGATTTAATCTACGTATGTGAATTTGTGCATCAAACCGTATGAATTCATTGTGTTAAAACACTAATAAAGAACAATTAGGCCTTGTTTTATAGCAGCGGTGCTGATGCAGGTAGTATTTTTGCTGTCATTTGTCTGTACGTGCTTTAATTTCAAGTCTGGAAACTGCCAGTATAGAACAAGAAAAATCAATTTAGTGCTGCATGTGTGCTGTTGGTTGTTCTTTTTGTTTTTTTATCCACTTCTGCCTGTTGCATAATAATGTTCCCGACGCACATAAATAGAAACCCATTTCCACTGATAATGCTCATTAAATTGACTGTGCTCTAAGCCTTTGGTTTAGTGTTTAGATACTGTACCACAGCTGTTCTTCTTTTCACCCTTTTAATGGTTTTCTCTCGTTACCTTTCTGTTAATTGGCTCTCATTGTTTCTTTATGCTCGGTGGCGTCAAGCCGGCAACTCCCTGTGGGATTTTCAGCCGTCCGGCTGCGACTGCGGCATCCATCTCTCTCCCCGCGGTTGTCGGTTCTCCTCTGTCCGCCGTGGCAGTTGATCAAGTGGCAGCTGCCGGCGTTCGCGTTATGGCGGAGCTACGCTAAACCACAACTGCCATTCTGCATCAAACACAGCGACTCGGTCTTAGCTCATCATCGCCCTCCGCGGAACGCCATGAGTCACCATGCATGTAATAAAGACGGTGTCACTACGTGCCTCGACACGGTTGTCTGAGTCCATCAAGATCAAGGTTCTCTGGGGGGAATATGAAGAAAAAGGAGTGTATCTTACAGAAGCGAGGGGAAATGAGTTTGTGTTCTTTTCCTTTTTGAGTCGAGACGTGTTTGAACCGACGTTCCGCTTTATTCTAGTTTGGTTGAGTCTTTGTTTTCTCCCTCGCTGTCTGCTCGCTGTTTCTCCCTGTGTGTGTGTTCCCTCAGCTGTTCTCATCATTCACATCTTTTCTAAATAATCCGATCATCTTCTCCACGCCGCATTCATCCACTTACTCACCGCTGGATCGTCTGATTTCCCTCCTCGTCCCTCTGCGTCATCTCTTGTTTGTTCCTCTACATCTCCCAGTAAGCCTTCTTCTCTTGCTCGCTGAATTATCCCCTGGTCCCGTCCTGGTATTCACTTTGGTTTTGTTTTCCTGTAGTCTCCGGTTTCCTGTGCTTCCTCCCTTGTGATTATTATTCTTGTTATTTTGTCTATTAGTTTATTTTCCCCTTCCCGTGTTCTTTAGCTGATTTGTTTATTTTGATTTGTTTATTCACGTTTGTAGTTCCCGTGTCTCGCTTCAGTTCCCTGTTTGTTTACGTTCCGTCTCCGCGTTGTTCCTGTTACGTTTCCGCTTTGCCTTTGTTCCGGGTTCATGTTTTTTTCATTATCCTTCCCCAAGATAAATTATTTATTTCCGCAATTCCACCTCTGCTCGAGTCATTGATCGCAACCTGACAGATAAAACAGTGAGGTTGTATAATGAGTTGTTCAGGTGGGCAGGACAACGATATTCAACAAACATATGAGAGCAGTGCTGAGGTTCAGCTCTCCTGAATTAAAGGAAGAGCTGTCAGAGAGGCACATACTTCCTTCTCACATACATGACAGATCTGTGGGATTATTATGTAGTGGAGCCGCATTACGGCATATTGAGGCGGCACTCTGAAAAGAATCGAGAAACATCCAAGATTAATCTGTCACTGTATGAATATTGGTGCCTCTCCACTATTCTGTGTCGATGACCTCGTTTCAAAGCCTTGTGTCTCGCCTCTCATGAGTGAGATGGATGAAGCTTTGCTCATAAGTGCCTGAAGTGGCTTGATGTGACGCCGTCCACATCCAGAGGAATGGACGCCTTGCCGACTAGTGGCACTGAAAGGGGCGAAATCTACAGTGATGTGCCAAAAAATAATACAAAATATCAAAACTTAACAAGATTAAATGCAAAACAAGACTTTAAAAAAAATTATAAGACATTAGCGAGCAAAATACGTCCCCTGATCAAATGGATGCAACTGTTAAAGACAAAAACCCCAAGAAAGTCTCCTTGGATGGATATTTGAACTATTTAGTTGATTTCTAGAAATTAAGAAAATATATTCGTTTGAATGTTTACGCCCTCTGGAAACAACTTTAAGGAGAATTTTGCCTTTTTACAGGTGTCAAGAAATGGTTTTCAAGTTCCAATGTGAAGCCCAGCAAATTTACTTTCACAAGTGGAGCAGTACAGCTTTACATTGCAATGTTCCACTTGTTCTAAAGAACCGATGAGGTAATCAGTGATAACGCAGAGAGGAATACCTCGACACGACCAGAATCGACCAAAACTGAAACTTCTTTGGTGTTGCTTTAAGGTCAGATTTCATGATTCATCACTAAAAAATTGGCTTCATGGGCGACTTCCTTGGTGGAAACCTCTGCTAACCCTAGAAAACCTGCGTCACATTAACCAAAAGCATTTGGGTAATCTCCAAGATTGACTTCCATAAGTGGTACTACGTTAGATAAACATATTATAGTTTTAAAAGCATCATTCATGATGCATTTTATATGACTTTTACGTCATTGACGTGAGACATGCGTCATGTATCTTTACCAGAAGAAGCCAGACATGGTGAATATGGATTTAATCAATGTCAAGCAAGCAGTGCCGAGTTTAGCTTTAATTTTTCACAGCTTCCTTCATCTTATTCTGATCTTCTGATGATTCGCTCAACTCCCAATCCTCTCAACAACATCAACATCCATCCATTGTTATTGATGTAAACATTGCGTCTGCAATTTAATTAGTAGTGACAAACGTCGTACTTATGCAGCAGTGATATAGGTGACTCCACCAGCTTGAAGTTTTTCGAGTGTCCTAGTCAAGCTGTGGAACTTAAACGGAAAATTTTTGCTTGAAAACTTTTAAATGTGGCTGAATTTAAGCGATTCTGTAGTAAACAGTGAGCTATTATTCCGGCTGTTCCATATACAGACTCATTATTGGTTATCGCAAATAAAGATCAAAACAATTCTTCCCCGACGTATGAAAAATGTGAAAATAAACAAATATTTTAACTTTCCTTTAACCTCAATTAAAAAAATTGATCTTTCCATAAGTAATCCTGGTGAGTCATCGTCACGGAGGCCCGTCGGGTCTCTAGAGGAGGATGAGAGTCCCGTCTGGCTGAGCCCGACAGGAAGCAGCTGACAGATGATCTCTCAGAACATGTCGATGTAAATACAGAAACAAAACAATACAACATGCTGCAGTCGAAATGGGAGAGACTCTGGGTTGGCAGGGTTTACCAAACTGCTTCTGAGCCCTTTGCTAGCACCTCACTTGACCTTCTTTAAAGGTATAGATTTATCAAACTATCTGGGAGTTTTTCTGTTTGGTTTTTTACATCAAACTCTGAACCGAATAGCAGATTCAAGCATCGTCAGACCAGGAAAGGCTTTTCTAACCTGTTATTGTCCGGCATTTCATTTGTGCTGCATTATTTGATTGAGAGCTTTTTCATTTCAATCTTGTGCTTGTTCCTTCCTCGCCTGTTTTCTTCCTTTTTAATATGCCTTTCTTCCTTTCTTTGTTGTCTATCCTTATTTCCTAATTTCTGTCCTTTGTTGAATCCTATCTCAAACTCCTTTGTCCTCCCATTTTCCAATATTTGTCCTTTCATTTTCCTTCTGTTCTTGTTCATTTCCTACAACCATACAGTATTTTCTAGTTCCCTTCTTTTCTTTTCTCCCTGTATTTCTTATTTCTTTCTTTGTTATCTATCCTTATTTCCTCATGTCAGTCGTTCTCACATCATATCTCAATCTGTTGCCTTTTTCCATACATTTCTTCCCCCAATGTATTAATTAATTACGTATTCCTTATTCCCTTTCTTCTTCCTCTGTCCTTGTTCATTTCCTACAGCGTAATATTCTACATTCCCTCCTTTACATCTTTATGTTTTCCCTTCCTTTCTGTCTTTCTTGGTTCCTTCCTTCCTTCCTTTCTTTATCGTGCATCCTTATGTACTAACGTCTGTTCTTACTTGTGCTTTCTCACTCTCTCTCTCTCACACTTTTCTCTCCCCATGTGTTCATTCTTCCCTTATAGTGTATGTGCATCCTTATTTCTTTCCTTCCTTCCTTCTGTCCTTGTTCATAAAATCCTGTTTTCTACATCCCTTCCTTCCTTTATTCCTTTTTTCCCACCTTCCTATCTTTTTGATGCATTCCTTTCTTTATTGTATGTTGATATTTTATATTTTTTGTCCTTCTTAGTGTGCTTTCTCACTCTCTTGTGTCCTTTATTAGTGCCCTACCATCCTTCCCTCATGTGTTTTTTTCCCCTATTTGTTCCCTCCTTCATTTGTTGTCAGCTTGAGAAAAAATTGGCATAAATATTTAGCTAACTAGCTTTTTATTTCTCCAGATGAACTAAAATGAACTGGGAACTGTGGAACGTTGAGTGTATGGATTTTTATAGGAGAAATGTGTCAGTTTCCTATTATGAGCTGTGTGTAAATACATCAGAGTTCAAACGTACATCCAAGGAGATACGCAACAAAATGTACTAGTTTAGACTAAAAAACAAACAAAAGTTACAGATTTTTAACTGCTGCTGCATGCGAACAGATTATACATGATTTTACAGAATATGTTGACTCCTGTCTTGGCTTAGTTACAGGTAAGATGCAGCAGTGGCGGTGTTTATTTTTTAAATAATATTTAAAATCATTCGACTTGGGCTAAAATGAAACAGTTGAATCATCCAGGGATGCTAACGCTAATCTCTTATTAGCTATAAAGTTGCTCATTTCAGCATGCATTGCTAACGTTGGAATGCCATATTGCATAATTCTCGTTCATTTTTGTAACTTTTTTTGTAACCCGGCAAAATGTGTCAAACTACAGCATAGAAATGTAGAACTTTAAGATGAACCTTCATTTTAGCACAACATATGTGATATTTTACCAAAAGTGTCACCAAATTTTGATTCCTATAAATAAAATGATGTATAAATCTAACAAAGCTGTTTTTGATGGGTCATTATTTTCTTAGTGGGATTATTCTAATGTAATTAAAATTAAAAAAAGCTTTTGTTGTAATGTTTAGCTACTGAGTGATTTTTAAAGCATTTGATAGATTCAGAGCGCGCTCTCACTCACTGTCGTGGGCTGAGTGCTAAATGAGTTTGTCTCCTGCAGTTATAATAGTTTAATGTTCTCACCTGTGTCTGGTTAACCTTTCACTATCCTTATATATCTAATTTGACTCGTTGCATGTTGTTTTGGGGGGCATATTAACTATTCTTTGGTTTAATTTAAGTAATCCAAGTATGATATTCCCATTTTTTTGTGTGAGATAAATATGCCAGCATGTGTGTTTCTGAAGTGCATGGGCAGGCAACTGTAAATATCAATTTAATGGCTACATGTACCTGCTCTGCTCCTTTTTTACTGGGCAATTTAAATACAAACAAATGTTATTACAGTCTGTCATAGCGCGCGGCTCGAATACCCGCTGCTTCAGAACAGCAAACAACAATTTAGCGGCCTTCGCGTCTGCGCTGGATGAAAAGAAGCGATCAAATATGAATGGAGCCGCTGTCAGGAAGTATCGGGGCCTTGGCACTGCGCTGAAAAATGACTGCCCTGCCGTCAAGTAAACGTATGTCAGTGTTTATTACTTAGATAAGAGGCAGGGAGGTGGTGGGAGGGAAGTCTTAGAAACCGGAAACTTTCAAATTATCCATGCAAAAAGAACCTATTGTGTGTTCTTTATTATAGACTTTTGTTGGTATTAAAAGAGCCACAAGATAAATAGCAAAACCTTCCAGTTCTAAAACAGAAATAAGCTGAATTTTTTGATTTTATTCTCATTTTCTAAACTATACAAACTGTCACGCAATATTTAAATTTATTCAGTTTATGTATTCATCAAAATATTCCCATTTTGTAAATTAAAAGCATAATTTAAAGAAAATATTAAGTCAGATGTTTACAAACATTTCGTATATTTGTTATTTGTATCTTACAGTAACTTTGCTATAAGCTTGGGGTCGTCCATCCAATCTTTAAGTTTCTGAATGATGTCTTTTGATGCAGCTTCGATGATTCCAGATTAACCCCAGAGCATGATGCTGCCACTACGGAAGGCACGCCATAAAGCATGTTCCTATTATTAATTTTGTATACCATGTGTGTTTCAGGTTCTCCAGAAACGCTGACCTACATCTAATAGGAGAGCGCTTTTTAAACTTTACTTTAAGGTAAGTGTCTGCTTACATGAGATTCATTAATAATTTATATCTTGATTATTTTCTTTGCATTTGTCTTAAAAACTCTGATGAAACCAAACGTGAGCTCAGAGTAAACCAACATGGCCGACTAGGAAGAAACGGTGGGGATGGTTTGCGGATATAGTTTAAAGAGTAGAAGAAAACATAAAGCAGTTGTTGGCTTAATGCATATGGACATGGTGGTCGTCCATCTTTGTCTGTTTTGTTTTGCCATCTGTGTTTTTGATTTTCCTCCATGTTTTTTGATCACTTCCACCACAACAATATTGGCTTGAATTTATAGATAAAAAGAAATACAATGAAGGAGGTGGAGTGGCCCAGTCAAAGTCTGGAGTTGCACATCTTGTGGTAGGACCTAAAAAATCCCATTTGTGTTGGAAAACCATCCAGTGTTGATGAATTTGAATGATTTCCCAAATCAGCATCGGCAGATTTTAGCTTGACTGGATATTAGCACTAAACATTATCTAATAAAACTACTCATTGATTGTTTGCTCAGCCTCTTAGTTTGGTATAAATATAATATAAGAAGCAGTAAATTAACGTTTATTGTGCTTGTGTATCCTTTGCAGTTCTATCCGAGTACATTGTTCATTTTCTTTATAGCAGAAATTAAGGCTATAGGAAAGCTAAACTCGGCACCGCTTGCTTCGAACATTGTTTACGACCAGATGTACCACGTCTGGCTTCTTCTGTTGCAAAAACTATGACTTACGTCTCGCGTTGATTACGTTAAAGTCAGATTATATGGAAAACTAGTTCCACAACCTGCATAAAATTTGCCTCAGATTATAGACAACATTTTTATAATCCCTTTATATTCAGCTTGTATCCGCAAGTAAAGCGTTTCTATGCTGAGCAGATGTAGTCAGGAGACATCCCAGTGGTTAATTTAACCACTTCGGGGTTCAATGATACGCCTCCGCAGTGAAAATTAACGTCTGAAGCACGGCAGAAAAACTCAAATTAGAAATATCCAGTGTTGTTTAAGAAATTAATTACCAGCCTTTAATGAAAAGGGAGCTCCACCATTTGCATTTTGATGGCTTGAATATCCGATGAACGTCACGCTGATGTGGATTGACAGGACCACACGCTAATGAAAATTGCCTTTTGACCGACGTAAAAAGTTGAACCAAGATAATGTCCCTTAAAGTCGTTTCCATTGATTTTTTTTTTTTTTTGGAATAGCACTTATCTATAATTGACATCGTTTTTGCCTCGCATGTCCTTAGCTGTACGGTTTTTGACGTTGCCAGCCTTCTGCGATCGGACACGTTTGATGAAGATGGCGTTTGGACAGCCGGGTTCGACCCTTAGCGCCCCGAGGATTGCCGGTAATGGAATCACATGATAGCCGCGCGTACGCCGCCGTCTGAGGGGCGAGACGACTCTCATTACGACCAGGAGTGACTCGTTCTTTCATTTCGTTACGCTCGAGGCCGGAGGTCTCGGTTTTCAAAGCTCCAGATCTTCGGGGCTCTTCGGCGGTTTGTTTTTAACAAGCAGTGACAAATAACGTATTCTCTTTTCCCTCTCGCTCCGTTACTCCTTCATCCTAGAGACTTTTATCTTTGCTCAGACTTTGAACCGGGCCCTAAGGCGGCCGCGGTCCCCAGGAAACCTGTCTCCAAACACAATACCCTTCTACTCAGACATGTCTTTACTAGATAACAGCCAGGCAGCTAAAATCACCGGCATAAATACATCTCCTTACCTCATCAGAGTCATTAAAACAGACAAGTATTATAAAATTACATATGAAGGCTTGTAGCAGATTAAGCTGAGGCTCCAAGTCTTTTTTCACTCGTGACCCCATAGAAGTGACGCAGCCTTTACTCTGCGACCTTTGTTGTGTCTCAGATCTCTGGATATAAACTAATGAGACTGATTATCTGAAGCTTAAACAGATAAGATTGTCCATTTTTAAAAATAAAAAAATAGAGGAAAAGGATCAATTTACATTTACACCAATTGCAGAATCATATCCTCTCATAGTGTTTTTTTATTTATATCTGGTTCTGTCTGGAGATGTTCGTTTCTTTTATTTTATAGCTGTTAAAATCAAACATTTTCCTTACTTATTGACAATTTCTTTACTAACACAGGAACATTTTATTATATTTTCACTGACTTTACACTCTGGAATATTGTTTTTGTTGTTTTGTTTGTTTTTAACCAGGATTCACATTTAAAACCAAAAGCAGCGTTAAAGTGTAACTCGTGCTTTTATTATTTTGTGTAATTAAAAAAAATCCAGTTATGCAGAAAATGCAAAAGTCTAGAAACCGTAAAAAATGTATTTTTAAGGTTTTGTCACGTTTTTTATCCAAGCTTTACGCCATCGATATGAGACGTGTGTCACAGTTCTGCAGCAAAGCAAGTCAGACGTGGTAAATCTGGACGTAAACAATGTCCGAAGCAAGCAGTGCCGAGTTTTTCTTTTGTTTTTCTGTTGCTTTCTTGATCTTTTCTAATCTGGTGACTCTAAGTTCGACTTCTGTTGCTTTAAAAACTTTAATATTGCTTACGTACTTCTACTTCTGTGCAAGCAGGTTGTTCACGTTAAAGTTTGTTTGTAGCCCCATTTAGTTAGCCGATTTCAGCCAAAACATCAACATTAACCTGTTACGTTAGAGCAGCCAAAGCAGGTTCCACCTGACAAGTTGAGGCAAAGGTCAAATCTTTATGACCGTCTGCTCGGTTTTGCACAGGAAATGCGACACCTAGCTGATAAGGTTGAGATTTGGTGCCACCTTGTGGCTAAAATGAAGTCAAATCATGGAGAATTCATGGATTGAACTAACGAGCAGGTTTAGTGTAATTATGGGTAATTACTCAGTTTCCCTGTTTGTTTGTTTTTGAAGTGCAGAGGTGTAGATGAGTTCGTTTCTATGACTTTTCACAAGTCGATGAGAATAAAATCAGTAAATGTTCGACGTCAAACAATAATTGCTTTGTTTTTTCTAACAGGCTGGTACTTTTTGACCGCATTGATTTTAGTCTGACTTTTAGGATCCAGACAAGACTTTGCTAGATGAGCAAATCAGTGTGGAGGAGTTTTAGATAATCTGGAAAAGGGTTGGAAATGTTTAAATCTAGAGATTTTCTCTACTTTGTCAAAAACGTTCATCTTTTGTTGAATCCTTCGCTTCCTTTCCTCCTTTTTGTTTCTTTTTTTTTCAGTACTTATTTTTTCCCTTCCTTGATTTTTTATGTCCATCTTTGATTTCATAATCTTGTCCTTCCTTTCTTCTTTACTTCTTCCCTTCGTTGTGTCCTACTTCTCTGTACCATGTTAATCCTTCCTTCCTTCATCCATGCTTTCATACTTTTGTATTTATTTTTGTCTTTAAAGCATTTTTCACACATCCTTACTTCCTTCCCTCTTTCCTTCCTTTCTCCCTCCCTCCCTCTATCCTACCTTCCTTCCAACCTTTATCTATCCTTCCTCCATCAGTCCTTCCTTCCTTCCTTCCATCCATCAATCCATCCATCCATCCATCCATCCATCCATCTATCCTTCCTTCCTTCCATGCATCCTTTCTTCATTTCTTCCCTCCTTCCTCCCTCCCTGCTTCCCTCCATCTATCCTTCTATCCTTCCTCCAATATATCCTATCTTCCTTACTTCCTCTATCTACCCTTCCCTTCCTTTATATATCCATGCTTCCTTCCTCCATCAGTCCTACCTACCTTCGTTCCTTCCTCTATCTATCCTTTCTCTCATTTCTTCCTTCCTTCCATACATTTGTCTGTCCATCCATTATTATATGTGTCTTTGAAATATTGTGTTTGCATGTCCTCCCTCCCTCTATCCTTCCTTCCTTATATTTGTATCTTTTCCTTCCTCCAATCTTTCTTTCTTTCTTTCCTCTGTTCTAAACATCTAGATATTAAAGCGTAAGTGATGTGAATTTTTTTATGTTTTATATCTTGTTGTAAAGAAACCATGTTACCTTCCTGGCATCTGTTTGTTTCACTTTTAGAGAGTTTTATCGCTAGGACTCTGTTAGGCCTCATTCTGTAGTTTGATGGATTTTTCCGGCTGCCTTTTCCTACAATAGCATCTAAATTATAGCTGCTCATCACCTGAGCAGGAGGAAGCAGGTCGGCCACATCAGAAAACAGAGAAACTCTGCACACAGCCACATATATCATAAAACATTTTTCCGCCTCAGGTCAAATAAAGATGTATGCGTTATTCTCTCGTGTCCTCCAGCGGCTGAAGAAACAGAAAGATGGATTTCTTTGTGCGATTTCCGCCTCGTGTGTGAAGTCCTGTTGAGGGAGAATACATGAGCGGAAACTCCTCAGACCTGCTCTTCATATTTACACGCCGAACACACACCTCTAAATTAATTAGAAAGCTCGTGGAGTGGCTGAGCGGCGTCACGATTCAGTATCAACGACGCTCGCCTACGCCAGCATGTGCCGAGATTGAAATCTAATTCCGAAAGCTCCACGAAGATGTTCGCCGTTATGACTGGCGTCTAATTACAGGCGGCCGGGCGAGGTGACGGCGTCTGAAGGGAGGCGCCCGCCGAGTTAAAACCTGTCGCACAAGTCCCCATTCATATTATCTGTTCTCCTAGCTGAAAAGGATTGTCTTAATGATTTAAGCGAAACGGCGATGAAAAGGCGTAGAGTCGGTGAATGGGAAGGCTGATTACTGGCGCCGTCACGTTAGCACCAAGACTCTCTGCAGCTCATATAATGAAATTGGGAGGATCTGCCTTAAACCTGGTGTAAGTGTTCCTAGTATCACAAAGTAGTGACTAGATACAAATAAATAAAGATAAACATCTAAATACTTGAAGAAAAATGTTCTGTTTATGTAAAAGTGAAGTTTAATGTTTTCTATCTGCTCAACCTGTTGGATCCTTTGGGTTTAAGAAAGAAAAGATAAACACTCGTCTCCCGAAGGTTTTAGTTTCAGAAGGGTACATTAAAACATGTAAATCCCTTGTGTTCACAGTAGGTTAACACATTTTCACATGTGATACCTATGTGCAAATTGAGCATCACAGTCAGTGCAACTTATTTACAGTTTTCTGAACGTTTGCTTCATGTGATGACATATTTTAATTTGCATGTGTGTATGAAAGTCAATGCAATTAGTTTCTCTGGCAGTGTTCAAGCCTGAATCTGCTGTTAAAATAAGATTTCTAAGTAAATATGGTGATCATCTGTGACTTGATTCGAAGCCCTGTCTCCTCTGTTCTGTATTAGATATCTTTCTTTATGTGATGGTAAGCAAAATAATAAAAGTAAATTAAAAATACTCCACGCTAAAATGCACCTGCTGCTTTTCGTGGGTTCATTATTTTTTTCTATTCAATGTTTTTCAAATTTGCTTCAAAAGTAAGAGGAAAAAAAACCCATTAATGTGATAACATTGTGAATTAAAATAAATGTTTTTCTAGATTCAATTTCATTTCCTCACCTTTTTTTTAATTGTCGCTTAGCAACAGGATAATTTTCACCCCCTACAAAACAAAAAAATAAGTTTTTTTTTATATTTCATGTTTTGTTTACCTGGCTTTAGCCATAAGTGGCTTATTAAGGAATCAGCTCCTCGCGTGATGAGTATTATCCATTAAAACCTCTGCGTTGAGCTGCTGGTGCACGACAAACTAATTGTGTGTTATTGGTGCATCAAAGCTGCGTTTCCACTGTTAATGGCAAACATCTAGTGATCGAGTGAGGCATTTCTAGCTTTAATATGGGCCGCGCTGGAGAAAATGGGCCAATCCAATTAATCAGCGCCTATTAAAACATCCTGGCTTTGCTGGGCCAACGTCTCAAACCTCCAGGTGAATGAATAAATGATTAAACCAAACCAAAGTTGACATTTCGAAAGAGCCTGCGGTGATCGGATATAATGTTGGATGATGAGCAGGGGTTAACCCGAGCATTTAAAGTCAACTAAGCAATCAGGGTGGCTAATTTCTTATAAGCCATTAATGAGTTAATGAGGCCTGTAATGCAGAACAATAAAGACACTTTGTGATGTTTGCACATCCTGAAACCATATTTGCATGTCGCTGGGTTTCATCTTGCCTCGTGAATGTCGTCTTGGCAACAACTCGGCCTCGGTTAAAATTTCCTGGAAAGCGTTAACGGTTGCAATCTATGGAAGTTCCGGAAAAGTGGGAAATTACATGTCAATTTTCGAATGTGTAGCATAACCGTGTATTCAGGCGGTCTTTATGAGATTTCCTCCATCTGAAAGGATCTAGGATTGAAAGCTTGAATTCACGAGGCTTTAAAATGACCTGATTCTACGAACTAACCCAACAGGAGGTTATTCTGCATCCCACTCTCACACTATTATTCTGCCCTGCATTACTGTCAGTAGAAAGCCACTGATGGCGCCTTTACAAAGTTTCTCTTTGCTGTGGGAAAAGCGTGCTTGGAATACTTTTTATTTGCTATTGTTTGAAGAACAAAAGCACCTTTCCAGTGAGATTTGCAATCAACCGTAATGTATTCCGTCCCGCTCTTTGATAAAAACTTTCTTTTGTTCGCCGTAGCATGTACAGAAAGCTGATTTTATTCAGGAGGAGCCCCATTTTTACAGACCCTGGTGAAAACGTAGGGTAGGAATTGCCCGAATAGGTGGAAATGATCCTTTCCAGGAAGGTGAGACTTCTCTAATCCAGTTGTTTCTGGCATCGTCGTTACAGGAAGCGACGAAAGGACGCAGAGCTCCGACGCACTGAACGCTGGGTGAAGCAACAGGCGTGGACCAAGGTAGGACAACTAAACAGCCTGCTAATTAGAAACAACAATGTTGATTAAATAATCTGAAAATATCGTTTACATGGCCACAATAAAGTTAAAGAAGTTGTTTTATCTAGAATAGAAAGTCTTTGACTTGCAGAGTTTTTAGATTTACCTTTAAAAAACTGTAGAAGAAGAAATTGTGCTTGGAAAAAAGTAAACAGCAACCACTGAGGTGTTTCTGTTGTGAATGTGAGCTCCGGTCTACATTTTTGGTTTAACGCCTGCGGTATAAAACATTAACTTGGTCTGATGTGGACTTCATTCTTGGTTTAAAGTTTTTCTTTTCCATAAAACTCACGTTTGGGCATTGATATAAACTTTTTTGACTGCATCACCTAAATCCAAAATGTGTGTTTGATAATATAAAAGATTAAAAATATCAATAAATACCCAACTAATTAGACCAAATTAGATATGAGCTGGACGTTAACTGGTTTGAGTAAAACAGTGGAGAAGTGAGTTTAATGGAGAACGGTTGAGGCAGAGATGCTGTTATAACTGAGGTACGGGTTTAATGTGGAAACAGACCAGGAAGTTTATCCTCTTTTTAATTAAAGATTGGTAAAAACAGCTGTTTAGTTTGCTTTACCGCCACCTGGTCGTGAGGAGTTTGGCCCGAATGGCAGTATTCTTCAGATACGCCAGAAAAGTATTCAAAAATGATGCCTCTGTTTCCGTGGGACAAGAATTATTCAGGTTTACACACAATTTACTTACATTTTAATAACAGGAGTTCATGTTTTAAGATTTAAGGATAATTGTTGTTTTTTATTTCCAGATATTTTATGGCCCAAAACTGTTGAACACCACAGTTGTTCAAATGGAGAGGGAAATAAATGTATTAAGCTAATAATGGATGCTCAGATAAATTATTTGTTTGTACTTATTACTATAAATGAAATATCAAATTGTAACACAAACAGTAGATTTATAATTAAATTGTGTAACCTTAACAAGAAAGTGTTGCGGATAAATCAGAAGAAATGCTACTTTTGTTGAATCTAGAACCTCTAAAACCTTAAAATAACAGGCCTTTCTTAACAGTTGACAACCAAAGCTTCGACCAAGATGTCAAAAATAATATTCAACTGGAAGTTTAGAAAACAGCCAATTATCACCTTAAATAATTCTGTGTGAGGTGAGCGCGCTAAGCATTTTCACATTTAGCAGAAGAGACTAACGTGCTAAATAAAATACCTAGCTCTGCTAATTTAAAGGTAGATTTACGTATTTTTTAATTTGTGCAAACCACAAATGTGTTTTTTCTACTTGTAAGAGGTCAGACGGTGTAAGATTTATTGTAACAAGTATAGAAAGTGTTGAAAAGCATTTGCGTCAAGTTTGGTCCTCTTGCTTTCAGATAATCTTACGAGTTTTGTTGCTTTTATTGCCAGTAATGATGCAATGCAAGTCACAATGGCGCTAGATTAACCCTTAAACCATCAAATGGAGCCAACTGGAGCTTAACAGACTTGAAGGTAGAGATGCTGACCAAAGAGCCAGGAAGAAGGATCTGGTGGCTAGAATCTAGATTCAGGGCACAGACCTTGATTAGGAAACGTGACAGCAGATAACAATGAAACTCCAGGAACAGGTTGAATGTCGGTAATATCAGCAACTGCAGTTACAGTCCCCCCCAGAATAACACGGGCAAAAATCCTTGATTTTGTGATTAATTCTGCGCCATTTCGTCCTATTTTCTGCAATGAAAATGCGTGAAAGTGCAAAAATATGCGGAAAAGTGTGAAAAACATAGGATTTTTCCCATGTTTCCCAAACATAGCAGCATAGCTGAGCCAGTTATTTAGTCCCGTTATGCTAACTTAAGAGTGTTGGACCATTTAAGGTCATCTATAACGTAGTATGAGCAAAATATGAACATTGCTTAGTTCTGAAATCCAGAATCTAACAACAAAGTCAGTTGTTACTAACTTAAAGCTCCCTGCAGTAAGACGCTGGATCAACTTCAATCCATTTGCTTTATTAGTTTATGGGGCAGATCTGACACATCCAATATGGCCGACGCACTGAAGTGCCGCCGCTGCTTGGTTTTGCAAGATTTTCTACGATTGCAGAATGGCCTTTTTCTGACGGGACTACAATGAGTCCATTTGTTAAGGAAATACATGAAAGACTATAAGACTAAACTTAGTCCTTAAGCAGAGGAAACAGAATATGAAACATCTGCATGGAAAGAATGTTCAATAATCTTGCACTACCTGTTTGTCAGAGTGCTGCTTATAAAGCCAGAACCATTTTAGACTATCTGTTTAATTTGAAAAATATGAGGCTGAATAAGCTAAATGCGCTTTAAAATCAATTGTTTTTATACCTTGAAAGAAATATTTTATTTCAAATACTGCAGGCCGGAGCTGTCGACCTTTCTAACGAGCTCGGTAAAAGATATATATAAAAATAGAGCGCTCCCTTGTCTTGTATTGCTCACAGCAGCATGTTTTCCTATTCTATCATGTTCCTGTTAATTGTCTTGTTGTTGGTCTCAGAGAGAGAGAGAGAGATGCAGAGAAAACAGGAAATAAAGTGGCAGTAAACCCACCATCTGTCGTCAAGGTCACTCGTCGCACTTCGAACACGAATCCGTCACGAGCAGAAAATGTTCACACTTTCCTGGGAATGGAGTCGTTAGTCACTCTGACATTTCTCATTCACTATTTTGGATCATTGTGTGGGATAACCGGCCTGATATGATCACCGGAGCAGAAATTTGATATATCAATACAACTTACTTTGATTATTTTTAGCACAGAAGAAACCTGATGACATTCTCAGGTTTGGTTCGGCTTTCTTGCTCTCGATATTCTCTGTGTAACCGTCTTTGAGAGCCGTTTAGCCAATGAGACGAGCCTTCAAAAAGGGCAAATTCCCCAACTTCCTGTCAGTCATGCATGCGCCTCTCAGCTTTGTTTCATCTCAAATGCCAAAGCGAGAGTGCTCCCCACGTCTTGGCAGCTCAATCCATGTTATTTCATGGTGGAATCAAAGACGAGAGTTGCTTATTTTCTGATTTTTTCCTGTTTATTTTTTGGTTTTGGGTCACTTTATTAGGAAAAAAAACGGTGTTAATAACCCACATAGACGTAGAGCCGCTCTGATTTACTGTTAGTTACCGTCCAGCTTAATTAGAGACTACCTTGGCAGGGGAAGTCGAAACAAATCCAAGTCCTGCCTGGGAAACTTTAATTAAACACGACGGAGTTGGCCGCTCTCTTTATCATAATTTCTCTGCTTTGTTGTTCTCGTCCGATCCTCTGCAGCGAGGATGTACGCAGTCCCACCGTGGTTGGACTCCAAACCCGGCTTACTGCGGCTGCTGATCAGATCCGTCTTCATGTAACGCTTTGCACTCGTATTAAGAAGCTTGTGTTTGTGTACAAGAAGCTTCAACCTCGAGTGTATTGGTACAACTTTACAATAAGGGTCCCATTTAAGATAGCCAAGAAAAAGTGTAAAGATATCTTGATAATTTATCTTTACATGCTTTATAAATCTTTAATTTAAAGAGTGATCCAGATCTGCTCACCTGAGCACATCTCGGTATACTGGTTTTGTTTGAACTTGCTGTAATTTGACGGGAAGTATTTCTAATGATATAAAATTGAAAAACATGTTTGTGTTTTGAACATTTTATGCAACAAAAGTCGAGAAAAACCCCAAAAAAGATACGTGAAGGCGCAGAGTCTTAATAAAAAGCACAGCAGATATTTGTTATGCTATATATTTTTGCTGTGTGACAATAAATATGTTTCACTTTAGGGTTTTGAAATCTACAATATCAGCTATTTGGTTTTTTTTATTGCCATTTTTACCATGCATGGAAACATAATATATATTGCATATATAGTTGCATTTGTACACAATGTATTAGAAAGATAATCAAGAAAGGTAAGAAACTAAAGCTCTTTATTAATAGAGTTATTGATCAAAAGCTGCAGTTTCTCCAACAAAGGGTGATAAAGTTGATTCTGGTTAAGTTCGGGATTTGAAAGACTTTGAACGCATCATGTTTAAGTTGCTTTTACACGTGGCTGCTATAAACAGGAAGTAACAGAATAAGAAGTAACAACTTGTTGTGCAAACTATTTTCCATCTGCATTCAAAATGCACATAAAAAAGGTGGAAACACAGAAAATATTTAAAAATAAAACATCAAACTAAAGGAGATGAGCTTCAGCAGCAGGAGCACATCGGGTTTCTTGCTAGATCTGACGATAAATGATACGTTTTTGTATCATTTAAGAACTTACTCATTCTGTATGACCACAGAGGTAAGGTTTATATACTGGAGCAACATGTGCAGAAGGAAATCCAGAATCCTGTCTAGAGGAGCGTTGATGGAAAACTAAGGGAAAGTTAACTGGGTTCTAGGTAGATTTGAGAGTGTTTCCAATTGCAAAGGAGGAGAGAATGATGCTTGCATCAGTGTAAGGTAATAACAGTGAGGTTGTACTTTGCAGAATGAAAGACAACTTTAAGGAGGTAATAAGGAGGTTGAGAAGTCAAACAAGGAGAGGATTTATTAAGAACATCAAATATGGAAGTTGTTTATTGCTCAGGGAGATCAGGTCTTTCTTTAGTTGGGCTGTTACATAACCTGACTGCCGTATTTTGATCAAACTAGCTAAAGCTACATAAAAAATGCAAAAGGTAACTCGTAAACACGGCGTGTCCGTCTCCTGGTGTTGCCAACGCCCTGAGGAATGATTCTGACGCCTCGTTGACTCCGTTCCACGAAGATTGAAGGCGGTTGAGGACCTTCCACTCGCGGCAACAAAGTTTCCTGTGAGAGTTTATAAAGCCCACCTTCGGATTTGTAAACACCGCGGCCCTGCTTACGTTTCGCATCTGTAATAAATCGTCTGTTAAGTTGCCAGAGGCTCGCCGGCTGTTGGTCTTTAGAGCTACACGAAGTCTCGTCGGACGGCGACTTTGACCCAATAACTACTAAAATGGATTTATGATAAAGAGGCAGAAACTGAGCTACTGTAGGAAACTTTGGTTAGTAAGAGACACATCCATCATGTTCTCCATTATCCATTTTCCTTTTATTTAAACGTCAGCTTATAATAACGCAACTGCCTTTAATTAATGCTAATATTAGTCCTCACAGTGGGGTGGTCTATTTAACTTTTATTTTGCCTTCATTTTGGACGGTAAAAGTGACGTTTTAGCTGCTAAAAGCTTCAATCTGTCCAAATGCTGCCATGTGATGTATGTTTGCTGCAGCAGCGCTGCACAGCTTGATGAAACTTAATTTAAGCCGGCACAATCTACGAGGCTCTGCAGAAACGGGACACAAGTGTCATTAGAAACACCAGCTTCTCACACAGACACCTGATTAAGAGACATTAATAATAACACCTTAGAGAATAAATGCATTCTGACGAACGACTCTGGGCTTATTTTAACTCTTTTTGACAGAAATCAGCTTTAAATGAACCTGCAACTTTCCTTTTTATAGTTGTTGTTTTTTTTTCCAGATAATACTTGGCGGAAATTGTCCCTCTGAACTAAATTGGATTAAAGAGTCAATATTGTGTTTGAATATTTATATATTGAATATATTTATATTTATAGATTCCCTTTCAAAAACAGGTTATTTATTAATGTTGTTGAAAGTCTTATTATTTAAGCTTTTTCAAAGACTCATTGTAAATGCTGATGGCTGTTGGCAGGGGGGGGAGTCTCCTGTAGCTCTCCGTGTTACAACAAATCTACATAAGTCTCTGACTGAAGACATTATGCTGCTGTGTAATTGTCTTACAAAGAAGATTATCTTAGTTTTCTGTAATTTTCTTCATATGCTGATGGATCCTTAATTGCACTGAGCAAAGTTAAACAATTTGAAATGATATAGGAAATATTTACAACACAGGTTGGACCTTTTTAAGTCTTTATGAAACTGTGGGTAAAGTTTCAAGATTTCTAAAGGTGCCACGTTTATCTGGTCATCTAAAAGTAGACGGTTGGAAGAACATTGGTAAGTCCAACCATCACATCGTGCAAGCTGGTAAGACAGTGTCAATATTGACATGGACTAAAAAGCCGTTCCACAATAAAATGCCTAAAACATATAACACAAACGCCAGATTGGAGTTTGCAAAACCAGTCAAGGACCGAACTTTGGTTTGATGAAACCATGGAGGAACAGTTGTGACATTAATGATATTTTGAGGAAAAAAGATGGACGTCACTGCTGTAAAGTTGGAGTTGCCAACATCATGTTCTGGGAATATGTTACTGCAAGAGGGACTGGTTAGCTTTACAGCATATATCCAAAGATGTCAGCAGGTGTTCTTTTGTCTGTAAACAGACAAAGACCCCAAGGATACTGACAAGTTAGTCTAAAAGTAGAAACATTTCGAAAAAGTCAAAGTGTTGGAGTGACTATTATGACCCCTGATCTCATTTCTGTAGAAAATCAGTAGGAAAAGGAATGGAATTTTTCAGTGCCGAGTCTCATTATTTAGATGTTTGACTGAAATAAATAATGATACAACTCCTAACTTACCCAACAAATTAAGTATTTTGTGTATTTTAAAGTCAAACACTAAGAAGTTTTGAGCTGAACCATTACTGGAGAAACATTACTGCAGCTGTAGCTGCTTCAGCTCACACCAGGCTGCCACATTAAGATTCAGCGAGGCGATAATCAGTGGAAATAAGAAGCTTTCACAGCTCAAAATGTGAAGTCACAGAGTACACATGTGTCATTAAGACTATGTGCCCCCAGTGCTCTATGTAAATCTAGACGAGCACGGCTCGGAGTGTGAATCAGAGCCGGCGTTATCAAGCTGTCAACACACACTGAGGCCTAAATCCCATAATGACAAAACCTAGCTGCTCCCAAGAAGAGACTCTGGTCAGTGAGAGGAGGCAGAAGACGACGCTGTCCCCGGAGTCACCCTTTTTGTTTGCATTGTTAATGGTAAGTTGATGTCTTCACATCAAAGAGCGCCGTGCTCCAGCATTCACACTTCTCTACAAACTCACAAATAATACATGCTGGAGATGCTGTTATGTGGGAACATGTCTCGCTCTCTACCTGATGCAGCTACTTTTACATTTACACAGCAGGTCTTGATGCTCGGTTCCGATTTTTAGGGAAAAGCCGAACTTGTTTTAAGGGTTTTTTGGCGTTGTTGTGACCTGCATATGCCTAAGAGGAACAAGGAGGGCAATTAACAACGGACGCCGCCATCTGTGGGTGGATTTTAAAGTTCTTCAGCAATGGGAGTCGACAAGATCAGAATAAGATGAAGGAAGCTGAGAAAAAAGAAAGCTAAGCTTGTCACTGCTTGCTTCGGACATTGTGTACGTCCAGATTTATCACGTATGGCTTCATCTACTGCACAATCATGACGCATGTTTTACAGCAATGACATCAAAATCAGATAACATTTTTAACACAAAGTATCAGATGATTATCATATTTAATGTCACATATGGACTTGGCACAATTTAGACTTTTTTCCGGGTAAAATAATGGATTCAGGCCATTTAGACTGAATAAAATACTTGGATATCTGCATTTTTTCCTCCTGCCGTAACGAAGCCTTGAAAGCTTGACTCCCAATTATCGTACCTATAAAGACATTTTTGTTTTCTAGTGCTGCTGTTTTAAGGTTAATGAGTTTTTAAGTATAAAGAAACATAGTTACAAAGTAAGAACTGACATTTTTAATCTAAAAAGAAGAACAAAACATTGTTTTAATCAATTCTGCAAGACTAAAATCTAAAGTATTTCATTGACATTTGCCTGCTGTGGGATTGAAGCTTTGGTAAGATGTACAGAAACGGCACATAGAAGCGAACCAAATGCGATTCTCTACAGTGTCTATGAATATTTATGGCTTCATTGATACAACAAAATGTAAAATGACACAAGTATGCAGGCTGTCCAAGCCCCAATCACTTCATTCCTCAGCACATAGGAAGGCTTTAAGCCCCATACTAGATGAGCGTGTTGGCATGAAAGTTTGATTTATCCTCGTAATATCCATTGGGTCAGTGGGACCTTGGGAAGGCTGGGCCATAAAATCGAGGTTCTGCCTGGGCCTTTTTAATACAGTCTCAGTAAAATGGCTGAAGGTCAATGGCACTCTCACTCAATCAGATAGAAACAGCCGGAGCAAATCTTGTAGCACCAGAGTTGGGCCGATACTCTGGTAAAAGATGATTATTCTCCAGACAGGGGAAGGAACGTGTAAGAGTCTCAACTGAAATACAGTAATCACACGTCCGATGCCTTCCCCGTGGAGAAGCCTTTACTTTATATACATTAAAAGTCTGAATCATGAAAAAAGTACAATAAAGTCATCCAGTCGGCTGGAGGAACATTTTAAGGAAGAAAAAAAACTCTTGCAACATGATCAGGAAGATTTAGCTTTAGGTCTGGTGTTAATACGAAACAAAGACCTTTTGAAGACCATTTGTTGGCATTAATACTGAGCATCAGGACGAAGAAGGGTAATGCTGCGTTCATACCGAAAGCGTCTGGAGCATCAAGAGCGTTCCGTTTACAATAATCAGGTCATTAGCAGGACTCGTGAGAATTTGACTGCTATTGAGGAAGTGATTCCACCATTTGATTCAGGTTAGTTGGACCAGGGAGAAATGTAAAAGTTGTAGGACACCGGCCCTCGAGCACTTGACCCGAAACTAGCTGCCAAATCGACCCTTGTCAGAGTAGCTCCCAGAGTAGGTGGATAAAATGGCCAATTCCCAAACGCTGCTGACGTTTTCCGGTAGTTACAGATATGGCGCCAAGGCAGGCGACAAGGAAGTGCTCTCTCAGTTTCATCTGCCATTGTACAAAAAGATTGTTGAAGACACCAGAAGTCCGACTGGAGAAAACCGGAAGTGGGAGCGTTCATGCGTTCAACTTCAAGTGTTAGACGTGTTTTGGACGCTG
This sequence comes from Orestias chungarensis, assembly GCA_032876305.1. Lineage (NCBI taxonomy): Eukaryota > Metazoa > Chordata > Actinopteri > Cyprinodontiformes > Cyprinodontidae > Orestias > Orestias chungarensis. The sequence continues at coordinate 929,439 of JAVLVB010000301.1, read as the reverse complement.
CAGACGCGTTTAGTTTGAACGCATCGTAAGAAGAGTGTTTGAACTCTGGCTCGTCCTCTATGGTTTTTCCAAAAACATCTCCTTAACTTTGGGATGACAGAAACATGAAAATTGGGATTGTGTCTGATTTAAAAATAAAGGAAAGTCACTGTGGCAGGCACTGCATCCTTTGGAGATCCTGGTCTATGTCGGACGGGTGCTTTAGAACCCGCAAAGGTACAAAGTCTGAAGTGAGTGGCTGTGAATTCGGAAAATAATCTGTAATATGTTTCTACTCTTTTTTGAAAAGGCTGTTACAAAATCTGTTAGTAGTAAAAAAAAAAAAAAAGTTCCAGTTTAAGTTGAGGGGAAAACAGCCAAACATATTTTCTGTACATCCTCTGAAATGCATCCAACTTTAAGTTATTCTCGTTTGGGAAAGCTAGCCGAAGTTTGAGAAACAAACCTGGATTTAAGACGTTGTCTTCTGATGGCTGGAGATGGCGGCTCGCTGTTGGTCAAGTGGGAACGGACACCTCCAGAAATGTATTAATTAATATTGTGACATTTAAAGTGTAATATTTCAAATTTACGCTTTCTTCCTTCGACTTCAGAAAAGTCCTTCAAATCCAGGGAAAAGGACAATCCTTGCTGTCGTGGAATCACGCAATCGACATATAAATGCGGCCTTCGAAGGGTCCAGACTATAATTTTGGACAAAGTAATTTTAAACCCACGTTCACCTTGACTAAAAAAGGGAAACTTGGCTGTTTTTGTTTTTTGACTCAATAAAAAAATGGTTTTAGAAACTTATTTCTGTTGTTACTTTCAATGACATGAGCAAATAAACTCAAATGTTCGGCCTGAAATCCCTCATTTACAGTAAATTGATTGGTTGCGATCATGTCACATCACTTCTTATTGGGTTTTTAACCATACTAATCAGTTTACTGCACACCTGTAGGCTTTAAAGTCACCAGATCTCAATCCTTTGGATTTCAAACAAGAGAATCTGCAGCTACTTAACTGCGGGATGTTTTCCTGTCAATAGAGAGAAAGAATGTTTCTCACTCTTGTTCAATCTATACAACAAAGATATTAGGGCAAAAAAAAGAGTCCAACTCATTGCGAGGTTCAGCAATATGGACACTGTAATTGTAAAGGAGTAGAGATTTAACCTTATATTTAACTGATCTAGGAAGCATCTGATGTGATTAAACGTAAAAACCAACCAGTTAAATTTATATGTGGCTGTAAACTATAAAGTACACTGAATTAGTGTCAAATCGGTTGTAGCTGCTGCTGTTTTGGACGCTTTTGAAACATTCAGGCAACGGAAAGGCCTAAATATTGAATATTCTTTTATAGTATGTTACTGCAACTATATGGAAGCATGCTAGGATTAAAACATGGTGTGTGTATAGAGGGTAATAGCTTATATAAACCAACCACCGGTGTCAGTGTTGTCTTTGTTTACTTAACTATACTTCTCCGTTATATCAAAACTTTACACTATCATTTTTATTGTTCCCTAAAGTTGCTATTTACAAACATTACTGGAACCCAGATTAGATTACATCAAGTCCATAGAGGTTTAGGTTATTTAACATGAATGTATCGTAGCTTTAAGAAGAATATAGATTTTGGACACCGTAATAGAGTACTTTTCTTGGGTTTGTAAACCAACAGCTCTTGATATAGTGCATTTCTGTGACTGTGGACTCTTTTTGTAAAGGCTTTAGTTTCGTCCGAAGGACTTTTGATCCACTTGGTCAACAGCGTTTCTTTTAATGATTGAGGGTGCAAGTTGGTTGGGACTGTAAACAAACCAGGAAAGGTTTAAAAGGTTTAACTTAGTAAGAACGGAAAAGTCAGTCTGGCAGCAGCTTTTGGGTCAGGATCCCTCTTTAGATAAATGTTCCTAGAGAAAGCAGTCAGCAGGAGTTGAAATAGGTGTGAAAAATGTATTAGCATCATGCGTTGGGATTCCTCCCATGGCACTACACTCATGATAAGTTGGTATTTATGTGTTATTTTCACTTTTGATCATTTTGAACTATTTATTTTTTGGTCTCTGATGGTGTTCCATACTTGATTCTGTTTAGTTATAAGATTCTTATCTTGATGTACTGGTTTCGGTTTTTACTGTTATCAGATTATTTATATAGCGCCAGTTTACAACAGATGTGGACTTGAAACACTTCACAAGAAAATCAACTCAAATCATAGATACATCATTACAAATCAGTTTAAAAAAGTTTCCAATTTAAGCAAACCCATCAGATTGCATCAAATGTATAGCAAATCCCTCATACTGAGCATGCATGCAGTGACAGTGGAGAGGAAAAACTCCCCTTTAAAAGGAAGAAACCTCCAGCAGAACCTGGGTCAGTACAAGCAGCCATCTGCCACAACCGACTGGGGGTTTGAAAGACAGAAAGCTAAATTAGAAGCACAGGATACTGAAAAAATAGAGATTATAGCAGCAGTTGTAGAGCGTCACTGGAAGCATCTCAGCCCATGTTCTCCTCGCAGAAGCTGTCTCAGCTAACAGAACGCCAGCCCAGGTGTGGTTACTATGGAGAGAAGAACACTAAGAGGAAACAAAAGGTTAACAAGGTTGAAATAACGGTAACTAAATAGATTACACAAAGGAAGAAAGTAGCAGAAAGAGAAGTGGTCAGATTGTCCTCCAGCAGTCTAAGCCTATAGCAGCACAATTATAGAAAAACTTAAATAACTTATAGAGTGAGATATGAAGAAGGTAGAGCAAAGGAGAACCGTCTGTCCGGATTAGGCTGTCTTCTCTACCTCTTCCTAACTATAAACTTTACCAAACAGGAAGCTTTTAAGCCTAGATTTGAAACTAGACAGGGTGTCTGCCTCACGGACTAAAGCTGGAAGCTGGTTCCACAGGAGAGGAGCCTGATAACTGAAAGATCTGCCTCCCATTGTGCTTTTAGAGATTCTAGGAACCACCAGTCTTAGCGTTTAGTTTTTAGTTGTGTTTAGATCAATGTGTTCATTTTGCTTCTCCTCCTGTTTCATTGCCTCCCTAATTTCAATGGTTCTTCCTTTTTGAGTAAAATCTTCGCCTATAAACAAGACCACCATGTTCTCTGTGTCCCTTTTTTATGACTTTTAAGTTGTGGAGATTTTTCTTTTCTTCATTTTTTTATCTTAAGCGCTTTGTTCCCGTGTTTATGGCTGTAATTGCAGTCTGTACTACCGGTACAGCTACAATTTTACCTGTAATCTGTTGGAGTTAGTTTTTTTTATTCCATGGCTGCAGCTCCGATTCACGTTGAGCTACCTTGAAAAGTGAAGCTGAGTTCAGCTGAAAAACCACCTGCTGTGAATAGTCTCTTGTCATAACATGTCAAGTGAAAAAAAAGTTCTGGCTTCATAGATTTCATAGAGCAGCCAGACGGAGAAAAGTGTTTTTTCTTATCTTTTTCACCTGCAGAAAATACAGAGAGATTAACTGTGTTGAATAAAATCAAATAAAAAGTCAGATCTCAAGAACATCTGAATGCAGAAATGATACGTTTTCTCGAAGACCCTGTTCTAAATATAACGTCATTATTCAGTGGCTCTTGCGGGAAAACAAACAAAACATATTTCATTTTAATTATCGCGATCAAGTGTCTTTACAGTACACCATTGCGATGACTAATAATGTTCCTGGAGCACATCTCCGACAGCTGCACTGTTTTTATGATCCCACTCCATCACCGTCTGATGACTTATTGAGGTTTAGCGTGTTGGTGGCGTGTTGTGTTTTTGTCAGGCTGCAGAAATTAGTAGCTTGATTCAGAGCGGAGCGACGTCGGCTGAAAGCGCTCGCCGGAAAACAAACGGACGTGCATAGAGAGGGGCGGTCGTGATTAATTGCGTGCGCGTTTCCTTCCGTCACTTTTTTCTTTGGGAGTGGTTCTGACGACTGAATAAAATGGGATTTGGAGGGTTTAATTAAACAGAAAGCTGTGAAATCTGACAACCAGCATTTTTAAGGAAGCAAACAAACACGGATAATATTGTAGAGATATGTATGTTTTTATTTTTGTAGCAGCCTTTAATTAAAACCCCATAAACACTTTAAATTCCTTAGTAACAGCTAAAGTTCAGGTTACAAGCTTAATAGACCAATCATGTCTTTATAGGTAAGTTATCCTAAGAATTGGATGTAAAAGTAAGCAAAATATATAAATATAATATTTCTAGTACGTACAAAACATTGTTTGTATCACATTTATTTTCTTTAGGGCTGCAACTAAAGATGATTTTCATATTCGTTTATTTTTACTTTACCATGAAAGCTATTAAGAAAATGTTTATATTATTTTATTTTAATGTTCAAATGAACAAATAAGCTCAAAAGTATTTGTTCATTTTTAAGCATAAAAGTTATTGAGTATACAGAATATTAGCAATAATCGGAGCCCTTATTATGCTGTACTTAGAAATTCCATTACCACTACGGTAAAACGTGATAATAAAGCAACTAATCAACTATTTTAATAGTTGATTTTAACCAATTTAATCGATTAGTTGTTTCAGCTCTACTCAGAACCTCTTTAATAATCACGATTTTAATAAAAAAAGAACCTTTTGTGTTTTAATTAAATGCATCCAGAAGTATCTAAGCAAGAATCTGTTGTTTGTTCTCACACACACCAAATAACCTTCCAGGTATTAGACAATATATCATATATTCTGTGCAAATCATAAAAAACATTATCTACTAATGTTAAGTATTGTTCTCTGATACATGCCAACAAAAAAAACAACATTATTCTAACATCCTACAATACAAAACTCTGTATGATTCCTGCTGATATCATATTAGTTCAATATCAGTATCGGGCATTACTGAAGACTAGAGTATTGGTATCATACTGGAGTTGAAGAAAGTTACATCGGGACTCTCCTACTAATAAATACTTATATTAGCTTTATGGGCAACATGGAGAAACTCAGGATTAATAATCATACACACATTTATAACTTAGGGTAAATTTATACAGACCAATTAAATTAAAAGTCGAGTTTTGGACTGTTGGGGGAAGTTGGAGTACCCAGTTAGGACCAATAGTTAAACAGGGAAATCATCTGATCTACAACTGCTTGAGGAAACTTCATAATATTACTTCCAAAAACGTTAATTTAAACTTAGCGATTTTTCTAAATTGTAAATTAATCTGAATTCATTAGAAGTTTATGAATGAGTTCCATTTTTGTTTAGGTTTTCCATAGCAACCATCAATGTTTGTGACATCACAGGAGAATCGTCTTAGTAACGGTTCGTTTTGGTTACGAATGCAGTTCACAGCTTTGTTTCTCACTTGCGTCTGAACTTTGTTGGAGGAAGACTGCTTTCCCAGAGATGCGAGTTATCACAGCCATTTTCTTTGCTTGACATCGATTTGGATGTCCAGTCAACATGTTTTTGGTCCCTGGTTTCCTTGTTGGAGCTTTAGTTACCAACACAGTGAAGTACATCAGCGAACGCTACTTCCCTGTAAAGGATTTTGTTGAATCAAAATCTGAGGAAAAGGAAGTTCAACCTGAAACCACAGCCACCACTTTGACAGTCAAGGCATCTGAAGGTTTCAATGCTTCTGTCGTTCTATCAGACTCTGTGGAGGATGAGCTCTGCAACCAAGCCGGACAAAACAAGACTGAGAACACAGTCGATACGACAGCCATGACGGGTTTTCAGGAAATGAGCAGCTCTTCTGTTTCAGAAGATGAGAGTCCTTTGGTTCGCTCAGATTTTGACAACAAGGAGAATTTTGTCCACAGACCAGAGGACAGGGATGACAAGACAGCTACTGAAGGTCAGAACAGTGGTGAGGAAAACATTGAAGGTTGGGCCCAGCAGGAACACGCCAACCCTAAAGTAAAGCTCAGTGAGACAAGAATCAAGAAGAATCAAGAATCAGTTTATTTATATAGCGCCAATTTACAACAGGTGTCGTCTCAAGGCACTTTACAAAAAATCAATTAAAATCAAGGACACATTCTAACAAATCAATTTGAAAAAGTTTCCAATCTAAGGAATCTTAATGCATATTAATTATATTATCAAACATCTCAGCCCTTATGCTGTACATTCAAATTCAATTCACATTTTATTTTAACTTTACTAGACTTAATTTTTTACCATAGTATGAATTTCTGTTTGTACCTTCATGTTTAGAACAGAGTTAGTAACTGGTAAACAGTGCTGGGGGTGAGCGTCTTGTTCCACATGTGTTCCTTTATTGTTACTATCAAGTTTACAGTAAAACATGGTAAGGCAAGGCAAGTTTATTTGTATAGCACATTTTCGTGTTCAAGACAATTCAAAGTGCTTTACATAGGAAAAAAGATCAGAAAATGAAACAATAAAATCAGCTTTAAATTTAAAAGAAATAAAATAAAAATGAAATAATAATAACAGTAAAACTATTCTCAGTTGCTATATGCACAGTTAACCTGCCTCACCTCTTCAGGAAGACTGTTCCAGATTTTAGGAGCATAAAACTGGAATGAAGCCTCCCCTTGTTTGGTCCTGACTCTGGGAATCAGCAGGAGGCCTCTACCTGAGGTCCTGGCTGGTTCTTATGGCTCTAACATGTCCGATATGTACTTTGGGGCTAAACCATGAAGAGACTTGTACACAAGCAAGGCTGTTTTAAAGTCTATTCTTTGAGTGACAGGAAGCCAGAGCAGAGACTTGAGCACTGGACTAATGTGGTCATATTTCCTGGTTTTGGTCAGAACTCGAGCAGCAGCCTTCTGGATGTTCTGAAGCTGTCTTAAGGCCCATTTAGAAAGTCCAGTGAGCAGGCCGTTAAAATAGTGGTGGTGTGATGATCTGCGGCTTGTTTGTTCCTCCAAGACCACCATGTATTTTTTTCTTTCCATATTATAATAAATCTTAGAAGGGTTTTTGATCTACCCATGTTATCTTTGTTCATCAACACCTGTTTCACAGCCCTCCAACCTTCCACATAACCTTATTTAAGAACAGTTGAGCACAGGCTTCATTCTGTAATATATGAGGATACATTTTTAGTTGGACATAAATACATGTATCTGTAATGCTTATGAGACTTATGAGATGCTATACATCCGGCTAATGCAGTCTCTTTTATCAATAATGAGTTTATCCGCTAGAGATTTCCTTATATTTTTTTATTTCTTTTCTCAGCTGGAAACCTGCTTTGCGATTCCAGATGTTGCGCTTCTGTGGGGTAAATTGGAAGATTTCTAAAGGAAAACACATTAGCTGTTGGGACTTGCTTGTAGTTTAGCTGAGCCCTGGTTATTTCTCAGCCTCTGCAGTCGGTGTCCATCAGTGCTAATGTTTCCTCTTGTCATTAAACACCTGCTGCTCCTGCTGACAAATTTCTGGAACTCTGGAAACTAAAGCATGTTTTCTACAGTTTCTCTTGTTCGACGAGGATGTATTACGGACAAAACTAGCGGAAGATTCTACCGGATTAGAGATTGAGGCTTGTTTGGCATTGATGCTCATGAGAGATCCTGAAAGGAACGAGCACTTTTCTCCCCGTGACAACCTGTCAGGCCTGCTTAATGCCATTTTGAATGACCTTGTCACTCCCACTCGGCATATCTTTAAATTACATCCCACCGAGTCTCCCTAATGCTATCATTACGATTATTAATGATACATGACACAAGCCACGACTGGGAATAATGGTTTCCTCATGATGTAATGCCGCTGGCTGCTCAGTCGCCATGTAAGGAAGTCAAATATTGAGAGTGGTACGCTATAACAATGCAAAAGCAGTGTGGGGGACTTCTCACAATCCAATTTGGTGTGCGGTTGCACGGCTCTGAATTAAACCCCCCCTCCTTCATCTGTAATTAGTTTGAAATAGATCAGCTTTACCAATATTATCTAGAGCCCTGATTGAAACGTTGCCGCTGTCCATGGGGCTGAAATTCATCCGTCAGAGGCTCTGCAGTCGATAGCTCGGTGGGGTGGGTTCTGTCCGACTGTAAATCACTCCTGATTGTATGTAAATTGCGCGGCGGACTCAATATTACATAGTTCTGTGCTCACACAGTGGAGTCTAGTACATAAACAAGACAGCTGAGCTTAATGTGTGGCTGCGGTTTGGTGTGTCTGCGACTTGGTGGAAGAAAATTTCACAGCAACTGAATGGGAACCTTAAAACTATCTGAAATTTCCTAAAGAATTCTGTTTCTGATGGCAAACGAACTAAATTAAACCCCACTCACCCACACTCAAATGAATAGAAGGCCTTCAGAACAATTGACAGTCCAAGGTCGTCCTAGAAGCAGCTGCAAAATGCTAAAAGAAGTCCCCGAAAAACCATGAAACATCGGCAAAGGACATACAGTGGGTTCTAACAGCATGCTTGTAGTATGAAGGATTCAAGGATTCAAGGATTCTTTATTGTCATTCAACATACATGATGGTACATGAAGTGGAACGAAATTATGTACTCACGGTACTATTCCCCCCAAGAGCTAATATTAAAATAGATAAAATAAGTTAAAAAATAAAATAAAATAAAAATAAATAAAATCGAAGTAAAGTAAGTAAAATAAATAAAATAGGAATATACGGTATTACGGTATTAAAGTGCTGGTATTGTAGTCCGTGCAGTGGTTTGTTCAGGATGAGTTCAAGAGTCTAACAGCTTCAGGAATGAAGCTGT
>JAVLVB010000301.1:897712-920661 GCA_032876305.1 Orestias chungarensis | reverse complement strand
GGTGGGGGCGGGGGAAGGCTCTGTATGCGTCTCTTAGGTTGGTGTAAACACGGTCCAGCGTGTTATTTCCACGTGTTGGAATGTTCACATGCTGCTTAAACTTCGGCAGGCAGTTCTTCAGTTCTACGTGGTTAAAGTCCCCCGCTACCACGTAGAAAGCCTCCGGGTGCTTGTTCTGAAGCGAGCTGATGTTGTTATATAGCTCCTTCAGCGCGATGTTAGCATTATCTTCCGGTAATGCTATGTAAACAGCAACAACGAACACAGCCATAAACTCCCGAGGCAGATAGTGAGGTCTGCACTTCACAGTCAGCTGTTCTGTCGCCTCGGAGCAGTGGCTGTTTACCAACACGCAGTTTGTGCACCAACCTTGGTTGATATAGACGCATAGTCCGCCCCCGCGGGCTTTCCCGGAGAGCTGGTTGCGGTCCGCCTGGAATAGCTGCCGGCCGGCGAGCTGGAAGGCTGAGTCCGGCATGGTGTCGTTCAGCCAGGTTTCTGTGAGACAGATCACCGCACAGTTCCTCATGTCCTCACAAGCACTGATCCTCAGCCGCAGCAGGTCCAGCTTGTTGTCCAGAGAGCGGACGTTGGACAGGAAAAGTGAAGGAATCGGGGGCCGGTTAGCATTAGCCTTTAGCCTGGGTAGCACTCCGCCGCGCTTCCCCCTCTTCTGCCGCCGCTTGCATCGCCTACGCCGGCCCTTTGTTTGCAGCGCTCTGCTCCTCCACGCCGAAGTCCGGAGGAGCTGTAGTCTGCCCAGTTTTGCTCTGATGTTATTATCTAGGTTTTTAGTGACCAAACTGTCCTTAAACCTACAAAGTTCAGTCCGTCCATAACTCATACGCATAAGGCTCATAAGTTTGGGCTCGGAACCGACGTAAAAACTACTTAAATCAGGGTGTTCACTAGGAGCGTGAGAAGCCGCTGCACTACTGTGCGCCGCCATCTTAGCATCAGCTAAGGTTTAAACGAGGTTTAACTGTCTTTGGAGGACAGATAAAGGCCAAAACTTCTGGAAATATGTTGTTTAGACTCCTCAACAGAAGAAAGATTTGACATTACCTAAGTGCTTTTTTTAAAACCGTACTAACTATAAAGCATGGAGGTGGAAGTGTCATGTCTCAGGCATAATATGCTGCAAAAGGGTCCTGACCAGCTCGAGATTATGGACTCCGCCAAACATGAGGATAACCAAAAACACACAGAGAAAAAATCTCTGGACAATGTAGAGACAGCAGTTTAACATTAGACATGTTCGACATACAGAATCACCCCAGGCTAAACATGGGGGTTGAGACTAACGTTGCTCACACTGATATCAGGAGACTTTTAGACGGTCACAAGAAGCATCTGAGTGGGGTTATTTTACACTAAGGTATAAAAATCTTCTGTATTTATATGTTTTTCTATCTACATCTTTTTCCCAAACATACATTTTTGTTTGTATTCTTTGTTTTAAAGAGTGAAAAAAGGTTTATTTTTGCTATTTCGCTAAAGACATAAAACAAATTTGTTTGAGTTTTTGTTGCTGAATAAGCTGTTATAAACAGGAGAGGCCTTAAAAGCACAGATAAGAGTCATAGTTTGAATATTTTTTGGTTTTATTTTCTTTTTTTCACCTCCTACCTGTATCAGCAGCTTTAGGAATATTATCATTTGATAAGCAATTAAGAGGTAAATTGTTTCTGTTAGGACAGTTTAAGTCAAATTTAGATGCAAATGTATTAGCAGCTTCTGATGACCTGAGTGTGAATGCTTCTGGCAGTAATGTTATATCGGCGTTTAAAAATGCTCAATTCATCTGTATCATCTCCAGAATCTGTTTTAAAAACCGCTGGACCCAAACGTTACTGCAGCGTTATGATGATGCCCGAAGCGACGGAATCATCTGCCAGAGATAACTGAAACGGGTCCTTGAACAAATGTCAAGGTTTAATTAAATTAACTTTAGTTAATTTAAAATTGATCTTTACATTCTACAGGCTACTGAACATGCCACACTGGCCTGATCCAATTGACCAGAGTGTGGGTCAGGATTCGGGGACGGCGCTGCGTCCAAGATGCCCCTCCGACCTTTAGCCTCGCGCTAGGAAAAGATAGTGGCTGTGGAGTCATTAGTATGTAGTTTTGTAATGAGGCGGCCTTCAAAATTACAGAGCCATTTCCGGGTCGGTCGCCGAGATCTCACCGCCGCATATCGACAGCCTGAGGCAAAGCGTCGACGTCGTCACGCGTCTGAACCTCGTTTAATCTCTAACTCGGTCGCGTTTAGCCGCAGAATTCAATTATTCAAGGCGCACGGATGCAGTTGCGCATCTCAGCTGTAGGCGTTTGTGTTTCCGTGTCTCTCTGACTGACGCAGATCTGGAAAGAAACAACTTTTTAACTCAGGAATGTTTTTGATGCATCATATCATAAGCTAATAAATCTTAGGCGGGCTCGATATGATTAAAAAAGGGAAGGAATTTTGACTAATACTTGATACCTGATTCGATTTCAGCACCCAGTCTTCCTGAGGTCAAACCAGCCATCTTTTCAGTTGCATCAGATGAAACAAGGCTTACTATCTAAACTATCTAAATTTCCACATTTGCAGCTTTTTTAATTGATGCTGCAGTCAAAGGTGTCCGTCTGGAAAAGGCTACAAAAAGGGTTTTATAACATGTTGTGTCATTGAATCTTGGTGGGAATGGTTTAACTTTTAAATTCTGCTGAAGAAAATATTTGTTTTATGTTCTGATATTTGGAGGATTCAGTGTGTTAACATTTTTATTGTTATTTCAATGTGATTCTTTTGTTCTTATGTGGCACCCAGGAAGAATGGATACTAAAGTACTAGTGAAGCAATTAAAGTAGAGCAGGGCTTTAGAGTTTAACTAACTTTAAAGCAAATTACTTCATATTAAGCTAAAATAGGAGCCTGTCGGATTTCAACTTTTCTTGTGTTCGTGCTCCTTAACTCTTAAAACCAACGTGCCCATTGTCTGTGTGTTTGTGTGAGACAAAACCTGCAGCTCTCCATAATTACTAACATGCTTTGGACAAATAACTACAAGTTGCAGGAATGACAGTATTGAGAACGGCGGTTCTGGGAATACTCGTGATGTGAGCGCCACAAGGTTTTTTTCTTTTTTAAATAATTGAGGAGACGCTCTGCTGGAAGCTGCCTGTTCGATGTGACCCAAAGGTCATTTCCATTCGGTTTTTGTGTGTTTCAACTCGGGCCGGTTGGCTTCTTTTAGACACCAATCACAATTAGACGTGGAGATATCAGAGCTATAACGTGTTTAACGGTTAGGATGTCGGTGAAAGGTTCTAGTTTCCTCCTAAGGTCTCGAAAGATTTGTTCCCTGTTGTCTCCAAATAAATAATTAGCCCAGTCCAACCTGGAGGCTGTTTACAAATAGGAGCTTCTGTAATATTTATATGTATGTGTATGCTGACAAGCAGCCATTTTTATCTACCTTTCCTCGGCTTTAAGATTATTCTCTGCCAGCTCGGGCTAAAACACACATCTCATCATTGGGAGCCGAGCTGCCACTCCGGGATCATAATTACCTCGCTCCCCTTACTGCTAATGAGAAGGTAAAATATGAGCGTCTGGCAACCAGTCATTTGCGACCTGAGCTCGCTCCCAGCAGGAGAGGAAGCAATAGAGAGACTAATTTCTGCCCACAAGCCACCGAATGAATGGTGCCATCTATCCTGAGCCCACCTGTACCACCGGGTCCTGCAGGATTAGCAGCCCGTTCGGCAGGAATAGCCTTCACTGAGTCATTCAGGTGTGCATATGTCCTCGCTAGATGCTTGTCGGAGCCTGACCTTTTGCTTGTCTGTGATAGAAATGAGCCAATGTTTACAAAGCACACACGGTGGAGGCGCTCGAGTTTCTGGAAAAGGTAGAAGAGCGCTGCAAACTTTTCCTTTACGCAATAAAAGATGTATCTTTGATTTAAATTGATTTTTTGTAAAGTGCCTGTTGTAAATTGGCGCTATATAAATAAACTGATTCTTGATTCTTAAAACTTTGCCGATTTCGACATTCAATGCCAGGGCTGCAAGATACGTAAAGAGACATTGACTTGATGATTTATGTCATCACCACACAAATACATGCAATAGTTGGACAACGTTTCTGGTAGCCGCTTGATTCAGATTCTTTCGTCTCTTTCTTTTCCAAAAAAGGGTCAATTTCCATGGTTGCTACGCTAGCTGATGAATTTGAATATCATTGCATAGTATATTTTTTATTTTATTTAAAATGCTGATGTATTTTTTTATTTAAAAAATGGTTTCAGCTACATTTTTGTATTTGTTCGTTCGTACGACTATTTGTTCAACGTTTTTTTTTATTTTGCATTGACTGGCCACAGAGTAAAGTCACAAGTAAGTCTCAAGTCTTTGCTCTCAAGTCCCAAGTCAAAACAAGCAAGTCAAGTCCTAAGTCGTGCCCACCAAGTCTCAAGTCAAGTCCCAAGTCTTAACGTTTGAGTTTCAAGTCCTTTCGAGTCATTTCAAAAATACTATATTTATACAGATAATGGTTTTTTTAAGATCAATATTTATCAAAACTTTTTGTAAGAACATCCTTCAAACAATAGGAAACAAATGCAAATGTAATCAATTACTTCCAAGTGCCGACATTGTATTTCTATTGCATTTTATATTACTATAACTACTTCCACTGCAGTTTCTGTCCTGTCCGGGGAGGCACAAGAAATAAATTAAACAACCTATGTTTCAGTGTTTAATGGTTTTTTGGTTTCTTGTAATTACTTCCTGCTTCATTTTGTTTCCCATGATTCCTAGCAGCAGTTTTGGTAACTTTTGTGACAACATGAGTGAGTGGAAGCTTGTTATATTTAAGTTCCTCAGTTTTAACATGTTGAACTTGATTAATTAATAATAATCATTGACCTAGGCAAGCGTCCCCATAAACCCTCAGTGTTTGTGTGTCAATACAGTTTTTAAATCTGTGAGTTTTTTATGAGTCTTTTCGAGTCAAAATGCTCAAGTCCAAATAAAGTCACGAGTTACTGATGTTAAAGTCCAAGTCGAGTTTCAAGTCTATTTATTTATTTATCAAGTCGAGTCTAAAGTCACCAAATTCATGACTCGAGTCTGACACGAGTCCAAGTCATGTGACTCGAGTCCACACCTCTGCTCTCAGGTGATAACAAAGTTTATGATGGTCTTGACCCCACATCTTTTTCTCTCTTTCTTAATGATCTATGAAAAACATGTAAGTGGTGCAACTCTAGTTAGATGGCGGCCATGTGGATATAAATATGAAAGAACCTTTTTACATATTTAAATATCAGACTTTTTCCCTTTGAGACGCTTAGTCGAGGTTTTTAGTGGCACAATTATGTCCAAAAGCGAAAAGCTGTTCAAAGTTGATAAGAGGTTGGGGCTAAAAATAACGAAATCCAGAAGGAAGAAACTAGGCCAGAAATGACCTTTGTACTAGAACAAAAACACCAAACAAAAAGCTGGAGCTACAATTAAAAATGTTTATATCAAGGGATTTTAATTTGATAGAATGGCCCAGTCAAAGCCCATACCGAGATCCTGATTAGGATTTTTAGCTAGAATTAAAAGGAGATGTTTACTGAGGCTTGCTATGTTGTTCTCCTTACTGCCCAGTAAGGCAGTAAGGAGCTCCTTACTGCCCACACCAAAAGCAGTTCTTCGAATTTAGGTTGTGCATTTTAATTGAATTGATGACTTTGTCGCATAAAAACTCTGTTGATTTGTTGTGCAGTAACGTTTGCGATGCGCTGCTTTAAATGCGTTCACCAGCGGTTTTACCGCAGCAGACATAAAGCGAACTTTCAGCCTGCCGGGTGGATCGATGAGGCCTGAGTTTAAACCACTGTGTGCTGGTTCCTTTCCTCACATATCAAAACCTGCTTTTATTTAAAGGAGGAATAAAAGTTTTCCCTTCGGCTTCCGGTCGATCCTCACCGTGAGTGAAAATCAGAGGACGGGTTTCAAAGCAGCCGTTCTTCAAAGGCACAGAACTAGAAAGCCATTTGGAGGAAGATTAGGCAAAATCCCTCCAAGCAAAAACTCTTAAGACATGCAGGTGCTGGGGGGGGGGAATAATACCGTTTCATATTACAGTATATCACAGAACTGTATCATATTTATTTACCACCTTTTGGGAGTAAAGTCTCTTCTTTTCTCTCCAGGATGTTCAGTAATGGAAATTTTAACTAAACGTTTTGAATATTACAGCAGTGTTTCATTTCACAGGTGAACGAAAGCAGAATGCTTTCATTTGCTGCCATCAACTATCCATTTGCAGTCTGACAGGAAATTGCTAGATTTCTCTCAGGTTAATGGATGAGTAAGGTCCGAGCAGGGATCCTTAGATCTGTGGAGGAGATGTGAAGATCTGCACACATGAGTTAGAGTCGCTCCCCGTTGGCCGGCGGAAGGAAATTAAATACGAGTCTCAGTAAGACGGTTATATTTTTCCTGAGACTTTTACTATTAATACATAATTGGGAACCTCACTCATGCTGTAAGTGTGCTTGTTCTTTTATTAGAGGGGAAAACCTTTCAGAAATTATTTGCCCCACTCACAAGTTTGTACCTTAAATGTTTGACAGAACATATCATTAGAGAAAACAAAAGCTATCTTAAATGATTAAACCTCAAATGCTGAAAATTATTTAATTCAGTTTATTTATAAATTGAATATACAGTGAAATGATGTCACATATTTCTAAATGTTTTTGTTGTATTTCTTTAAAAGTTATGTTTCTCTATCTAACTAGATCATTTATGGTACATGTTTATCCGATGCTTGTACTTATTTAACAAAATACTGCGCCTGTATTTATTTCCTGTCTCTTGCAGTTAAACACGTTCGCAATGAAGAACTGCCGTTTTAAGCTGACTCTAATTAGTTATAGTCTAATTCAAGTCCAGATTATTTAAGGTAATCTAACCCTTTATTTTCTATTGTATGGTTTGATGTTACTGGTTGAGTTTCAGTGATTGTTCTGCGTCACAATGCAAGTATTCTTAAGTTTAAGGTCTTTGTCTGATGTTCAGACGATCCTCCTTCATGATTCTCTGTCGAAGAGCAGATTTAAAGGTTGCACCAACTATAGAGGGTTCTTCAGGTCCTTAATCAGCCTACATCCAACACTCCAGCGCCATCATGCTCCTTCTCACGGACCCTTCAGAAATAACAGTTCTTCTTTTGTCACTCTAGTCTCTTTAATAGAGGCAATTTTTCCTGATATTTGAATAAGAACTCAGGTAAATCAGGCCTGCAGAGTTTCACATGTTTTGGGATTTCCTTGGTCAGCCATACACTCCTGGGAACATTCCCCTCTCTCCATGTCTACTGGACATCTTAAGATAAAGCATTTGCTGTTTGTTTCTCTTTTCTAATATAGGAAATATTAAAGGTGAGCTTGATCTCTCACAGGAGCAAGTCTTTTGTTATTGGCAACAGAATAGGAGCAATCCCACCTAAAAGAATAAAATGCAATGCTCCATAAAATCCCCCGTTCCCCGGATTATTCCTATTTCCATACCAAGACAGTGTTCTTACTCCATTATCATTTTTTATCTGATAGAAAACAAATCAAGGCTTTCCCAGTGCCGGGAACCAAACCGATTTTCATGTTGAAGGTTGCAAAAAGCACCAGAGACAGAAGAGAATAAATCCATGCCCTTCGGATAGACTCCAATGTCACACATGAGGAGACGAGGAGTCTCGTCACAGCTGCAAACATTTTACGCTCTTTGCCGAGTTTCACATTTGCCATAAAATCTTAAAGATTGCCTTCTAACCCTCACAGCATGCCTCGAGAACGAGATTAAAGAACATCCAGGGGAAGTGAAATGTATTAGCAGTAATAAGTGAGACTGCAGAATGCTTCGACGGATTGAGTCTGGAAGGTCATGTGCTGTAAATGCTTCTGTTTGCTGGTTGTAGAAAAGCTCCCATTAGAAAGCTATTAGCTGGAGTATTATCATGATTAACTCAAAATCCACGTTAATTCACTGATGCAACCGAATGCTCTGCAACCAGAGTCTCTCGGATATAAAGACTCGGCAGAGTCTCGGTGTGTAGTCGGCCCGTCTGGGAGGGAATAAGTGGATTTAGAAAGCCCAGATTGGTGAAGGCAACATGTCAATAGAATGCTATTACAGTTAAGCTTCTGTCCCAACCTCTAATTTCAACAAAAGGAGTTGACCTCTATCACTGCAATTACAGATAAGAGTGACTATAATAAAGTTGTCTCTACAAATACGACGCTTTGTCCATGTTGAGTTGAGGACATTTTTTAGATGAGCTCATACTTTATCTCCTCAGGGTCACTTTTGGGTTAGTTGGAAAAATGTCTTGTTCCACATTGATGCTCAAGTGTTTTTTTTTTGGGTCTTTCAGCCATTGCAATAATGTGTAAACGAAAGCATACCCTCTTTGGTATTGAACAAAGCTTGAAAAAGTAACTCAGTAACTCTTAGTAATTGTTTTCTGCAAGACTAACAGCTTCACGTATTGCACAATAACCTTTCAACCCCTTAAGTTTTAAAGAAATACTCCTACGCAAAGGTCTCCTGAGGTCTAACCACAGACTTTGACTAGACCATTAGTACCAAGATGCATTATTATTACCCCTCTATCGTCATTTACATTTAGTAAAGTATGCGATTTTACCCAACATTTTCTCCCCATATGTTGAATAGATGAATTCAGTGTTGTCCTATATGTGACATGTCACAAGAAAAGCAGGAACAAGTCACCAGAGCACATATTTTTGACATTATACCAATTGAATTATGAAGAAACTACCCCTAGCTTTAAATAACTGTTTTGGAGATTTCTAAATGGTAAACTTTGAGTTTAAATTCAAGTTGTTTACTAGAGTATTAAAGCTACTTCCGGTGGTAGTGGAAAATCGCTGCTCATTAAGATCATGGCTTTATTTCGCTGTTAACACGCTTGGATTATTGGTTATCAGTTGTAAGACGAAAGTTTGATGGAAACACATGGCTATTTAACATAACCACCACCTAAGCCTCCCGACTTTCATGGCTGAGTTTTATGGACCACATGTAAGGAGAGCTGTCAGGATACTCAGAATCAGGTAGAGTATGTAACCAAACTAAGGGAAAATCTGGAGTGAAGGTAACGACTTGAATCAGGGTTGAAGTTGCTGAGGGGATGGCTTGAATGTGGCAGATGTCCCAGAGAGGATCTCGAGTGGAGGTAAACCTGGGTTGAGCACACAAGAGATAGTTAATAGGTACAGGACTAAACACAGGAGTGATTGATCAGCATGTAGCAGGAAACACAATAAGGGCTTGGGTAACCAGAATGAGTGACTGGTGACCTGCTAATATTACGCTGGGGAGTTGAGGTGATGGTAATGCACGCAGCCAACACCATCAGGACGTCCTCTGGTGGAAACAACCTGTAACGAGGACAGGCAGCAGAAAACCCCAACCACAACCCCATTTCCTGAAAAAGCCCAGTTGAAGTTTAGCTGGCAGGCTACGAGAGAACAGATAATTCTCCCCACTGAAGCACAAACTTTGTCCAGATGGGGTATTTAGCAACAAAGTGGGCGAGTGTCGGACTTGGTAAAGTTATAAAATGGTAAATATATCATCTTCTTCCTCATATCGCTTGGATTGCATGATTTTGACATGGCTTTGACGAACAATTTTTTTTTAATTGTTATTTTCCCTTGAACGATGGAACTGGATTCTTGGTTATTAAGAGCAGTTATATTTTTTTTATTGCTTTGAATGCTTCTAATGCTCCGTACACAGGTCAGCAGCTATTACTTTATTTTTACAATTAGGTAGTTAATTGGCAACTACGTACATACAACATCAGAAAGATTTAATATTTAGTGAAAACATTTAGATTTTAAAGGTAAGTTAAAAAGAACACAGAAAATGTGATTAAATATTTTATCACATGTACGCCGTACTAATCAATTCCAGCAACAACTATTTATTAATATTTTAACAGTTTATTATTGGGTATTTTTATCAATTTATTCTACTAGAACCAGTCCTTTGTGATCACGGCCAAATGGAAATGAAATCCATGTTATGGGACAATCAGTGGTAAAAACTAAAAATAGACAGTAATCTTGACTTATCATTTTAATGATACATCATAATTTTTCATCATGACAAATATATCACGATAGCTAAAACAAACGTGGACTATTTCTAGTAATTAGAAAACTCGGCCAATCAGAAGCTTTGCTTTTAATTTTCTAATTACACACAATGTTATTGGGATAAATAGGCCTTCATACTTTCTTACAAGTGCAGAACTGCAGAACACAATGCCTTTCAATTTGCACTTAACACCTTTCAAGGTGTTCCCTATTAATCTGTATAGGTTCTTTAAATACAGGCTAGAAAAGCGTAACCTCTGGTGATTATTTCTCTTTTATTACAGCGACGCCTTGATTAAACCAGATAACACGACAAAACTGACTCAACAGCTCGTTTTATACGTAAAGACGTTTAATCACAGCTGCAATTTAGCTTTGACATTCATGAAAAACATAAAATATGTCAGGTGGTGCTTAGTTATATGTTCTTTTATTATTTCACAGCAGGTTTCAGCAGATTTTGTATTGATTTGGGAATGTAATGTTCTGTTGAGCCTTTGTTTATTATTGAGCCTTTGAGGGCAGATTCATTCCCACTACTCATGTAATTAAATAAGGGCTTGAACATCATGCATTAGCATTGTTGGACTACTGATCAATTAACTGCAAGGACATCTGTGTGCTTCAGCCTTTTATCATGCCGTGTTTCTCTAATTGACTAAAATTCCTAAGTCTGAACTGAAAGTCTTAAGTAAAAATAAAATGAGATGGTAAAAAAATAAATGGGAGTCTCTTGATTGAGGTCCCTATAGTTATTTAAGGCTTATTGTAAGACTGTGGGTTGGTAGGTGATAGAGGTCTGAGCATTTCAAAGTTAGCCGAACTCTCCTTACACTATTGTTTTTTTGTCGTCAGCGACTTCTTCTTGGCTGCTGTTTCCAATAGTTACTTCCCTAGCATGCCATTTATTTCCAAAACGAGAGTAAAAACGGAATATTAGACAAGTTTGGCAGGCTGTGCGAGCTGCTGATATGAATGCCGAAATGCTTAACATCAAAGCCTGTCCAAAACCAGCAGCGACAAAAGCTCTCCCGCTGGGTCTTTTAGTTCCCAGCGACTCGGGGAAGAAAAAGTACTTGAGCGTACCACAAAGACTCCGTTCAACTTTCAGAGGATTACTTTTTAGCCTTAGAAGGACATGAGGCTATATAGCTCAGTTAGATATTGTGTGTTTCAACTACAGCTGCCTTTTAATCAAAACTAACTCTTCTTTTGAAATCGAAGCTGCTGCTATGGAGTTTTTGAGTTTTGTGTTGTTAGTTATTCAAATTAACAATAACCTGAACATATCACTAGTGTTCATGGGTTTCATGTTCTTCAGCATTATCTCTTGCTATAATTGACATTAAATACGTTGATATATCCATAAATGACATCCCCATATTTGTTTTGTCTCTTCACCATGTAATCTGAAGTCTGCTATCAGGAGTAGATTTATCTTATTGACTCAGAAAGTCATAAAAATAGACGAAAAATATGTTTTTGCTGTGAAGATTGTGACAATAACAACTGTATGCTAAAGAACCTGTTTCCTTAAAGTCCAAGCATGTTAAGACAAAGTTTAGTTTTCTAGAAGTCCTTTGAACTGCAGAGAGTTTATGAAGTGTAAACATCTGACGATCTTCCCGTCACTCCTGAATTGTGTTGATACTTCATAATCATCCTCAAGCTAAAGTAACTTTTTAATGATTTTCTAATTTGCTCAGACATATCTGTGTGAGTTAATTTAATGTTTCTGCTGCACATGTCGCACATAAGCAGTGTCAACAATAAAAACTACCTGACATGACTTGAATAATCCTATTGTAGGAATAGTTACATAATTCAAGGCTACAATATGATCGTTTCCTCATTAAATTGAATTTAAACCATCGCTGCACCTCTCAGATTGGGATCCAGTCTTTGTTTCATTGATTTTGTTTTTTCTATATATTTTTTTTTTAAAGATTGCAATCAATTCCACACAGATTGGTCAGATATCCATCCAAATTGCTAACAGACATTAGACCTAATATGTACATATTGTAGCTCAGATTTGTTCACCCGTAGCTGGTTTTTAAATAAGAATAATTGAAAGTGTCTGAAAACTCCTGTCTGGATGGAACCAAGTACATATTTTGGTTTGTGTGCATGTTTACATTTTGCCATACTCTGACATTAAAAACCATTAGGGTGTTTTTTTTTTTTTTTCATATAAATATATATTCCTGAAGATGTGAGATTTCTAAAAGCAAGCCTGTAAACATATTTTCAGCTGGTAATAATTTATCATAATTACTGTTTTCCCTTGCTGCAATTTAAAACTAAAATGTCTTGACTAATGTGCAGCGTTTAAATGTAAAAAAAACAACCCCAGCCGGTGATGAAACCGCAGCAGCGTAAAGCCAAGCGCATCAGAAAATGACATCTCCCTATTCAGATCGACTGATTCCCGACGAGGCGTGGGAGTGAGACGCGGACGCTCCGAGTGGCTCGTACAGTACAGTATCCGCCCCGTAAGATAAGGCCGAGCTTGGCCGGCGACACGCCTGACTTGGGAGGAGAAAAAAAAAATGTTTAAAGAATCAAATCATTCAGGACAATCTGATTCCCGCTGCTGCAAGTCACTTCACTTCTGTCGATTCAATACGGGCCGCTGGGGAGCAACACAGTGGCCCGTGAATGCAATTTCCATATAATTATTCCAACATAAATGGCAGACTCCTTGCTGTTTCATCAACCTTTTGGACCGCATGCTGGTAAATAGATAAATAAACCTCTGGAGGCAGTCCAGTGGAGAGTTCAGGGTAAGCTAATGGATGTGCGTGTTCTGCAAATGGCTGGCATTGACGCTCATTGTTAGACAGATGACCCTCCCTGCTGCATGAACATGTGTTAATCACAGAAGATGCTTGCCGGTGCAAAAAGCAGCTGAGGCGAGTTCGAGATGAGCTGCTGACACGGTGAGGAAAACATGCTGAAGGAATGAGAAACACTCAGGACATGAATAATGGACGCGCGGTCGAGGGTTTACACGCAAACTGGATCTCCCGCACTAACCCGGTCGGCCTGTTTAATTGCGAGTCAAAACCAAAACCCAACATTGATTTTTGAATACAATTGTCAACCGCTGTGACATTGAGATGGATATTTCTAACAGCCAGTAAGCAAAATTATAGTGAGTGTGAGAGAAAGAAGGAAAGATTGTGTTGATTAAAAGGACACACTTGCTGGTTTAGGGATATTTAGGTGAACCATATTTAGGTGAATGATGTGTAAACGGACATGGTTTCACAGAGTTGTCATTTGAGATGGTTTTTAGATGACGTCTGAAGTGAAATAGAGCGATTTTACCGTTTTTATGAATATTGTTGCTAAATTAACGCTTACCTGTTTAAACAATACACATGAACCACACATCCTGACGTTTCACAGTCTGTCTGACGACTTTTCGGCTTAGATTTCCTCCCTGTTGAAGTGGCTTAACTTTTAATAATCCATCCTGAGCAACAAGCTAGGACATTTTTTACAAGAAAGGCATAAGTCTTTTCAAAATGCATAATCCCTGTAGGTACACAAAATCCAGATAAATTACTCCAAACCTTTGATGCTACTCTGTCTTAAAGCAACACTAGATAACTTTTCAGCCTTCATAAAATATGTTCATAACTTTTGTGATCATACGTCGACTTACAGCTGGTTGGATGACGCCTCTGTCGTGGCCCGAGGGGGTCCGTATCGCTTTAACCAGCACTAAGAAACTTTGAGGAGGGTGGCAGGAACCCTGCCACATAAAACAACTACAAATGTGCTGACTGCTTTACGGCGTAACTCACCTTCCCCGTTTTCTTATCTTCAACATCATCATCTGACATTGTTTCCCCATAATGGTGCTCATGGGAAATGCAGTCTTCCTTCAGGCAAAACTTTATCACTTTTGTCCACACTTGGCTGCCAAAATTAACCAGAACTGAAACTTCTGTAGTGTTGCTTCAAACTGCAACATTTGGCGTAAACCTTTACCACTGTAAAGCTGGCCGAAGCTCTCTTTGTTCTTCTGTGGTGACCTTTAAAGCGACCCCCTAGTCCTTGCTTAATTGACACGACTCAAGGCACTTTACAAGATAAATCATTTCAATAATAATTAGATTCAAATTGATCCTATGCATTAAAAAGTGCTTCAAAAATTCCTTAAAGAGTTTCCAATCTATGTAAACCCAGCAGGCTCCAAGACCAGCATAAAGTGACAGGAGACAATAGCTTACTTGCTTTTGTCAACTTTACAGCAATCCCTCATACTGAGCATGGATGTAGCGACAGTAGGGAGGAAAAAATAAAACATTAATAGATAGAATACAACAGAAACTGGTTGCCTGGAACAATAAGACAGAAAAGAACCATTTCAACTAATGTTGATTTAGATTTGATGTAAAAGTAAAAGGAGAATGTTGAGTTGCTGGCAGCATAATCTCCACCGATGATCCCCCACAACCTCCCATCCCCTTCAAGTCACAGCTAACTGAACGCCAGACCGGTCGTAGCTTCTATAAAGACAAAAAAACACTGAGTGAAAACAGAAAATTAACCGTTGAAATAAAAGCCAATAATGCAGACTGAACCATAGAAGAGGAAAGTAGCGTTGACTGCTGTCCTCCAAGCAGTCAAAGCTTAAGAGAACCGGAACCCTTTAAAAGGAGACATGAGAGAGGTAGAGCAAGTTTTTGTCCTCCGAGTCCGGTGACATTTTCCTGCTGCTCGTGTCCTGCTGTGAAGTTAAAAGCATCTGCATTTTCCAGCGGGATGACTGCAGCTGAGGCTTTTATTGGCCTAAGTGCCCTTTTGAATCTCTTAACATATAATTTGCGTATAAAGCTCTGTTCCTTGCCGTCATGTTGTGGCCAGCATTCTCAGTGACGCTGTCCTAAAGAAATCCAGAACCTTTGATTAAACTTCTGCTCGTGTGGGGACGTTTTAATCCTCATCATTTCACACTGAGGATAGTTGTCTGTTCGGCTTTATAGCAACTGGAAAACAGTCAAACAAACAAGATGTGAAGCTCGCTGCTGCTTAGAAGGATGGAGACAAAGTGCAAACAAGCTTCTCGTTATAGAAAAAATAGGCGACTCGTGAATTGGAAGCATCAGGGATGATTTCCATGCAGTAATGGTGATGTATTGTGTTGAAGTTGGTGGAGGTGTTCAAGCCCCGGATGCTACCGGAGTAGAAGCAGGGGAGCTTGAAGGAAGCGCCAAAAACGCCTTAAAAAGCAGATTAAATCAGGTCTTAAACCGTTACAAGGAAATTCAAAGCTTCGTCTATGTAGCGACTACGTTTGTAACACAAAACAACTCCAAGTATTTTCCTTCACCTAGATTGGAAAGAGGTCTAGTCAGCTGATATTTGATAGAAACAGAACAAAGACATGACTTTCTGGACATTATTTTGTGTGTGTCGATGTCCAGGCGTTTCCAAACCGATACATCTTACATTTCCACATTGATCTGTTTGGACGCGGCTGCAGGTTCTCAGTGCTTCAAAATAAAGTCATCAATGATTGTGAGCGTGGCTGAACTATAATTATTGACATGCAAACAAAAACAAAAAAATAGTTTTTATTGTGATTCCTGTTGAAAATTGTGTTTTCTCTGGGTATAGTTTCTTTGTGAAGCCGTAATTTAACCGGCATGAGGTACAAGCTTTCTTACACATCCCAATATAATTCAGATTGTTCACGTCCATCAAGTAATTACTGACCCCTGTCCAACAGCTTTTTCAAACAACCAATATGACTTATTGCCCCTCTTTATTCTTCATCTGCTAAAGACTTGGGCTTTAACACGGATTTCTCCACATTTTCTACCAGGTCAATGCTTCTTGCCTATTAAAACAGTATTTGCCTGTCAAGCTTACCTCTACCATAGTTTTACACCACAAACTCACAAGGCCTGGACAGCCATCAGCAAATTTGCTTTAGTAACATGATGATTGACCGACAATCTTCTGACATTGCATTTTTAGTAAGGCATTGTCCGCTTGAAATAGCAGTGAAGTAAGTTCTGGTAATGGGGACGGTACAACGCATCTGGTTCTGGTGGGAAAACCCCTCAAAGCCGATAGGAGCGGCGCTACAGTAAGTAGTTACTAGCGTCTTAGTTAAAGTTGAAGGACTGAACAAAATGGCGCCCATTGGCTTCAACACCAGAACCCCTGCTGGCCCAAAAGTTGCCATTTGTTAAAGTACATCTTTATGATCTCTACAGACACACAAAGGAAATCCATCCAGAGCTGTGTCGCTTGTTAAGGTAGGAAATCTCAAAGATTTAGCCAAATATGCTAAGTTCACCCCTCAGGTCCTGTTGCTCAGTTTCGACTTTCCCCCTGAAATCCGACTTTTTGTCTGGTGTTGTCGTTCATACTACTAATTAAATGCATACGCCTTTAGACCAAAATATAAACGGTTAAGACCCCAAAGTCCCCAAGAATGTACACATCATCTCACAGCAGCAAATGTGTGACATAGGTAACAAAGGACGCTGCCGTCTGTTGGTGGCTGTTAAAATTGTTGAGTATTGCGATTGTATTGTCGCAAGATCAGAACAAGATAAAGGAAGCTGATAAATACGTCCAGTCCAGATTTACCATGGGTTTCTTTTTCTAGTGCAGAATTATAGGGCATGTCTCAAGTCAGGGACGTAAATTTTAGGTAATGTTCAGACTGCAGACGGTTTGGAAACGTCGTCTGTCCACCAAGTGTCAATGAAGACACTTGGCTGGTTTCTAACAGTGATTAGTATGTTGATGATTCACATGTTAAAACCTTTCACTCCTTCTTCAGTGGAAGACATCTAATTTCTGCTGATGTGTTTTGCATGATTGTAAGGATACACATCTTTTCCGTACTGATGCATCAGGCAGTTGAAATCTAGTCAAAGTTATCATCCAGTGATAAGCGGGTTTATGAAATGAGTCAAAGTCACACAATAAACATTACAGTGCACCTAGAGGAAGCTTTACCCAATGACTTCTTTAGATTTTTATACTGATGTTTTGACTTTTTAGTCAATATGTCAAGTCTAGAAGAAGCCTTGTTGTTAAAGTCGTGCTACGACGCTCTATTATGTTGTCAAAAATCACGATTCCTCCTTCAATGAGGTGTTGAACGGCGCTCTGCCTCGAATCTATTTTGCACCTGTCTGACTCCTTTTCTGAAACGGCCACACGGAGAAACCTCTCCGACAGCTGCCGACTGTGAAAAGTTCAACGTTCAAGGAAGAGTTTTCTGTTTCCGCGCAGGAATATAAAACTCCCGGATGCTCTTTGCACATTGCCGTATTTTACTCCGATTTCACTCCAAGTTTTACATATAATTTTGGTCCATTATCTGAACTACCAAGACATGGCGGTAACTGACAAAGATGGAAATATTCAGAGAAACAACCTAGAGGCACTTTGTGACTGTAAAAGAGCAAATGTTGTTCAACAAACGCAGAGGTTTAGCCGTACCGCCTACCCTTACTACAGTTTTTTTAGTTGTTTTTCTAAACGGTAATGGATTTACTTAATATTCATCATTTTGATGGATTACAATTCCCACATCCGGCCCCTTGGTGCTGACTTTCGATGTTTCAATTAGTCAATCAATTAGTAAAGAATGTGTATCTCTGACCTCGATTTTAAGCTGAATGCATCTTGCTGCCTGGAAGCTGGCAGAGAGTTGAAGATTCATGGTCAGGAGGCTTTGGAGCATCCGGGTGGATTTCCTCACATTGAAGTGAAATCTCCAAACAGGAAACGACCTCACTAGCTTATAACTTCAATTTGGAGACATTTTGCCTAATTTCTATTCTTTGACTGAGGCTCTGCTTTTATTGCCATTCGGCAGTTTTATGGTAGAGTTGTGATTCAACCTCCAGATCAAAACCTAGAAATTTGATTACGCACAAGAAAAATTTACGAAACTGCTCGTTCATGCTACAGCAAGATAATTGTTCATAATTTTATCAGGGCCACAGTCCAAAGTTAGATGCAACAATCTGCGTTGATTATCTGTTTAGCTTTCAAGTTAATATTTTTTAATTTTTAATTAAAGCAACACTAAGTAACTTTTAAACCTTCATGAAACATCATAACTTTTGTGATCACACGTCGACTTACAGCTCTTTTGAATGACGCCTCTGTCATGACCCGAGGGGGTCCGTATCGCTTTAACCGGCGCTAAGCAACTTTGAGGAGGGTGGCAGGAACCCTGACACACAAAACAACTACAAATATGCTAACTGCTTTACGGCATACGTCACTTCCCCCGTTTCTTATCTCCAACATAATCATCTGACATTGTTTCACCACAATTAGATTCATCACGTCATCGCTGTTCATCCTTCACACAGACACTGGAAACAGAAATGTACTTCAATCCAACTTTTCAGGATTTTACCATACTATCTGCTGGTGCTCATGGGAAATCTAGTCTTCTTCCACGGAAAACTCTACCACTTTTTTCCACATTGTGCTGCGAAAATCGACCAAGACTGAAACTCCTTTAGTGTCACTTTATTAAAATTATGAGAAAAACATTATTATGAAGGCTGTTTTTTTAAATTCCTCAGCCAAAATGGTGAATAAAAAGTTTATCTCTACACTTTATGGCGCTATGTCCCTGGAAAGAACAAAATAACCAACTTTTAAATTGTCCTAGTCAAAGTCCAAACCTGAATCCAATTTAAGGTCTGTGGGAATGCTGGAAAAAAAAGATGCTCAAAAGCAAAATCCGTCTACTGTTAGCAAAGACGAACGGAAAAAGGTGTTAGAACAATTCATTCCCTCACGTGGAAGAATCGCAGAGATTCAAATGCATGCCGCACTTTTCAGGATGCCAAGTAGACATTTAAGAAAAGATGCTTTTTTTTTCTTCTTCTTCTACGCCACAAATAAATGTCGTTCTGTCTCATGAAGCCCAAACGGGGAAGCTTGAAGTTGAATACTCGCTACAAACCGATTTTGCATCAGGTCGTTAGCTTCCCATGAGCTCCATGTCGCTCCGCCGTCCCAAAGATCTCCGTCGCTAATAATCGTTATAATTGATGTTTCCCTTCTCAGCCTCAAATGATGTTTTCAGTATTTATGTTTGCAGTGGAATCATAATAGTTTCTCCCTGCTGTTTTTAATGTTACCGCGTTTCTCACACTCGCATCAGTAAATTAATTCTGACCCCGCCACGCCGTACATCACGGGAAACCGGCGGCGCGGGGGCGGCTTCCCTTAAGCTGCCGCCGTAAAGAATGGCCGTATCGATCCTCCCCGCTGACGCTTTAATAAGTGCTTTGCATAACAAGTGTTGTACCGTGGGATAAATCAGCCGGGGCTGTCGAGAAACACAAACCGCAGAGAGAGTGAGAAGAAGCGGGCCGTCGGTTTAAACCCCCAAAAAATAAATAAAGAGCAATCGTTGTTTTAGCAATCGCATAGTTGGCTGAATATTCATCCGGAGGAGTTTGTGTCACGAGGAAATGCATCGATACTCATACGCTTAGAATAATGTCTTGGCTTTTCCTGGAAGCGGCGGATCTGTTAAGAACAAGATGAGTTCAATCAGGGAGATCCATGGCCCGGTGCAGAAGCCCCAGGGGGGAAATCGATGGATTGAGGAAGAGGTCGCGATGAGGCCACCTTCCCCTCCACTCCCTCCCTCTTTTCCCGTCCATTTTCTGCCTCCCATCAGCCAAAAACAGCGCAGCTGAACCAGAGTCCCAGGAGCTGCAGCCGGGCCGGGGCTCCAACCACATCGCTTCATGTCGGCCAAATGTTTCTCCAGGAGGTCAGAGCTGAGACTGCTCCAGGATGAGACATCCGAAACTGAAGCTGATGGTTCTAATCCCACCGTGACATCGACTCGCGGTGCTTTCAGGGGCTGTTTGATAAACCCAAATAAACCAGATGGACGGTATGGATGCCAAATTTCATAGATAGATAGATAGATAGATAGATAGATAGATAGATAGATAGATAGATAGATAGATATGCAGATAGATAAATATGCAGATAGATAGATAGATAGATAGATAGATAGATAGATATGCAGATAGATAGATAGATAGATAGATAGATAGATAGATAGATAGATAGATAGATAGATAGATATGCAGATAGATAGATATGCAGATAGATAGATATGCAGATAGATAGATAGATAGATAGATAGATAGATAGATAGATAGATAGATAGATAGATAGATAGATAGATATGCAGATAGATAGATATGCAGATAGATAGATATGCAGATAGATAGATAGATAGATAGATAGATAGAGTCCAGCAGGAGAGAAATTTCACATTTTGTTGTTTAAACTTCATTGTTTCTTGTTGTTGCACATAGTCCGGTTTGTGTTATCAGTCTAGTGATCCATCCATGACCAGTCACATAAACAATTTCTGTAAGACGTATATTCAGTTCCTTTTAAAACGTATGACATATAGACAATGATTTATTTAACAACAAAAAAAAGGAGACAGTAAATGTGCTTGAGAAACTGATTTCTACACAATAATGATGATTATATAAAAATATCTAAGGTAAAATTATTATAAGGAGTCTGACTACAGCTGCAAAGCACATAGGAAGTAATGTCTAACTTTAATCTGATGTTTTCATGTACGATTTTTTTTTCTCTCCCTACTCAAGTTCATCTAAATGCACAAAAATGTCCACAATCTACTCAGACACGAAGAACAACAGCTGAGTGCAGACGGCGTATGTCTCTGATTTTGTTGAAACCTGCTGCTTTCTTTCCACAAGTGTCGGGAGATAAAACGTTGAGGATGGATTTACGATTTGAATTGCTGGATAGCAGACAGCGAAGCCTCAGAAAACACAAACCTTATTGTGAATCACTTCTGAAAAAAGCTCGAGTGGAAGATCAATACCAAAGTTTCAGATGTGCAGCCTTCCTTTTTTTATTTATTTAATTTTTTGGAGTGGTCACAAACCACTGGAGAGCAAGTGCTCAAGTGGAGGTTTTGATTAGTTTGTTCCAACAATCTGTTAAAGCCGACACTGTGAAAAGGCAGAAAAGAGTGATAATAAAAACCGCACACGTTTAGCAGGAGATAAAGTAAACATGACAAAGAAATAAAAAGTAACTCAAAATGATGCACTGGAAAACAGTTTTGCATTCAAAGACACAAACATAGTTGCTGATCTCTTGATCACCAAACACTCAACCTAAACGTTTCAAGGCTTCCTCCATTTGCTCGTCTTGTGTGCGTTCGGCTGTTCGATCCAGGCCCACAGATCCACCTTCTGCTTCCTCGGACGACAGGTGTAGCGTCCGCAGTCGCAGCAAAGTCCGGAGAAATTTCAGCCGGTAGATAGAAGACGTTCACCCGACAGGTTTGAGTTTGTATTTTTGCACTGTCGGATTAAAAGAGAGGAGATTTAGTAGAGTTGCTGGATTAAAAACAATAATTTCACACCCCAAAACACCAGATCAGGTTTGTCCCGCTTACATTTGTGACGCTGAATATTTTTTTTCTCACTGACGTGCGTCATAATTATGCAGCACTAGAAGCCTGGTAAATCTGGACGTAAACCGTGTCCAAAGCAAGCAGTGCCGAGTTTGGCTGTCTTTGTTTCCTCCGCTTCCTTCATCTTGTCCAGATCTTTTGACGAGACGTTAAACGTCGTTTGACATTGTTTTCACTTTGCGGTCTGGTGGTGGTCGGGTGTAATTAGCGGTATGAATGATCACGCAGAAGAAAACAAACAAATAAAAGCATCTGATTTTAGCATCAATTAGCCTTAGCGAAGGAAGAGGTTGGTAAAATATGAATAAGAATAAGAATTGTAAATAACAATAAGCAAAAAGGTTCTTATAGTTGCATGAGGCACTAAATGAAACCAGGCGTAACATCAACATCGCCAATTACTCTCTGCTTAGCCTTGTTGATTCACTCACGTTTAGTTTAAAAGCTTGCTCAAAAATATCTTTCTGTTTCTTGTAAGATGTGTTTTTTTAATGGGAACAACCACGCGTGTTAATCTGCTGCTGAAGCCAGAAATGAATGTTCCTTTAATCTTATTTAATACAGAGAAAAGTGGACAGTTGCACGTTTAGTTCTGATTTGGAACCAGCTAAAGCTCTGATACTTAAATAACTTTATTTTGCTTCAAAGAAAATCGTACCCCTGTGTTAACAGCTGTTGTTCCCGATTTGTTTCAATAACTTTGTTAGTTCTGGGGAAGACTGCCATATATCTTTCTTTAGCAAGCGACCTTGCGCTGGAAGCCTCCAGAGCCGTGATTTCTGGTATCGCCCACCATCGGCTGTTTGCAGCTCGGGGATGAAAAAAAAAAAGAAAGGCTCAGAGTTAGGAATGCTCTTTTTACTCGCGTCCCAGAGCTATTCAGAGAAATGTTTGACTCGAGCTACATTCTGTCCCGAAGGTCTCTGTGTGGCTGACGCAGAAAGGGAAACCGAGCAGGCTGTTATCATCAAACATGAGGCTATATATGCTGTATTAAAGTGCTGTAGTGCCGCTGCACGCCTGTGGGTTTCGTAATATCAACAGCTGAGAGTGAATGCAGCTCATATAACGTCCGTGGGATACGTAAAACATTGCTGTTATCTGAACCGTTTGATCAATCAGTCGTTACGACGATGCTGAAATATTATGGATTCTGCTAAAACGTGCTATTCTGCAAAGACTTCTGAGTTTACACTTGTTCCATTCATACTTGTATGTATTTTAATGGGGTTTTGTGACACACACATATGTATATATATATATATATATATATATAT
>JAVLVB010000301.1:886282-897612 GCA_032876305.1 Orestias chungarensis | reverse complement strand
GTGTCTTTGTGCTTGTTACATTTAGTTCCGGCGTTCATTGTTTCCCTGCTTGTTGTTATTTTAGTTCCGCCTCCGCGCCATTAGTTTTCCTCTCGCTCCGTACCGTTGTCTGTTGTTCCTTGTGTGGTTCCATTCGTGTTCTGTTCATATTCAATCCCTCAATAAATATATTATCACTCAACTCCACCTCTGCTCGAGTCATTTAAAAACCATCCTGACAATATGCTTAGGGATAATCCTCTCTTTCTGGTTCCAACTCTGACACCTTTAGCCTTTTTATTAATTATTGTATAATCAGAGAAGAAACTTGGAAGGTTTATCGTTTTTTTCATTATTAACTTTATACGAAAAATGAGCAACAATTTAGTTTTTAGTTGTTTTTTTTTTTTACACATTTGTTAACCAAATAATAATCATTAATCATTTTAGCAGAAAGAACGGAGTAAAAAACGAAGTTTTCATATGCGTAACATTAAATGGAAGGGTGTGAATATTTATGTAATCACCTATTTTACATTTTAATATTTTGATTTAATTTTATGGAGGGTGAATTATTTTTATTCAACGCTGTAACTGAAGTAAAAAAACAAATATGGAAAAGGTAAAAACTGACAATCAGCTCATTGAATGCCGTCTGACTGAGCCTGAGATGTTTGAATTTAAAACAATGGGTGAAAAAATATGTTTTAAGATTGTTTTTATCATCACGTTTTGCATATAAACCAATTTTAGGAGACCAAAGGAGTTGCATTTGAGTGACTTGCTTTTACAGCAATCTCTCATAAAATAAAAAACTTTTAATGGGTGTAAAGGTCCAGCAGTGAACAGACCTGTACTGAGGGAAACTCAGTTCAACAGATACAACGGCATGCTAACAAAGTAATCTAGCAAAGAGAAACAGAACTGTAGGTAGATGGCATCATTGGAGAGTAGTAGGAGAAAGTTGCAGAGTGGCGTCTAAAGCTTTTGTGGCACGGGACAAAGGCATCAAGTTAAAAATGATCAAGGATTTTTATTTGTTGCATATTTTTTATATTTTAAAATCTAAAAAAACCCTCTGCGTATAATTTTGTATTTTTATCTTCGAAACTATGAGTAAACTGTCGGAATAAATCTTTGGAGTTGTTTGTGATTAAATCCCCGAAGGGAAACAAGATGTTTGTTTAAAGTGTTACTAAAATAAATACTTAAAATTGAATCTTGTTTTTTTAAAGTTTTGTAGAAACCCCCTTTGGTGTGATCAGATTAGATTAGATTGGATTAGCTCGCTCTGTTGGACGGTTTAACACTTAGCTTCTCCATTAACACGTTGGCAGCATCATGCTGTGGGAATGCTTTACTTCATCAGAACCTGTCGAAGCTAAGGAGACAGATATCGGTTAATAATTTACCGTAGTTCCTTTTTTAGACGCATTTTTCTGTCTCAGATGGTATTTCACTCAAACACACAAACACACACCGAATCTGAACCATAATCTGTCTGGGTGCATCAAGCGATATGAGGAAGCTGACTTTTCCTCGTCCTGATGAGCAGGGTGGGCATTATCAGCCCGAGGGGGGAGATAAGAACTACCTCCCCCGGTCAGGGAATCTAAAGGTCGCTGGAGTTTGACTTCACACAAGCAGACATGACTGAAGGTCAAACAGATGGAAACCAAACTGGTCAGTCTAAACGGCAGAAATCAATCTTTTGTGCGTCCAGGCGCTTGATGATGCCTCCAAATCCTCTGTCTATGTGGCAAAGACAAAATCCCAAACGTAAGATGTTAGGACGCCACGAGGCGCCTCAGAATTGGGTAAGAGGCAGAGCCTTGAACCCTGCTAAGACCAAGTAGCATGTTAGCTCCAGTGGATAAGTGGTCCCCCCCTGGGAAGAGCTCTCGATACGATTACAAGTATGGGTAAAAACATAGTTTAACAAAGGGCCCCGAAAGCTGTTCAAATCAGGTTAACACCCTTTTTTTCACGCAGTTTCCTCACAAAGTTCACGATGAACACTTGAGATGATTTGAATTTTCTAAGCAATGTTAAAAAATACAAGCACTTATAAATAAATCCAAACAGATCGCAACCCTGGTGAATCAGTGGACATTTGTCTATGTGTACGTACAATAAATATAATTTAACATGCATTAAGTGGAAACTATCGTAGCGCAACTGAAGAAGTTTTGGCCTGTGGGGAGCTGTTTAGGACTAAAAGTATATTTGTTACTCTCATATAACAACACTGAAATGATGCATATAAATACCACTAAAATTACTCACACAGACACCAAAAGTGACTAAAAATTGGCTGAGATTAAAAGATTGCAGATTATGAAAATTTATTTTCCACTTCATGCATTACCTGAGAGTTGAGTTAGATCATGATGCTCGTTAGAATTAGGGAAGGAATGTATTGACACATACTAATAGGGGCTTGGATTGGCACAAAAAGGTAATTATAACAGGTTTTAGGGCTATAACAGCATTATTTACTGCATGATACATCTTAATACATTACAGGGTAAAGTTAGAAAGTGCAATTATTTGATTTTTTTATTAAATGATACTAACTTCCAGAGGCAGATTGCATGTTCATTAAGAGTGTACGATATAATGGCATTAACATATCGGCCAATGCTAATTATGATTTAGTGCATTGGAATTGCCAAACGTGGCCAAACACACACACACACACACACACACACACACACACACACATGAAGTGAATGTTTTCACTTAAAGTGAAGGAAAGTGATTATCTTAAATATTGTTTTTTAGGGAAGCACGATAAATCGGAATCAACATCGGTTTCAGAGGAGGTTAGTCTTCTTATTAACATTTAAATATCGGTCCAATAAGGTAAACTGTGCCAATCTTAACAACTGATTTGTTTGTTTCCTTCTTGTTCATGTTTGTGTTTGCATTTCTCAAGATGAGTTGATTGGTTGTTTATTATTAGTTTGTTCATGTGACCACTCTCAGCGCAATATAATACAAACATTTTGTGTGTTTTTTTGTAGTTTTCTTTTCCTCGAATTGTTTATAGAGAAAGAGAAAAACACAAGATTTTCCTGCATGAATTGTAGTTTTCAGCTCTTGTTGAATTGCTCCAGATGTTTTGGAGCAAACCTTTTCTAAAAACAGAAGACATTGTAAGCACACCAGATGTTTCTATCTAAACTTACATCTGGGAAAGTTTCAGGAAGAGCAAAAATCTATTAAAACATCCCCTCGTTTTAAAAAAAACACACAAATATTAAGTTTCACATGCTTTCCGATCACGCGCATCTCATTTTTTTAAATGGTTTTAACCCCTGATCTTTACCTTCATGTTACTTCAAACTTCTTGAGAGGCGCTTTTTCACATTAGGCGCTAATGGGAATAAAAAATAACGCTCTCATGTGGCTAAAAAGCCCGGCTTGATTTTCCTCGGCCTTTGCCCTCTCGCCGAGCATAGTGTCATCTGCGCCTAATCTGACACCTTGTTAATAGATCGTCCAATTAACATAATGTTCAACCATTAGGGGAGGTTAACCTTTGACCTCTCACTCTGACAGGGAATAAAACCAACAGCCAAGAGAAACACACACCAGCAGCTTCCCTCAGATCCAAGTGCGGGTATTCCTCTTGCTAGCACCGAACACGCGCCGCTCCGTCACGCCGCTCCCGTTCCTCCTCATCTCCTCACACCCCTGCCTCGTTCTAATTGAGGAGGGGGGGAATACAATTATGGTGAGAATCATCCCGGGCAGATGTGAGCGAGGGGATTAAAGGGGTTAAGGCGATAATCTGTTGACCCTCTGGCCCCGTCGCAGTATGGGGCTGGAAAGGCAATTTGAAGCGGCGAGAAGAAGAGATACGGAGGGCCTTAATGAGGGAGCAGACGCGAAGCCCCCCCTCGAGTATAGAGGGGGCCACTGGGAGATTATTTTCAGCCAGAGTCACTCCCACAATCCCCTCTCACCTCCAACAAGCACCTCGCTGGCCACAAGTTCACCCGGCGTCCAGGAGCTCGCTTTTTTAGGTCTCAGCCTAACAAGAGGTCAGTGGCAGGAATGACTTATTGGAAACACTTTCTGCTAATGCTGCCTCAAAGTATGGCTCGATGCTTTTAGGAATAAAATTAAAGATTTATCACTTTTAAAACACATATTGATGCATAATCTAATTTTTCTCTCTGGAAAAGTGAATTAAACACAAAAAATGAACCTTCTTCCACTAAATCAACAATATGCGTGTGTTTTCTATCCATATTACAAAAGGTAAGTAGTCCTACCACCAGGTTCGAGATTCTTCCTGTTGCTATCGCCCCAACTTTGGATCCGCCTGAGGAAAGTTACTCTGCTCCTCACTTTGAGTTGTTCGAAAGCCGAATGTGGATCTTCTGCAGCATTTCTTGTTCTAACGGATGGTGTTCAACAAAGCAGCCCTACGACCTGCATCTTACACCTCCGTGCTCCAGAAATACTAGTGGCTTATGCTAAAAACACGCTTAATTTAGCTCATTTGTCTAAACAACATTACCTCAGACTTTCCGGTTTTGGTCCAAGTTTTCTCTGGAGAACCTCAGTCTGACTTTCATGTGTTTCCTCCAAAACCATTTTCATCGTTGCAGCTACAGGATTATAATAGCGTTTGTTCATTCTCAGCGTCTTGTCGTCTGCTCCTTCTTGACGCAACTCCTCCGGCCAACTTCTTGTCCCATTCTCTCTGGTCAGAATATCATACTCGTGTTTGTTTACAGTGCTCTGGCTACTTAACGTCCAGAAGCCAGTTTCTAACGAGCCTCATGGATTGTTTTGGATCGGCCAATGAAAGTAAATGTGTTGGACCTAAATACTAAACTCCACCTGTTTTTTCCTACATCCCACCAACGCAATCTGATCTGTTAGTTATTTTGGCTTCTAATAACCAATAATATTCTCAGTCGTTATTTTCTCCTTCTATACTGTAGTAGGAGTCGTTTCAGAGGAGTTTGACAGTTTTACTTTGACCAAACCATGCCGGGCACTTCAGGCTTTCTCTTTGCACACCTATCTTTAAAGTTAAGCTGTTTCAGCCTCTAGATGTAGTTTTAGGAGCCTCTTTTTG
Organism: Orestias chungarensis; assembly: GCA_032876305.1. Lineage (NCBI taxonomy): Eukaryota > Metazoa > Chordata > Actinopteri > Cyprinodontiformes > Cyprinodontidae > Orestias > Orestias chungarensis. Next base: position 892,535 of record JAVLVB010000301.1, on the reverse strand, counting down.
GCATTTCTCAGAACGACCAGGACAACCAGACCTGAAGATGTGGGCAGCTGTTTCAAACATTCTCCATTTATAGACTACTTACAAATTATACATCTTACAAAACTCATAAACTGACATTTTGCTGAAGGGCTAAGCAAAGACAAAATATCAGTTTTACTGTCACCTAAACATTCAGTAGCACCAAACTGGATGCCGAGTCATAATTCATATCCAACCTTCATATATTTTATTTACCCGATAATTAAAATGTTACATTATATAAATATTATATGACTTAAGGGATTTTTAATTATTGTTAAAATTGATATTAAGTGTTAAAACTTCAAAATATGTTGTAAAAACACAAATGCCAAATCCAACATTTGGAAATATTTGGTACCAGATGATAAAATATCAAGTGTCTGGACGCAGCATCAAAGCACAGTGAAGGTTCCTGGTACTATGGGCTTCTTCTATGTTAAATAAGGACCAATGATGAACTTTGCATACTTATCCAGAGTTCAATGCCTTTAGGAAGGTATGACGAAGATTAATTTAGATTTTTAAACCTGCCTAGTTCTGGATATTGTTCCTTACCTTAATCCAGGTCTCGCATTAAGAGTTTGCATATCCATTTGTTGGACTTGAATTGTAAAAAATACCAACATAGATATCTAACAAGGGTCCAAACAACGACGGTTAAGAGAATGTGACTGTTTTTCTGCACAGATCGATAGCAGATGTGGAGTTTTCCCGCTGTTTTCAAAATCTGGTCCTGAATGAATGGAGGTTTTTGTCTGAATCTACACAATAAAAAAACTCGACATCACTCAATACTTCCCCTCAGTATGTCCCCTTTAACAATGCCCAGTCTTTGGAAATCTGTTCTGACTGAGAGGATGAATGTCGTACTTCAGGCAACACAAAAGCCGGTTCTAAGCAGACAGAAACACTCGGCTAAAAATCATTCAAGTAACTTTTATTAAAAGTTAAATAAAAAGAAAAATAGATTTTTATTATTCAGAATTACAAGGCTTTCATTTATTCCCCCAATAACCTTTTCATATTTTGTCAGAAAATAAACTTAAAGTGTGTTTCAGTAGACTTTTGGTTATAGTTTATCACAAACTTAGTAGAGGCAGAGAGGACAATATTTGAGTCAAGATGAAAAGCTTCTATAAATAATAATAATACAGGCAATAGAATAGTTTTCTGGAAAAATACAAATACAACTTGAGAAAGAAAGAAAGAAAAGATTGTGCAGCTTATTGTAAAATGATATCACTGCAACATCACTAACGAAGCATTAAAGGCTTGGGTTTTTTTATTGGTTAAGACACTCAGTCCAACAAATTAATTGCTTATATTACAGAGATTTTTTACATTACACATTCAATAAAATACTTACATGTATTTGTGATCGCTTACGGGTAAAGAAATATTAAAATTTAGCGCTTCAAGTAATTGGAAATTCACATTAGGCCAAAGAAAAACGGCTGATGATAGCACAACTCTCAGGCTTCTTAACGTTTCTGAATTTCTATGAACTCAGACCTTGAATCACTGCATCAATGCACCGTAGCATGGAGGCGACCGGATCGGGTGAACGTCTTCTCCCTGTTTTGTTCCCGTCGCTTTCACTACCACACTTCTTTCCACGGGATTTTTGGTAACTTCGCTTAGATACAAAGCTCTTAAAGTCGTCAGCAATTACATTTTGTGGCCAAAACCAGTCTATCCCATGATATTGTCCTACTGACCAGCAATAAGAGACATTTAACTGCTAACAAAACCTTTGCATGTGTCTTTAATTTATTAGCTCATCATTTATTAACAGCGTGAGTTTATGAATATGTCAATTTATTTACTGTAATTTTCTAAACCTCACAATTTTTCCATTTTCCTTCCCTGTAAGCCAGGATCACAAGATTTCTGTACAGCACATACGACTAGTAGAAGAATATTGCACAGTATTACACACAGTTCAAATGTGTAGAGCTGATTCCATACAAAGTTAAAGCTTCTTCTTTTATTTTGACAGTTCCCTTTCTAGTGGTCGCCACAATGAGTCATCCTCCTATCTAACTCCGTCTAAATCTCCTCTTTGCCTCTTTTCCTGGCAGCTGCATCTCTAACGTCCTTCTTCCCACTCACCCTCCTCCGCACATATCCAAACCTTCTCAGACTGGCCTCCCTAATTTTATCTCCCGGTCTTTTAAACCTGCGCTGTAGCGCCGATGACCTCGTTCCTAGTTTTGCCCGTCCTCTTCAATCCCAGGGAGAACCTCAACAGCTTCAGCTCTGTCCTGTCTGATTGTACTGTCTTGAAAACATACACAGCTGGTTTGACCTTTTCTTCCAACGTCTTGAGAGAAATCATTGCTGAAACCTTTTCTACATAGACTCTATTCTGCACGGACTCTCTAAATCTGGTTGTCCGAAGCAAGCAGTGCCGAGTTTAGCTTTCTTTTTCTCCGGCTTCCTTTATGTTGTTCTGATCTTGTGACGATACGGTCGACTCCCATTGCTCAACAACTTTAACATCCATCCACAGATGTTGGCAGCCATTGTTACAGACGTAGACATTCTTCTTCTGCGCTTGTAGTCCACTTTGGGTTTGTTATGTCTGATGGCGGTTGCGTTAATTAGTAACATGAAAATCCTCGCTAAAGAGGTGGATGTCAGCAATAAAAACAACTTTTTTAGTTTCGATACGATACCAACATACAGTATTGACTGATATCAATTGACACGATATCAGAGTGAATCATACACATACGTTTGTAGTGTGGATTGTTAGATAAGGCTTGACTAAGTGATATTACTCTCAGAACGTTAGCTAAAACATATTTACGAGAAAAATATGATCCATTTACTATTAACGGTTTATATAAATATTAAACTTTCTTCAAACAAAGGAGGTCTCTTTTAAATAAAAATGCTGGCGGGGATCAAACGCTGGAAGAGACTAGTTGTGTTGGAGTGATGATGTCGGAGATGTAATCTGATGATTTTCGGCTGATATCAGGGCGATTTCTGACACCAATATCGAATCAGGACGATCCTAAAAAAACATAATTGAGTATCAAGGCCCGCTGTGTGAAGGTAACTGTGCTTAGAGACGATCCTTGTTGCACTCCCAGCCCTGCCATGAAGCTGTTTGTCGACCTCACAGCAAACCTCACGACTGTCTCGCTGTCCTCAAACATGTTCTGCAGCCCTCTAACCAGCTTCACTGTCACTACAGGGTGTAATCCAAGCCAATTCTGATAAGTACGGCTTACAGATAATACAAAACAAAATTGAAACCTTTTTTTTTTTCTTCTGACAATCTGAAGGATGGCCCGATAATCATAATGGCTCTTATAAAGAAGTTTCAGTTTCCCTTTTCGTTTTGGTCAATGTTGGCGGCCCAATGTGGAAAAAAGCAGTAGTGTTTTTGCCTGAAGGAAGACTACATTTCCCATGAGCACCAGCGCATAGTGTTTTAAAATCCTGATCAGTTGGATTGAAGAACATTTCATTTTCCAGTGTCTGTGTGAAGGACGAATAGTGATGAGGTGATGAATCTAATTGTGGTGAAACAATGTCAGATGATGATGTTGGAGATAAGAAACGGGGGAAGTGACGTATGCTGTAAAGCAGTCAGAACATTTGTAGTTGTTTCGTGTAGCAGGGTTCCTGCCACCCTGCTCAAAGTTACTTAGTGCCGTGACAGATGTGTCATTCAACGAGCTGTAAGTCGACTTATTATGACAAAAGTTTTATGAAGGTTGAAAAGTTACTTAGCGTTGCTTTTATAAATAATGATGTAGTCACATATAACACATATAAAATTTTACCTATTCAATTGGGTGGCCAGTTAACAAAGGTTAAAAACACTATTAATAAAAAATGTGCATTATAAAAAGTTTGTTGGGAGCGACATTGGGACTGCTCTGATCTTAAATTAGGGATATTTAACATGGATTGCATCCTTTCTTTTCACAGAGAAGAATAATTTTTCAACCCTTTTGAATCAAAGACGAACAAGTTTTCTGAAATCAGAACCATATAGCAGCTTTACATGCTTTAAAAGTATCATCACTGAGTTGCATCAGATCAGCTCACAGGGGGAGCAACAAAAAAATATTCAGATTTCCTAAAAGTACGCAGCAACACTTTTTGCCGAGTCCTCTGTGACTACGGCATGATTCTAATTTGTTCTCACCATATGGTTTGGGCTGTGATATCCTGGAGAAGACGGATACGCTTGTTTGTTTACGTCGCTCTAGATCACTGCTCAGATTGATGTCATTTGAGCTTATTTGGTGACTTTTCTTTCATATACGAAAACATTAATACTAACAATTCATTACGGCATTCAATAATCATACTACTTCACAATAAAGCTCCCCATAAAAGTGGTTCAATGGTTCATAAGCTTTATAAATAATTAATAAAGGTTTATTATGAATTAATGTTTTTCTATCAAAGAGACAAAAGAGTTGATGTTTTAGACATTTCAGGTTTGTCTATTTCTCAACCTTATTTATTATTCCATAATAAAAACCTGTCAATAGTAGCATATCTATAAGCTATTTATTAGCCATCTATAAGGGGAGACTTATTCTAAGGTGGTAAAATTATTCATGAATTTGATACGTAAAGTTTTTAAAAAACCGCTGAGTTAGCTGTTAATGTTCTTGGACTCATGAATGGTGTGTAAGTGAAAATCTGCCATTGTCTCATAGCAACAAAGACAGCCACCAAGCCTTCAGCCCACAGGCATCTATTTGTATCATGCAGCTCTTGATGACCGTCCAGATACAATTAGCCGAGGGGATTTTTAATTGATTTGCGTGAGCAGCACGCCGCTGAGGGTTTAAAAGGCTGACAAAACCCAGAGTTACCGGCAGCCGCCTCTCACACGCCTGACAGGGAGGTACAAAAGAAAGAAAGAAAGAAACAAAAAACACATAGATGTTGTAGAAAAGAAGAGATGATTTGTGTGCTGCCAGGGATTTCTCGTCGCCGTCGGGTGATTCTGTGATCTTTCTATGCAGTCCACGCCGCCTGCCTGGTCAGGAGGAGCGTCCTGGGGTTAGGCAGTTGAAGCCTGAGAGGAGTAACGAGGCTTCTCTCCTGGCTGAAGGCAGGGCTGTTAGGAGCTGTCGCTGTTCGCTGGTCTTAGGCTTCAGATGTGAGATTTGAGCCAAGAAAATGGGAATTTGTTGCAAATATGAAACAATCCTTCCGTCTTTCTTGTACTTAATCTAAAACTTGTAGACTTAACCATCATAATACTGATATTTAATAAGGATCCACGCATAGATGGATAATAAATTGTTTAAAATGAATTTGTAAACCTTCTATACATCATTTATTAGTATTAATAATCACTGCCGCCCGGCGGAGTTTCCCAAAGTCTACAAGTTCAAAATAGACGTATACCAAAAAGCAAGCATAAATTAAAACCAAAAATATTTTAAAAACATTTTATACTCCTATCTTTTGCAATTAATAGGAGCTACTGCGCATGTACAACTTTTAACGAGAGTCTCTGGGCAAAGATGTTTGCGCCCCAGATCGGAAATACGTCACCAATCCAAAGACGAACAAAACTTTACTCGTCATTAAAGATGAAATATTCATCTTGCAAATCTGAAAAAAAAAAAATTATTACATTACTAACTATATTTCATTATTGCATTTTTATTTGTTTTTTACATCTTAATCAAGGTCATTGGGTGAGTGAGGTGGCAACCTATTGGCCATCACCACTGTTTTAAACTCAGGATTGTCATACTGGGTTTAAGGTTTCTGACCCACATAAGCAGAGACACTCAGAAGAATCGGTAAATGATATTTATTGTAGGAAGTGACACGGGAAGGGGGAGATCCAACGATGGTTCTGCGGCGGCGGTGAATGGTAGAGTGAGGGCGGCAGTGAGTGGCGGAAGTACACGGGGCGCATGACGTGGGAGACCGGGAACCTCTGAGAGTGAGGACAGGCAAGGTGAGTAGATTGATACAGGTGGAATGAAGAATAGGAAGGGTCTTACGTTCTTGATGGTGATGTTGTTTAGGCCACGGTAGTCGATGCAGGGTCGGAGCGAACCATCCTTCTTCGAGACAAAGAAGAAGCCCGCCCCAACAGGAGAGGAGGACGATCTGATGATGCCTGCAGCTAGGGACTCACTTATGTAAGCCTCCATCGACTCCCGTTCTTTGCGTGATATGTTGAATAGTCTGCTTGAGGGTAATGGGGCTCCAGGAAGAAGGTCTATGGCAC
>JAVLVB010000301.1:874772-886182 GCA_032876305.1 Orestias chungarensis | reverse complement strand
GTTGGTGTTTACCTGTTGCTCAGATAGGGAACGGAGGACTGATTCATGGGAATGTAACATGGTGGTCTGATCCGAGATGACTCTTCTGAGGGCCTCCTGTGGGTCTATTTGGCCTGAGTGTTCTGTCATACTGGGTTTAAGGTTTCTGACCCACATAAGCAGAGACACTCAGAAGAATCGGTAAATGATATTTATTGTAGGAAGTGACACGGGAAGGGGGAGATCCAACGATGGTTCTGCGGCGGCGGTGAATGGTAGAGTGAGGGCGGCAGTGAGTGGCGGAAGTACACGGGGCGCATGACGTGGGAGACCGGGAACCTCTGAGAGTGAGGACAGGCAAGGTGAGTAGATTGATACAGGTGGAATGAAGAATAGGAAGGGTCTTACGATCTTGGTGGAGTGGAGGTGTCGCCAGGGGAATGTCCGGTCGAGTCCAGAGATCTGATGAAGTGGTCCGGGGGTATTGGTTCAGCTGATGGGGTATGCTGGGGAATGCAGATCGAGCAGAGTCAAGAGGAGTGGGAGTCACCTGGGGAATGATGCCGGGTAAGTCTCTGGAAGGAGGTGAGTTAGTGGATGAAGAAACCTGAGGTGAAGACAAGGGGAGGTTAGTTGAAGGAACAAAAATACAAAAATCTTGGGACACGGAAATCTTGGAGGTACACAGGAATTCTAGCAAAACTCGAGAGGAAAGTTGTCATAAAGACGAGGAAGCACTAGGAAACATTCACTAGAACTTGCTCTGAGGCTAAGGTTACCAGTTATAGGAAACACTCAGGCGACGAGTAGTTGATCCACACTCCTCTTATACTGCTCTGCTGATCAGTGCCAACCCGAGACACCTGGGAACCGCGGAGCTCCACCCTGGAGCACCGCCACGGCGACCCCCCGTGGCCACATAGAAAACTGCAACAGAGACTCAACCTGACAAGGATAAGAAACAAGAAATACAGATTACTTGCTATTTTTGGCATCCTTACAGATAATTAATTATATTTCAGTCATAAAGTGCGATTTTATAAAATAGAATAATTGGCTTCTTCCTTGTTTTCTCTTTTAAAATAATGTTTGTGTTTGGACTCACACACATCTATTGACCTTTAATTAAAATGTAGTTTCGCATAAAATATAAATAAAAATGATAATACATAATAATGTTGAAAGCGCACCAGTAGCTTAGCGGATTTAGTTTATTTAAGAACATTATTAGTGACTACTATTAGCTTTTTTCTTTCTGTGCTAATAATCCCTGATGAAAATCCCTCAAACAGATCTGCTGAAGAACATTTTTTAAGAATAATACATAAAAAGTTGAGACTGATGGAGGTTTATGATTGGTTTAGGTACATATCCATTAACTAAGGGTAGATTGATCTGCTGCCTGATCCTGGCTGCTTAGACTCACCTATATTTATTCACTCTGTCCTAATCTGTTTGATGTACCGGAGCAGAAGAAAAGTGCAATCTCTCTTAAGGAAATTACATTGTGAGTTGTTTTGAAGAAAATAGCATCGACTGCTCACAAGGTGATGGATTCTTCTTCAGTTTGGCAGCTTTAGTGAATAATGATTTTTACTGCAGAAAGCACAAGTAGGTCCAGCAGATCAGCTGTTTTCTCTGTGCTAAACTGATTAGTTTGATTCATGACTCCAATAACAACTAAACAGAGTTAAGTTGCTGTTGCTGGTTTTCATGTTATAGGAAAACCCTGTTTGTTGGGGGGGTTTGTATTTGCGGGGTTGAATGATCCCTGCTGTGTAAAACTAGAGTTTTCTATGTCGGTTTAGCAGGTCAGAAGATTTTAAAGGGCCGTGACACCAATATAAGTGGGTCAGAGCTCGGACAGAGAGCGGGGAGGGGAGCATGGCTTAATTTGGTTTCCCGTGAAGGTCCCACCTCAACCTTTTGCATGCATTTGAATTCCCTATTACGCAGGTCGGCACCCATGATAAAAATAATTTCATAGCCTTTATGTGCTACAGATGTTAGCATTTTTGTTCAAGCTTCTTCGACCTCTTTTGACTTCAACCCCATAGTTTATCTATGGAACTTGGGTCTGATGACTCAGATAGTTTATTAAATGGTGTACTTTATGTTTTGTGACTCATTTTTGAGTCTTGCTTTACTTCTCACTGTGCGGAAGAGGAACTGGCAGATACGTCCAACACTTTAGATTGAATACTAATACTCTTTACTGAGAACTACTACTTACTATATTAATCTTCCGTATACTCTGTCTCTGCTGAGCAACAAACCCTACATTAACATTTTATTACATTTTAGAAGCAAGAATTACCATGATTTACATTTAAAACTGTGGCCTCAGCAACTTATGAATAAACATCATAAAGCAACACTTCGACCTTCAAAAAATATCTTCATAACTTTTCTGATAATACGTTGCCTTACAGCTCGTTGAATATCAACTCTGTCATGGCCCAAGGGGTCTGTATGACTTTAACTGTGACTAGGAAACTTTGAAGAGGGTGGCAGGAACCCTGCCGCACAGAACAGTTACAAATGTGCTGATTGCTTTACGGCATACGTCACTTCCACCGTTTCTTATCTCCAACATCATCATCTGACATTGTTTCACCACAATTAGATTCCTCACCTCATCATTATTCATCCTTCACACAGACACTGGAAACAGAAATGTACTTCAATCCAACTGCAGGCGACCGGAAGATCAAGATTTTACCACGCTATGCGCTGGTGCTCATGGGAAATGCAGTCTTCCTTCAGGGAAAACACTACTGCTTTTGTCCATACTGGCCTCCAAAATCAACCAAAACTGAATCTTCTTTAGTGTTTCTTAAAATTTTACACAACAAAATCATAGAACTAGAGATAAGTGAAACATAAACCATATATATCCAGGCGCTACCACAAAAGACGAAGAATGTGGATTACTTTCATTCAACAAGCCTTTTTGTTGACTTCCTTTGTCACTATTAGTCACACTATTCACAAAATCACCTATAATTGGTGCCCCATATACTGTTATAACATCATAGCTAACACCTATCTAGTTAAATATCTTTAATAAAATCTACATTTTCTAGTGTGTCGAAGGTTTCATGATGGCACCGTTGTAAGAGTTCCAGAGACCTTGGAAGAGAAGCACAACCACAGTATGACGGACCCTCCACCGTAGTTAATAGTGAGCATGAGGTACTATTCTGGATATTTGTGTCAGAGATCAAGTTATGATAAAAAATAAATAAATCCAAAAACTTAATTTTTTAATAAATACTGCTATTATGCTATCAGGTGCGATATGCGCCTTTCTTTCTCTTCCCTCTCTAACTAATTTGCCTTTGACACAGGTTATGTATTTAACATATGTTAGGCATGTTAAATCCAACTCTGTGATATATATATATGACATGAAAAACTACTGGCTTGGTTACAAAACAGATTGCAGGTGTGTGATTATGGGGAGATTTAGACTGAGGGAGAGAGAGAGCACAGGGAGGGAGACAAAACAACTACACCAACAAAGAAGACAATACATAAGTTGAAAACTAACTTAAGGAAAATAATAACTAATTACAACAAGGAGTATATATATATATATATATATATTCTAAACTATGGCAAAACAACATGGGCCATGACAGATCTTTGTTCCTATAAACACTCGGCTAGGTATGGACAAGGTTTTAAACTTCAAAACATCTGAATTAGGTAATTTGGTCATCAGAACTTCCCTACAGAGAAGGGAAGTAAACCATTACGTTGAGGTTTGTTAAATCAGGAAGATTTAACAAATGTTGCAAGACACCAGATCTCAAGGATTTAAGTTTTATCTTGGTAAGTTTGCTGTAATTCTTGTTTTGTCGTTGAAACCAAGCAAAGCGACATCTTCACCGGCTAAAAACGTTAACGCAGCATTGATGCTCGCTAATTCAGATGCCTACTGTACTGTGCTCCGTGAGGCAGCACGCCGACGCTGACAGTTTGAGAGCACGCACTGAAGGGGGATGACCATCTGGAAATCCCGTCTGCGCCGTCAGCCATCCAATTTGTCTAAGTCCCCGTCGCCGCTGCCCATTTACTGTACACACCATTTTTCTAAATCAGCCGAGTCTCGGCGGCGCGGCTCCGTGTCATTTGCTTAAAAACTTTCATGCACCACATTAATCATAATAATCCGCACCTTCCTTGCGTCGATATAAGTCTTGCTTCGTGTTTGAGAAGCTGCTGAGCCAAGCATCTTTTAACTTGTTGTTTTCTTTTTTTTCCACCACCTGAGTTTGATCAAGAGCGCCGTGTTTTCTTTTCATGCTGAGAGGAAAAGACACTCCAGGCAAGAACGTGCCGTACTCTGTTTGTTTCAGAAAGGTGTGGAGCTCGCTTCCTCGCTGTGTGACACATTGCCAAGAGAGATGATGTGTTGACATGCCATGTACGCCCACCCTCTCATCACTGAGAGGGGAATTTATTTATATATAAGAAAGTCATTGTAGAATATATAGGAGGCATTTTCTTTTCTTTAGGGAGGTGCTCATTTCTTGTGGAAGACAAAATATGATGATGGGCTTCCGTGTCTCGGCGCCTGCAGGCCGATGCTTTACACTTTTAATATCCCAGCAGGAAAGCCATATAAGGAAATGATTGTTGCTTTGCGGACCTGACGGGAATGCAAACACAGCATCCGTAAGAAAGAACAGTGGCACTGGGGACAACCTGTCAGATTCTCCAGTCTCTAAACAGAGTAATGTCTGCTGGGAGAAAACAAACAACGGATTAATAGCTTTCTACCTAGAGAAACTTCCACTTGGACAAGTTTTATGGGTGGGTTTTCTATATGATTGCAACAAGAGGAGGAAGCACAGAAAATGGATAACACACCAGATTTCGGTGAGGTTTCAATCCAGCATTTTAGAACTGAAATGATTCGAGGTTTATCCTGCAAAAAAACAACTTTATTGGAGGAAACATTTGGAGTATAAAAAGCTGCAAAAACCTGGTTGCACAAAACTTTGACAGTGTTGGACCAGCGTTTCAGGGTCCACAACGGATGCCGCCATCTTTGTTTGGATTTTAAAGTAGCTGAGCAATAATTGTCAATAGAGCATAGCAAGATGTGAGCAAGCTAATTGTTTAAATCCAGATTGAAATGCAGAAATACAGTTTTAATCCCAGGAGTAAATTTATAGTTGCCCTAGACCATATTATCAAAGATATGTTTGAAGATGCTCAGTATCATCTAAAGAGAATTCTTCTTTACATACCAATCTCTAGAGGCTACAGCATTCACCTTGTTAGCTAGCGATCTTACTTCGACGATCGATGGAGGAGATGGTTAAGACTTCCTGTCCCTTTATCTGCTCTGGATTCACAGCACCTCCTTTTTTAACCCTTTTGGGATTTGTGGTTACAGTTGAGGTATTAATTCAGCTTTTATGACGTCAGTCAGTTCCTCCAGTTGTAAAACTAACGTGTTGCCATGGTTTTTCTTCATAACAAACTGGAGAAAAGTAAAATTTCTGCCCGAAATCTAGGAATGAACTTTTTTAAAATGAAAACTAAATATAATGAACAAAAGTAAGAGAGGTACTCCAACATGCTGCCACCTTTAGCAGTGCAAATTTACAAGATTTAAACGTAAAGTTTTGCATACATGCTAAATTTGGGTATGGACCGCATTTGCCTGGTGTGTGATTTCAGCCTAAATGTACCACAAGGATAAAGAGAGGATCGGTGGACGAGTGCATATCTACACATTTGGACATAGAGCTGTTTGTTGTATAAGAGTGGACAGAATGGGGATGGATTAAAACCTCAGTGCTGAATCTTCATCACCGATCCGAAGAGATGGCAAGCAGTTTAAGGACATCCACAATGGATTATCTGTGCAAATGACTCCACTCGGCTGCGAGGACCGCTCCCCACTCAAGATGAGTGACCCACTCAGCTGACAGAGCCGCTGCTGACAGCCTGACTTTAAGAGAGGCCACGAGTCAACCCACCAGGCGCAAAACGCTTAATCTCTTCTTTCCCGTCACAAAGGGAGTTGCGTGACGCAACGCCTTGCAACAGCGAAGATGTGACACTCGCTGTCAGGGATGTGTTGGCCAAGAAATGGACTGTGGCTTTTTAAATACAGCCGGGTGTAGCCTGACAGCTGGAATGAAGTTCTGCATTCAAATGGAGGTGAAAACGAGCAGCCGTTGAAACGATCTTCTGCCGACTGGTGAGAGTGTTTGGGCCTCGCAGCATTTTAGTTGTCATGCAGAACAAAAATGGGAAACTTAAAAACCTTACAAAAATAAATACAACTCAGGACGAGGCGTCTCGGTGGAGTTCAGAGAGGCTTCAGAAAGGTGGGATGGTCACAAGTATTATCAGGAACGGCTAATTTGAATGGAGTTTGTGTGTTCTCCACTTGTTTGTGTGGATTTTCTCCAGTCACTCCAGCTGCCTCCCACATTCCAAAAACACAAATGTTTAAGTTACCTCATTTAAAGTAACACTTAGTAACTTTTGTGATCACACGTCGACTTACAGCTCGTTGAATGACGCCTTTGTCACGGCCCGAGGGGATTTGTATCACTTTAACCGATACTAAGCAAGTTTCAGGAGGGTGACAGGAACCCCGCCACACAAAACAACTACAAAAGTGCTGACTGCTTTACGGCATACGTCACTTCCCCTGTTTCTTATCTCCAACGTCATCATCTGACATTGTTTCACCACAATTAGATTCATCACCTCATCGCTATTCATCCGTCATACAGACACTGGAAACAGAGATTTTACCAGGCTATGCGCTGGTGCTCATGGGAAATGCAGTCTTCCTGCACTACCGCTTTTGTCCACACTGGCCGACAAAATCAACCCAAACTAAAACTTCTTTAGTGTTGCTTTCATTACCCTCACGCGCGAGACACACCACTTTAGCCCGACTCTTAACTTACCTTTTCAGTAATTGCATAATAAATACTCACACGAGAGTTTATCTGCATAAAGAATCTTAAGTAAAATCCTCTTTCTTTCTTTACTTCTGAGCTCCTACCATGGGTGAGCAAACTGTTTATTTATAATACTTTGTTCTTCACAGACCATATTCAAACTAACTGCAAGCCTGTGTGTAAACATCTTGGATATTTCAGTTTAACCCTTTCAGTCAGTCGGCACGTTTTATTTTGTTATTCTGTGTCATTCTTCCGTTCTGATTCATCACATTCCTGTCAAATACCAGCTTAGGTCAGAGTCAGACTCAACCGGACCTCTTATCGGGTGGTTGGAGTTTAATTTGGTCTATCAATTTCCTATAAAAGAAAATGTCCCCAACCTTCTTTTTTTTTTATAAATGTTTACTTTGTCGTTATTTTTAAGACAAAAAAAAATTGTTGTTCTTTAAATATAAGTGATTCAGTAGAAGATAAATCAAGAATGATGTCTTTTTCAAATGGTCATTTAAAATGTGCCGCTCTGAACTAGTTTGAGGTGCAAAAACGTCTATTTGGTTTGTATAGTTTTGAGAATTTTGAGGTTACGCTTTGGGCATTAAATTCAGAAAAACACATTTGTACACTCATTGTTATTGGCAGATGTGCAGATAAGCTGTGACTGGGTAAATATCTGGTATAAACCAACAAAACCAAATAAAATCAAACATTGAAATATTTCAAATGTCTTCAAAGTATTTGAAAACTTACTGAACTTTTCCTCTTGCCCCCATCTACCCCTAATTTACCATTTTTCTTTCCCTCTTTGTCTTGTTAGATCGTCTCTCTCTAATCTTTGTAACCAACGCCAAAGAGCAATATTCAAATAATAAAGCTTTTTTTAACCTTTGTTTGTGAATAAATATTCCCTGACATGAAAGTGTAATTTTATCCCAAGCATGCAAAGTCAGTCGACCGACTTAGAATACCCACAGAGCCTTGATTTATACTCACAATCTTTAATTAATGACAAAATCACCTCATAAACTGAATAAACGGCCATGGTTTTACGGCTCTCTTGTGAAGAAGGCCAGAGAACAGTGTCTGAATACACAACTATCTGTTTTTCAATGCCAAACCACGGGCACAACAGACTATTCGATTAGACGGCAACATACATTTAACTCTGAATTGGCCAGATTAAACAAAAATGGGTTAAATAGTTAAACCAAACTAAAAAATACAAGAGTTTTATACAATTTTAAAACCAAAACCTATGAGAATGGACCGCTTCCACTTCAGAAGGAACCAATGCCATGAGCAGGAGACTCTACTCGTTAGCTGATGATCAGGTGTTCTCATTGTTTTGCACGAACAGGAAGTTAAGCTGGGCTTACAGTGCGATACAACCCAATATCTGCCCGTTTTTAGCTTATTTTTAACTCTTGTATTGTGACTAATCTAATACACAACGCAGTCTCTCTTAGCAGAGGCGGAGCTAGAGGAGCTAGAGGCCTGGGCAGCACCAGACCCCCCTCAAACCTATACTGTATATACACACACACACATTCCACAATGGGTTAGTGCAGTAATTGCAAGACAAACTCATATGTGTTACAAATTGAATTTTAATTAAATTAAAATATACTTAATCCTAAAACGACAAAATATATAATTACAAATATTTAAATGATATTAAATAAATAGGCGTAGTGCTTTTTTTTGGGTGGAGGTGGTGGGTGGGTGTAGGGGGTGATACTTCCCGTAGGACTGGTCATGCTTTAAGTAGCTCTTACACCCGACAAGTGTGGACACAAATATATTAAACAGCAGCTCTGCCACCTGGTGGCAGAAAGAGGAATTGGTCAGATTTTTAGTTTTTCTCCTTTTTGACTTGAATGCTTGGACAAGTATTCCTTCATTATATGTATTCTTTAATTTCAGATGTTTGTTAAAAATCTATAAAGCCGACAACAAGGTTCGTTGTTTGTTTATTTGTTTGTTTGTTGTTGTTTTTTTGTAACTTGTAGCTTCTGACTAGCATCACAAAGTAACAGACAGAGAAAGAGGAAGTTTACACCATTTATTCAATTGATCATAAAAGGCATGAATCACATCCCCTAATTGAACCAGACTGAAGCAAATGAGGTGGATTAGCATTGGTTGCAAATATCAATGCTAAATATCATTTATGCTGAAATTGAGCTGTTAGCATGTGATCAGAGTCATATAGGTGCCGTCTACAGTCAGAGTCCTCTACAGATTTGTTTCAAGACTGACTGCTACTGCAGGTGTCATCTGCCAACTGCTTGGTTTAATTTAAATGATTTTCTTAGTAGCAATACTTGGAGGTAACATCCAGCGAGGTTTTTCAGTTCTCACAGTGAGGCGAATGCTAAATGCTGGCGATCGACACCACTGCCAACACTAAGCACCAAGGAGGCCAGCTCTGATAAACTCACAACTGTATAAAAAAACAAAGGTTTGCATTCTGCTCTGTGGACCGTTGGCTACAATTGAAACGGAGGTTAAATAGTTAAATCTGGATTTCCAACAAACTGTCTGCTGCTTTGTCTTTTGACTTATTTCTAGTGAACTTTAAGAGGACTTGACAGAAGTTTCTCCATAACCAGAAACCCCCGGTCCCAACTTCGCCTTATCTGCCTCAGTTGCTCTCATTGCATCAGTGTGTTGGAGATCTTTGGGGAGTTCCAGCAACAAAACCCCTTTTTGACACTTGTCACGTACCTGCACAGCTATATTGACTGAATCATGGACCAGAAAATGAGTTGTTCTTATCCTGAAATGAGACCCAGAGAGGCCAGTGTGGGTTAAAGTCCATCCAGCATGAAAGGGTAAAGTAAACCCAGCTCATCTTTAGGTAATCTTAACAATATTTGCAAAATAATCCATCTCTACACAATGGTGGTCATTCAAAAGTTAAACATGTTAGTTCTAACAGAGCACAGGAAGTTTAATCTAAAGTTTTGTAGTTATAAATCAAGGCCCAGGACATTGAAAGCTTTTAGGACTACGTTAACGAAGCAGGTCTTGATGCATAATTAATTAAATTTTTTTTGCTGACATATCATATTTGCATAGTTTTTATGGGTCAAATAGATCAGAATTGAGCTGTTCACACGTTTACATAAATTAATGTTTTTTGGTTTAATTTCCTTTGACCTTAATAACTTTTAAATCAACTTCCACAAGGTTTTCTTAATGGTTTGCTAAAATGTTTGCCCATTCTTCCTTACACAACTGGTGTAACTGTGTCAGGGTTTTAGGCTGCTTTGCTTTTCATACGCCTCTTCCTTTATGACTGGTAGTTTTCCACAAGGTTAAAAATCAGAAGTTTATGGCCCCTTCAAAACATCCTTTTATGTTATCCTTAAGACAAGGTTCAAACAACAAACGACAACTACAGACATGAAACTGTTCTTCTGCTGGTTATTCTATGTCTTGTCCTTCTACCAACGCTTACTACTGTTGATGAAAGGAGCGACCATACTGGATCCAAAAGTCGACATTGGATAAAATACCAACTTTTGAGGAGGTTTCGGTTCATTTTTTCAATTTTGAATTTATAAGAAACCAATAGTTGACTAGATTTAGAAATGTGGCTGATGTCTTGAGATGTTTTAGTTTGTTATTTACCATTAAATAAACCTAATAGCTCCCAATCTTTGTCATTTTTTGTTTTATGAATACCTGCTTGCTAAGGTTTGGTATTACATAATGGATTGAGTCAGTTTGTGGACTCGCCTTTGTTACATTGCAAACAATTTATCTTAAAAAAATTGAAATTAGGTAACATAATACTTCAAATGGCAGCTTTTGCAGGCAAACACTAAGCTATGCTAGTTAACAAAAGGACAAATTGTAGGAAAACCTAATAAATTACAAAAAAATTAGTTAAAAAGTGAAAAAAATATGATGATTATATCAATATCCACTAAAATGCGTGGAAATTAGATTTTAGATTCTATTTTGTTTTGGGGTAATTACGATTGAGGACTAATTAGCTTTAAAAGTTTAAAAAGCTAACTAACTAAGTATTAAAACGACCAGTTCACGATCCACAGTGTAACAGAAAATATAACTCCAAATATAAAAAGACCGATTTTCTGAATCAGTCTTTAATCCAGAACATATTTGGATTGTTGTTAACTAGTTGTTACTGTAATACTGGCATTGGTGGAGCTATTAGCTTTAGCATTAGCAGTTAGTGTCTTCCTATGTTTTTGTATCAGAATCAGAATCAGGCTTTATTGGCCAAGTATCACTAAAAGTATCACTTTAGTATCACTAAAGTATCACTTTAGTATCACTAAAAGTATCACTAAAAGTATCACTTTAGTATCACTAAAAGTATCACTTTAGTATCACTTTAGTATCACTAAAAGTATCACTTTAGTATAACTAAAAGTATCACTTTAGTATCACTAAAAGTATCACTTTAGTATCACTTTAGTATCACTAAAAGTATCACTTTAGTATCACTTTAGTAT
>JAVLVB010000301.1:858881-874672 GCA_032876305.1 Orestias chungarensis | reverse complement strand
TCACTTTAGTATCACTAAAAGTATCACTAAAAGTATCACTTTAGTATCACTAAAAGTATCACTTTAGTATCACTTTAGTATCACTAAAAGTATCACTTTAGTATAACTAAAAGTATCACTTTAGTATCACTAAAAGTATCACTTTAGTATCACTTTAGTATCACTAAAAGTATCACTTTAGTATCACTTTAGTATCACTAAAAGTATCACTTTAGTATCACTTTAGTATCACTTTAGTATCACTAAAAGTATCACTAAAAGTATCACTTTAGTATCACTAAAAGTATCACTTTAGTATCACTTTAGTATCACTTTAGTATCACTAAAAGTATCACTTTAGTATCACTTTAGTATCACTAAAACGATTGAACACGCAAATGTAAAACCCTCGTTAGCTCTGCTAGTTGTGATAACTTTGTTTTCTCTTGTTTGTGAATCAAATGAAAAAGAATGATATTCAGCAGAAACAACTGCAAATCCCTTATAATGCAGGTTTGGGAGGATGAATGCATGGAAATGAGAAATGACCCAAATGTGAAGGATTTTAATTTGAAACATGTTTTAATCATGTTTTTTGTTCTCTCTTGGTAATCCAAAAACATCCTGGTGTTCAGACATATGTCTGCTGGTTTGGTTCATTCTCAGCCAGGATCGATGCTGGAGGGGAGCGGGGGCGCGCGCGCGCACGCACGCACGCATCGGGGGCGCGCGCATAGGAAGGGACGGGAGTGAGCAGCAGCAGAAGAAGCAGATCAGTCGCCAGGACCGCTGGATGAACGGAGCCAAGCCCGGCTCGGTTTACCCTCCGCAGAGCGCCTCGTAAGCCCCGAACCTGCCCGCAGACATGCAGCACCAAGCGGCCCTGCTCCTCGCGGTGCTCGTCGGCATCAGTCAAGGTGAGCCGGGGATGCGGTGGGAGCCTCCTGGAGCTTGGAGACTTTTTGTGGACAAGTTGTGAGCCATCTTTGATCCGCAGCGACAGGCTGGACGGTGTTTGGTAGTTGGAGCACGTCTGAGGGGCCAGAAAGCTTCAACTGAAAAGGGGGATTATGATGGGGTCCGGGTGGGGGGGGGGAACTAACCAGCCAACTAACCAGCTAACCAGCCAAGCCTTTCTAGAGACTCACTCTGCTACTGTTACATCTGTTTTCCTTTCTCATCGCTTATTCTCTCCTTTAATGTTTATCAAACCCGCAGCTCTAATTCTCCAACTTCAGCAGCATTTCGGGCCACCGCCTTTATTTTTCTATTTTATTTCATGTTATTTTATTTGTTTGCTTTTTTGCATGATGGAGATTTAAGATAACGCAAAAGCGAGCGCGCGACCACTGCTGGCGCGGCTTCACGCGCCTCAAACTTTGATTGTTATATATCTGTAAATGTCGGCGCGTGCCTTGGTGATTGCGCACCTGTTCGTGCACGCTGATTGCGCGCGTGCACGTGACGCCCTCACCTGAGCGTGGTTGAAGGCGAGCTGCGTCTCTGCTGCCCGTGTCTGTAATAAGTGAGAGATGAGGGAAATCAAAATGTCTTTTTTGTTTTTGCTGCATGTTTCCGACTTTGCTAAAACATTAATTGTTATAGTTTGTTGCGGTTTTGAAATAACAAAAAGATAATTTTTCCTCCAGTTTGAGAGGAGTTGAAGGTTTTCAGAGGGTTTTTGCTCTGGTTTCCAGAGGCAGACGGCAGGTGGCGGTAGAGAGCTGCAGCCTGAAGTCCTTAAAGCTTGTTGCAGACTCTTAATGCTTAGAGGGGGGGCAGAAAGCAGAGGGAGATGTCCACGACTACTTATTGCCATTTGATGGCATGCATGGGTTTGCAGAGACCGTATTTAGAGCGAACGACCTTGTTGTTGTTGTTTTAGTTTTAGTTTGAAGTGAAACTGGTTAAAACACATACATGTCAGCTTGAGTTAAACAATATATTACAAGAATAAACCCTAATGTGTTTTTTTTTATCAGACTTTCTTGTATACAAAACTAAGTGCAGCTTCCTTGATGGGATTCTCCTCTAAACTTTGACTAGGCCATTCTGACTATGATTTTGACATAAGCTAAACCCCAGTTTGAATTAAGCCATGTATTTTTTGGCAAATTTTTATGCGACTTTTACGTCATCATGGTGAGACGTTTGTCATATTTCTCCGCCAGAAGAAGCCAGATGTGGTAAATCCGGATGTAAACAGTGTCCGAAGCAAGCGGTGCCGAGTTTAGCTTTTCTTTTTCTTACGTTTTTTCCTCCCGTTCCTCCGTCTCGTTATAATCTTGTGACGACACGGTCGGCTCCCGTTTCTCAACAATTTTAACATCCGTCCAAAGACGTAAACGTCTGAAATTTCCTGAATGTTGAATCGGTAAACGGTTGTTCCTCCATCTTCCCGTCAACTCTTAACCACTTTCCTGTCCTTGCTAAAGTGAAGCATTACCACAGCATGATGCTGCCTCTGCCATTAGCAGTAAAAAGACTAATGGCTGGTTTGTTTTGGCTTTAATGCTGAGTCACCAACCTTTAACTGGACCAAGAGCAAAAGAAACGTCTCAAAGTGTTGAAGCTAAAGCTACGTGAAGCAAATTAGCTTCAGTTTGCAATGTATTTTTAAACATTTTTTATTTATTTTCAGGTTTTATAGTAAAGAAGATGATCATTTAAGGTTTTATTAAAGGAAATTCATATATTTTCTTCAAGGTAAAGTCAGAGGGGAAAAAAGAATGTTGTTTGCATCCAAAAGACAAGAGAAAATATACTTTTATAAAATAAAAATACCGATTGGTCTCTGTCCCTGTAGAAATAAGATACATTTTTATAAAAATTTTTTAAAACGTATTAACTTATAACCTCGTTATAAGTTAATACGTAATACAAAGAAGTTCAATCGTTGCAACTTTGAACTTCTTTGTGTCCGTCCAGCTTCGCGTCCTTGAGGCTTTACATATTTGGCTGTTGCTTTAGCGCAATGAATTACCTGCCTGCTCGGGCTCGCCCATGTGATGTTAAGTGGCGTAATTAAGATATTTGGTCGAGTCTCTCGGGGACGGTGGGGGTGGCGGGGTCGCAAAGATTTACACCAGGTCGTGCCTCATTAAACCCGGAGCTAACACCTCCCCATGTTTCAGGTTTGTAGCTTCTTTGAAATGCGTTAGCAAGCAGGAAAAAAACCAATTTAAGTTTCTTTCAGCTTAGATTTTATTCTCGTCATCCAAAGCAGAGCGAATGTGAAACTGCATGATTAGATGTGTGGTAAAAGATGAAAAGAGCCAGTAGGTATGCGAGCGAGATCCGTCCCTGGAGGCACCCAAGCATGCAGCCATCAATTTAAGCCGACCAGAGTCGGCAGGAAGCCCCGCCTTGGTACAGAGACAGACCTCTGTGTTGTACCCATGTGTGCTGTTCATTTGCCTGCGAGCTTTTGATGCCCTTCAGCACGAAGCGCCGAGCTGTGGCCTCGGCTTTGAATAACCGAGCGGAGAAAAACCTCCGCCTCTAAACACCTGTAAGGCAGAGGAAGTGCCTGCTGAGAGTGAATGAGGTGGAAGGTGTTTACGTGGTAACTCAGCTGTTTGTGGACTTCTAGTCCGTTTGAAAGGACCAAAATAAATTAAACACTAAAAACATGAAATAACAACCAAACAAAGCGCCGATTACACAACAAAGCATTTCACTGCAAGTTGTACTCTGCACGACCATGTATGTGACAAATAAACCTTAACTTGAACTTGATTGGTCATAGCAAAACATCTCAACTTTGGATTGTTGTTCTGTGAAACGTGACTTCGAAGTACACTATATGTTAAAAATCCATCTTTTCGATGTTTATTTTATTTATTTGTTTGTTTTTAGAGCATTTATTACTGCTTCCTGTTTATCATAGACATGTAACGTCATCATCCGACAAAATTAAGCCTGGTTGATTCGCTCTAAACTCGGTAGATTAATTTTCCTTTAGTTTTGTTGCTTAAATTGGACGACAATGGAAACGTTGCATTTGCCTGCATATCCAACAATTTCCTTTCTTATCAGGGCTGCATGATATTATAAGAGCGTGCAGTAAAACCTCTTTCAATAAATGCTAATTGATGCTAGCTGGAGTTCATCTACAGTTTTCTGCATCTTGTACCTCCATAATTAAATCAACTTTCTTCAAAATAGCAAGCAAACAAGAATTTGGTTGATATTTAGATTTTTTTTTTAAATCGTTGTATTGTCAGTAAAGTTCTTAAACAATTGTAATGGAGGTTCTTTTGTGATTTGTGGCGTTGAATGATCAGCCTTCAGTTTCATATTAGGAATGACATGGAACAAACCAATCAGAAATCAGCTCTATCTCCATGTGCAAAGTCAATTTTAACTAAGTTTTCAAATCATTTCTTGATGCAATCATGCAATTTGAACAGAAACTGTAAAAATCTAAATCCACCCACAGTATGTGAAAGATGATCCAATATTTAATTTAGTCCATCTTATTCTATTTTCCAGTTGCAATTGTGATTTGAAAGTGGTGCGGTTAGGATAGTTTGTGTATTTCTGAGCTGTCTCTCAGGTGTAAAGAGAGTGATTCAAGAAAGGAAAGAAAATGTTGAATTGTGCAGAAGAATATCCAATATTTGGAGGAAAATTGGACAGACTGAGGTTTAATGGGACAGAAAGGCGGAAAATTGCTCAAATATGTGGTTTGGTAGGAAAAATCTCAGGATTCAGTTTAGATTTCTTTCATTCAATATTGAATGTCGCGCCGAAAGGCACTGAACCTACATTTATGGCATCACCATGGGACGGATGGATTAGGGGAAAATGAAACACCGCAGTGCATGGATCCCTATTTTTACTCACCCTACTTAAATACCAGGATGTTGGAGGTAAGCCACCAAAAATTAGATCTATAATTAGATCTATATATGTATGACAGGTATCTTATTGGTAGCGTAATAATTAACTTTTCATGATAAGAATTATGATTCATTATCTCAACGTTAAATTAAGAATAAAGATGTCTAAAAGTTCCTAGAACTGGCAGATTTTTTTTTACCCATTACTCTGTTTTTCCTCCGTTAATTGATTAAATGCAGATACTGTGTGAAGTTTGGTGATAGAAATCAGTTGTTTTTAAAACTGGCATCATAAAGAGCTATTTTAGATCGGTTTTTCTGTAGCAGTGTTTGTTTATCATTGGGACAAAACATTTGAAATATCCAGTAGAAACAGGAAGTAAAGCGGTTTAATAAGATGTCTGGTAGGATTAATCTGTATTTCTCTCCAACATTAAAATGAAATAAGATGCAAAGAACGTAATGGAGGCCTCCTGCCCCTGTATCAGTGGTGTTGAGTGGTTTTATTGGGACAATTGAGGCGTTTTGGTGCATAGTGAGCTTCATTTTAACACACCCGAGCATCGGTCCAGACCGTTTTCATCCCTTTATGACCAGAGTCCGTTTTAGGGCTCCTCTTAACCCCAAGAGTTAATGGTTAGATGAAACAATCAGCTGCTACATTCATCCACTTTAGGACTTTTTTCAAGGCATAGCTTTTAAAATCCACCGTTTTCTCCAGCTGAACGAAAAGAAAACTGAGGTAATTTAGATTTTTTGCACCAGGAAAGATTAACTGTAAAGTTAAAGCTCAGGTTTTACTCTGGGAAAGCATGTAGGGTCTCTGGTTTCCTGTCTGTTTCATATTTCCAAACTTAGTCAGACTGTTTCCCGTCCAGAAAAGGAGATCCTAATCCTTTCCCTTGTTTTAATAAAACCACTGCAGACTGGTTGCAGTCTGAGCAGAATGCAGCTTCTAATCTCCTGATAGGATCCTTAGATTATTGTCATGTAGCTTCACGTCTTATGCATCTTTGTTGGTTTGCCGTTTATTGTCGAGTGGACATCAAGACCCTGTTTGTGAATTGACGAACTCGGCGTGGACAGATGGCAAATTAAATTTCAATTTAATTAAAAAAATATTTTATTAAAGGAAATTAATGTTGTTGTAACTACACATTGTTAAAGTTTCCTGAAGGTGCTGGGAGGGATGATCTCCTGTCGCGGTCTGTCTTCTTCTCTCAGTCCTCATTGATGCTTCTCTGGATCTACAGCAGCTCGTATTTAAGTCTTTGTGGAATTAATTTTCAATTAGCAGCTTTAGGTTTAATTTCCTTCAGAATAAATGTCCAAAAGTAAGAAAATGAAACTTTCTGACAGCAATTTAAGATTTAAAAAAAATAAAAAACCCTATAAAGGTAAAAGAGATGCTCCATGCTTCCTCCTTGAGCAAAACAATTGAAGAAAATACAAATCTCAGAACTTGGATATTCCAGTCAGCAGCTTGAGATCCTGTGATTAAGACCTGCTGATTGTTTCTATAATAAACAACTAAATACCAAAGACTGAAACGTTTCTTCTCTGCTTTAAAGACAAGCTAAAAACCTACCTCTTTAAATATGTCTTTATATTTGCATTGTGTGTTTGATGTTTGTTTAAGCAGTTTGTGATTTATAACTTGAAAGGTGCTTTAAATAAGTCGTTTTATTTACTTTCTCTTTTCCTAATACGTCATTGATTAGATAGGCGACTTATTTAAAGAAGTTTACTTTTCTGATCCGATATGAGTTACGCTCCATTCAGCCATTAAGTCTTTTAAACTGCTAATTAAATCTGACTAACATCACACTTCTGTTTTTAATGGCTAATAAACCCACAGAAAAATGCAGACATAGTATATTAGCATCATGTTTACGTCAGTTACAATGGAAGCCGCCATCTTTGGATGGATGTTAAAGTGGTTGATCAATGGGATTAACAGAACAAGATGAAGGAAGCTGAGAAACAAGAAAGATAAACTCGGCACTGCTTGCTTCAGATGTTGTTTACTTCCAGATTCATCACGTCTGGCTTCTTCTAATGACGTAAAAGTTGGATTAAATGATTGGAGATGCTTTGGAGACTATGAGATTTGATTTTGAATCAGTAAAGCGTGTGGAAAGAGCTTAAATTTTATTTATTTTGGGCCTAAAAAATCAGATTAGGGTCGGATTCGCCTGCTGTGTGAATGTAGCCTTGGAGGCCGACGGCTATTTGACAAATGCTTGTGTTGTAAAGAGATATTTTATGCTTGAAGGCAAATTGATAAAGATGTTGGATTAAGTACCAACTGGAAGATCTTATGAAAAATGAATAAACAGAAGCATGTCGAATAACTTTTTCCAAAACCTGTTTGATGTCCGCCTGAATAGCCCATATTCAGTGAAGTCACTAATGTGCTCCTCTGGGAGTCTCCTACAACTACTAGCCAGGAAAACATAGACTGATCAGTTGGGGTCCTCGTGCGAGAAGGAGTCTTGCACTGCTCATTAAATCCAACAGTCTAAATCCCAGAAAGGGAAACAAATTTGCACGGAGAGATGAAGACGGGACGGGATTATGTTTAAAAAATCATTTAATTCCAGGGAATATTACTGCGTCTAGTTAAATTGCATAGGCAGAAATTAAATCAGACCCGATGTAGTCGCACTGTGCCAAAATTAATAAAACGTAATTGAATCCTGTCAAGTTGGAATCAAATTAAGTCGGAGTGACGTGATTGGAGGAGGCAGCTGCAGCATATTGCAGTTTGCTCCGCCGAGCTCATCAGCGGTTTCGTATTAGACCGCCGCCGCCCGAGCCGGAGTCCGACTTGGCTGATGCTGGTTTCTGTCCTGCCAGTCTAAACGCCGGTCTAACTAGCAGGCTAATAGGGAAAGCCAAGATGCCGGGGCCACAACAGAACCAGTGTGAGCGGTGGCTCGCTGACAGATGGATGGCGGCGAGGAAGTGGCGTCTCGCTCTCCCCTCTCTCAGTCCTGTTGCTCGCTTTCTTCGCTGTCCTCCCAAACCACCTCCTCTCTGGGGAAAAGCTGGCATTGGTCTGAGGCTTACCTTTGGGTTCGGCCACTGGCGAGCATGATTAAACGAATAGCAGAGAAGATGGCGGTCTGCTTTGTGTGTACTGACTGACCAACTTCCTCTATATTAATATCCATGCGGAGGCCTTTGGGTTTTCCCTTCAAAGTGGGCTGACATGAGTCATATCTGGAAGTTAATTGAGCCGAAAATCATTTTTATGACATGGTGCTTTTATAAACAATTTAACATGAAAAGCAGACAGTATGTTTGTTTTTATCCCTCTTCAACATTATTTGGTCTGCCTCCCAGAATGGGCAGAAAAACCCTGTTTAGACGTTAAAAATGTGGTTTAGACGTTCAAAGTTGTGGTTTAGACGTTCAAAGATGTGGTTAAGACGTTCAAAGATGTGGTTAAGACGTTCAAAGATGTGGTTTAGACGTTCAAAGATGTGGTTAAGACGTTCAAAGATGTGGTTAAGACGTTCAAAGATGTGGTTTAGACGTTCAAAGATGTGGTTTAGACGTTCAAAGATGTGGTTTGGACGTTCAAAGTTGTGGTTTGGACGTTCGAAATTGTGGTTTGGACGTTCAAAGTTGTGGTTTAGACGTTCAAAGTTGTGGTTTAGACGTTCAAAGTTGTGGTTAAGACGTTCAAAGTTGTGGTTAAGACGTTCAAAGATGTGGTTTAGACGTTCAAAGTTGTGGTTTAGACGTTCAAAGTTGTGGTTTAGACGTTCAAAGTTGTGGTTTAGACGTTCAAAGTTGTGGTTTAGACGTTCAAAGTTGTGGGTTAGACCTTCAAAGTTCTGGGTTAGACGTTCAAAGTTCTGGGTTAGACGTTCAAAGATGTGGTTTAGACGTTCAAAGATGTGGTTTAGACGTTCAAAGATGTGGTTTAGACGTTCAAAGATGTGGTTTAGACGTTCAAAGATGTGGTTTAGACGTTTAAAGTTGTGGTTTAGGCGTTCAAAGAAGGTTTAGACGTTCAAAGTTGTGGTTTAGACGTTCAAAGTTGTGGTTTAGACGTTCAAAGTTGTGGTTTAGACGTTCAAAGTTGTGGTTTAGACGTTCAAAGTTCTGGGTTAGACGTTCAAAGATGTGGTTTAGACGTTTAAAGTTGTGGTTTAGGCGTTCAAAGAAGGTTTAGACGTTCAAAGTTGTGGTTTAGACGTTCAAAGTTGTGGTTTAGACGTTTAAAGTTGTGGTTTAGGCGTTCAAAGATATGGTTTACTCTTGTATTGTATTCAGTGTTGTTGGATGAAGAATATCAGGTAAATGAGTAGCAATGTCACGATCCAATGTTGATATTGGATATCGGTCAGAAATAAGTGAAAAAAATATTGGATTATATAGTCCCGAATCTAAAATCCCTGATCACTACATACTTTTTCCTAACAAGTAACGAGGATTGGAAGCGATCTTGTTCACCATTTGAGTAATATTACTTATGTCCTTCCTAACATCTTACATTACAAAAGTAATATAAGTATGTATGATTCATGCGGTATCAAAAATTACTTCTGTGTATTTGACTAAAAGGTTGTATGGACACCACCACACTGTGATTTACTGGAATAAATGCTTAAATCTGATATGTTTTTGCTGTAGGCTTTTAATTAATGTTAACTGCGTTCTGAGAGTTGGGATTACATTTGGCAGCCATTGTTTCCAACTTGGCAGCTTTGGATGCTTTATTGAGAACATTTTCAATAAAATAAATAAATAAAAAGATTAGTAACAAATGTACTCTGCTGATATTTGAGAATTTTGCTGACTCTTTTTAAATTTTTATCATAAAATAGTCACATGTTGTCACATGTAAACGCCCCCCGGCTTTCAGTCAGAATAGAAAGTTGTTTTCACCAACTGTCTCCAGACAGCACAACCACTCAGTTGTATTGGATAACCTCACTGTCATATCCCTAAATGACAAATTAGTACATTTGTTACTTTTAAATAGGTACATAAAATTAAATGCATATTAAAATGGAAGACTAGGAACGAATGAATAAATAAATATTATTTTCAGTCTGATTATATTTGTTCTTGTAAAAAACAAATAAAAGCTGGAGTTGATGAAATAAAGTTAGATTTGTAGTTGTAAACATAGCATAGATGTTTTTAATACACATTATTTCCTATGTTGTTGTTCCTCTCTTTGATTTGCATCAAGTTCAATATTATGTAGACAGATATGCAAATAATACTGTTTTACATTCACACAAGGCATCTTTATTTACATGAAAACCTTCAGTATGAAATAAGCTGATATTTTCCATAATCAAAAATGTTTTTAATCTTTTAAATGTGTGATTGCAGCTGACACATGAGCTGTTGGATGAACTGTGGTTTGATTTTGTGTTGCAGATTGTAACGGATCTTTCTTTTCTATGCTAGCTTAGCTCAAAAAGCCTATTTTGATAGCATTTTATTTTATGCTAGTCAGCCTCATTAAGACCAAATGTGTTTTAAAAAGGTAACTATTTACCAAACCAAACTAATTAAACAACAAATGTCTGAACATCTATGTGATCGTGCTAACAAGGGGTGAACTTGCTAATCTTGTCATTATTGTAAGCATGCTAACATTAATGCTGACTGTTGTTTTTATTTTTGTAGTATTGTAAATGTTAGCTAACAAAAACTAATGTTGTGTTCAGGTTACTTGTGGTTTTAGTTTGCGTTGAATCAGAAAGTATACAGGCTACTGTACCACATAAGCTGACATTAGCATTTTTATTATTAAGCTAACAGTGCTTTCCATTTTCCTCGAATGTTTAAACTCAGAGGTAACAAGGTGACAACTTTGGAGAATTATGGATTCTAATATGGCGAATACGGATTTTTTTTTCCAATTTGCGACTCATTAATTGGAGTTCTAACTAACTCTGGCTTAAAAAGGCTAATAATGCCGTACTATGTTTGCTCAGGTTACCTGTAGTTTTAATTTGTATTGATGGATAAAGTATTAAGTCGATATTTGGATTGGTAGCACTAATATTTAGCATGCTCTGTTGGCTCAGGCTCCAGGGCACTTCTAATTAATTAGATGCTGCTATGCTAATAATACCTGCTTACCAATCTCTAATTCACTTTTGAGTGGGTGGAAAAAGTAAACTGCATTGAAGAAATTGTCCAATTGAAGTGTGCCAAAATAAATCAATACTCTAAAGTTTGTTTAGGTAATTTGCGTTGTGAGAGCTGACATTGAACCGAGTGTTAAGGGAAACGGCTGTGAAGTTGTGTTAAATTAAGTGTGATGTTTGTGTTGGAGCCGCAAACCTGCTGGCATCCTATTGATTTCTTTAACCAGACTCTATGATTACCACTGACATCACCAATGAGCACCTGGACAAAGAAACACAACAGCCTAAGAACTCCTGAGCTGTTAAATGTAACATTATGTTGTTTCTGACATGAAAAATGGTTTAATTAAAGGGTTGTAGAGGTGGCAGCAGCTCTTGGTAATTACTGCTTTATCCTTATCACATAATTGTAACGATTGTTTACTTATTATTTGTTTTCCACGTCAGTCTGGTTTCAGATGAAAGCCTTAACAGTTGACGGTGTTTTCAGAATTCAAAATTTGATCTTTTAGGAGTTTAGAGATGCCGTCATGTGAGAAAGAAACGTACCCGACAGGCTAACGAGCTCGTCATTAAAGTGATCAATAATGTTTTAATGTATTTCTAAGAGAGAAGATCAAAATTAGTTTTTAGCAAGGTTGGTGTTAAATTGATTTTTGGCGTTTTGACAGAAAAGTCGTGATACAGACATTTTTTCACAAGTCTGACAGATGAAACTGTCCACATATATATTTTAATGCGTTCCTGCTTCTGCTCTAATGCTTCATGTTCATAACTGATGAAGCCGCGTGACAAAATAACGCTCTTTCTTGTTTATCCAGCCATTAAAGAAGCATTTGTTTTGTGCGTTGTGATATAGATGCTGGACAGCGAATGCTAACCGGAGTCCTCATTTACTTTTTATTTCTTTGAAAGAACGGTTAATGATAGATAAAGTTCGGACCAGCCAGGCCTTTGTGATGGACGAATTTTTAGAGAAGCGTACCTGCATGACTGATTAATGCACAGCTGATGGTAATATCGGTGAAACACAGACGTCCTATGAAGAGGACCAGAAGAACCACATTTATCAAGCAGAGCCATCTGGATTTATGGCCTTTTCAACTACGCTAGATTTAGAGGGAGTGAATAGGTTGCTTGACGCCATTCGTTAGGGAGAAAACCCAAAGACAGCAGATGTTGAGGGAGTGAGGCAGGTTTATACCGAGATGAAATGTGAAAAAAAGATAACTTGATGATGTTGGATATTGGAATTAAAGACATTTCAAGACTCGTTCCTAATTCTTTTCATATGTAGCATCAACTTAGTCTTTATGGAAATAAATGATTTCCATAAGATTTTGAAATTTATAAGCCTTTGAATTTCAAACAGTGGAAATTTTAAGCACTAAATTAACATGTGAATTTTTAAAATCTGAAATAAACTTTTCAGTTTTTCATGGTTATTTTTTCTCTATTTATTCAGTGTTTTACATTGCAAGTGTCAAAATACGAAGTAAAAAATTTCAAACAAGCAGATTTACTTCCATACTTCTGTACTCAAACATCATCCTGATGGTTGTATTTAGCTACTCTGCACTCATTTAAAAATGACTAGGAGTTGTAACAACATATTTATGAGATACAGTACAAAAAGTATTAGCTACACGTAGGATTTTAGATATATTTTCAAAGTATTCTACCACAGATTCAATTGGCTTTAAGGACTGAATTTTGGTAGCATGGGGATATCAGCACACACACCTAACAGTTTCATCAACCAGAGAGGATTTGGTGATGGTTCCAAGTTAGCTAAACATCATAGAAAAGTATTAGCTACTGTTCTTCATGTGTCTTTAGGCTACAGTTTATTTTTTCATTTACTTTTATTGTTTTGTTTTCTTTCCGGTTGATTTGATTGGTAAAATTAATTAACAGTTAACCCTTCGTAAATTTTGTAATCGTAAGTTTTCAAGTAAACTGATTTAAGTTGAATTCGAGTCAAATGTGTCTGAATATTTCTAAAGTCGTAATAGTATTTTAGATAAATTGGCTTTTTATCATTTTTACACTCACCAGAAGCCATGAAGCAGATGCTAACTTTAGCTAAATTTGCGGTAATTGTTAGCTAGCTTATGCTAACAGTACGAATGTGTTTTTATTCTCACTCGCGCTATTTCTTTAATCTAAAATATTGCCAGACACTCTCAATTATGAGCAACGACTTCTGGGCCTCTAAATGGCATTTAGATACATTTTCCTTGACAAAGTGTTGCTGACAACTTGATTTGATACGGACTCGAAAAACACGTTTATTTAAACTGAACAAAGGATTGTTCAGAGTAAATTCAATTCTAACAGAAAAACATGAGAAAAATAAAGACATTTATTTATTTATATTTTAGGCTCTTATTGCTTTGTGAATACAAAATCCACCTTTATGGTATGATGATGATGATGATCTTAGAAATCAATGGTCTCTAATCCCATCTGTCATTTTCACTGTTTGTATTTGCCAGAAGTCCAAATCAGGGTTTCATACTTTTATTGTTGAATGAACCTGTTTGTTCAGAAAAATGGCGATAATTCAAACAAAAAAACTCTAAAATTAAAACGGCTCTCAATTTAACCTGTACAGTTTGTTACATGTTTATTTTTAGCGGTTATTAAATATATTTTGATTCTCTAAACATCATAGATAAAATCATGAGTTTCATTTAGGTCTGAATCTTTCATTTATTTACGATATTTCTTCTCCTGTGTCCATCTTGAATCTTCATGGTCTAGAAAAATATGGAAAACGTCAAAACGTTTGTCCATATTCAGCCTGGAGAAATTTGTGTTAAATATAAGCTAGAGAGGAACAGAAAATCATTGTTTTTGGGTTTACACACACGTAGGGTATCTGGTTTCATTTGGTTAGCTGTGGTCCCAGTATCTTCTTGCAGGCAAATGTCTGTAAGATTTGAGAGCAACATGAGTATTTCAAAGCTGTAATGGACATAAATTAAACTCTTATTGCCTGGCGTCAGAAGATCAGAAATGAGTTGAGAGAAAAGGGAATTTGCCATATTTCTTTCTCCTGTCTCTGACTGGCGATATTGAGATAACCAGGTTAGGACGGAAAACCTTTACTATATCAGATCTTAAAGTAAAGTCGATCCCCTTGGTCCTGATCTTGTGATCCTGGTTTTCCTCTGGGCTGAAACTATCTTCTGTACTATTCTGTTCGATCCCGTCCACCGTAAGTTCTTCTGTCCATCCGTCTGTTTCTTCTTGTTCCAGCTGGTTAATTAAGCCAAATTGTGATCGATGGACTCTCTGTTCAGTAGCTCTCCTTTGTCGCTAGGGCTGCACAATTAATCATATTTTTAATCGTGATCACGATTTTGGTGGCCACAATTAAACTTGATCGTCATATCATTTGGAGCATAGAGATAGAGCATCAGTGTTGTGTCAGACTAACACAACTAACTTATTAAACCACCTGATGAAACATCACAGGCATAAATACGAGGAACGCATGAATGCTAAAGCTAACGCTAACTCACAACATCCGCGTCCGTGTCCAGCAGCAACCCAGGCGACCATAACAGCAACACTGATGTCCTAGATAGATCCTGGTATTTTCTCTATAAGCTCTTATATTTTTTCATTTTTGTTGAAGTTGCACTTTGATATTTCACTCTGCAGTAACATGTTCAAGCAGTACTTTTAAATTTGAAAGCGTTGTGTACTTTTTCTTTCATTATTTATCACCTATTTTAATTTAAAGTACATTTTTTTTGCAGAAAAAATCGTCATAACATTTTAATTGCTGCTACAATGTAATAAAAATATATTTTTCTAGACTTAATGAATAATCGTGATTTCTTATTTTAGTCGTAATCGTCAACCAAGCGCCTTTTTAGGTGAATGCATTTGTAAGCCCAAGGCTGAGTCCCAGCTCTAACACCCCTTCAGCGTTTGCACTCAGGATTGTTTCCGATGCAGGAAAAACCGCCTTGAAGAAATTGCGCCTCTCGAATTTCCTTCCCGGCGGCCAGTGTCTTTATTTATAGGAGGCGGCGGCTGATGAGGGATAGATGAGACGAGAGTGAGTGATAAATGATGGGGAGACGAAGGAGGAAGGACACTTGAGACGCTGCAGAAGAGCAAGGCCAAACAGTCTTTGTTCTCCTGATTGCCTCTTCACTCGAGACAATCCTCAAAAAGAATCTCCTCCTGCCGTACTGGCCGGCATGTGTTGTTCCCATCTTATTCAGTTTCATTTCTCCCTCCTTTCCATTTTTTTTCTCCCACTTTTAATAAGACCTCTGTGGGAGAACGACGTCTCTTCTTTTCCCTATGCAGGTATCTTTTCATGGTATTCCCAGGGAACGCTGTTTATTAACAGCTATAGATTTCATTTTACCTTTGGTTGTGAGGAAACATCAGAGCAGCATGTTGCATGTTTCATTCTTTCCTCTATCAGATCTGTAATGAATGTCTTGTAAGATGCACAAGCAATCTGTGGGAGGTTTTCTTCCTTTCTCATCATTTCTCGAACAACATCCCCTTCCTTCTTCCTCCCGTTGTGGACTCTTGGAAAGTAGTGTGTTTGATTCGTGCTAATGTTGCTTAACTTCACATAAACATGCTCGAATAACGGGAGGATATTTGAGGATAGCTCCTACCACTGGAAATAATTTCTTCTTCTGCGTTTTAAAGTAAGGGATTGCTTTAAGGTGGATGTTTTTATGCCATTGGCTCTAAATCTGGAGGCTTTTAAGGGTCCTCTATGAAATGGACTTCCAACATGGGTCTAAAACATGACATTAATCAGTCTCTTTAGACAAACGCGTTTCTGGGATCGCAGAAAATC
>JAVLVB010000301.1:845866-858781 GCA_032876305.1 Orestias chungarensis | reverse complement strand
CCCCCCCCCCCCCCCCCAGCTAAAATTGAACGGTCCACCGCATCGCGTAGTGACGTCATCACCTCCGTGCGCCACCATAACAAACACGTTTTGGTCCCAGCTGTGGCGGCAGGTCAGCGCGTCGGCCATATTGGATGTGTCAGATCTGCCCCGTAAACTAATAAAGCAAATGGACTGAAGTTGATCCAGCGTCTTACTACAGGAGCTTTAAGTTAGTCACAACTGGCTTTGTTCTTAAACATATTCTGGATTTCAGAACTAAGTAATGTTCATATTTTGCTCATACTACGTTATAGATGACCTTAAATGGTCCAACACTCTAAGTTAGCATAACGGGACTAAATAACTGGCTCAGCTATGCTGCTATGTTATGTCATGTTAGCTGTTTACTAGATGTGGGAGAAGCAGGTTTATTCTCCTACATTTGGAAACAACAAATATATGGAGGTTTTCACACTTTCACGCATTTTCATTGCACAAGACGTGATGAAATCGCGCAGAATTCACCACAAAATCCAGGACTTTTGTCCTTGTTTTTCCAGGGAGACTGATTAACTTGATATGCAATTATTTATATTATAAACTGATTAGACAGCTTTGTGTTTTTAGCTGTAATGATGTCTATGATTCAGTTTGACCTGTCCTATTTGTTTCTTTCTTCTAAAGCATTATATATTAGCACTAGCAAATATTAGCATTATATTATCTATGTCTGTTTGCCGCTAAGTTGAGCTATACATTTCTAATGAACTGATCTGAAATTGATTTAAAGTCCCTAAAATGCACAAAAATGTGAAACATGGCCAGTTTTATCCCTATTGTTGAGAAGAATGAAAGTCATTCAGCTGTTTCAGCTTCATATTAGCATCGCTGTTGTTTTTGTTTGCAGGGTGAAGTCGAAAGCAGATTTCTTGGTGTTGCCTTGCTGGTATTGGTTGCATGTGGTTGTTTGTCGCTTGTTTCTTAAAAGACAGTCTTGTGAGCGTGTTCATTTACACCTGCTTCTGTTTTCGAGCCTTGTTTTGTACGCCGAAAACATCAGCCGCGGCATCCAGGAGGAGGAAGTCGGCTTCATGTTTTGCAGAATCCCCGAACTCATGGATTCGATTCACAGAAGAGGAATATAGGTTCCAATTACGGCAGGTGTTCCCAGCAGGTTTCTTCTTGTTGACTTGCCACACTTGGACACTTCCAAGACTTTTCGGCAGAAATAGATTAGATTTCCCCGAGCAAGCCATGTTGTAGCAACAGGATGAATTCCTGCTAGCTAAAGCCGGTTTATTGCTCCCGAATTCAAGATTGCTTTTATTTCACGCTGCTTTTCTAGCCGTCCTGTGACTTCGGAGAGCGGTCGGGCACAGGAATGATAGATCGCGGCTCGCCCGGTCAATAAGCAGCGCGAGGCTTAGCTGGATGCTGGTGGAGGAACGGAGCGGCGGCGGCAGCCTTCTCCCAGAGGAGGCGGCCCGAGCTACAAATTAATAGAGCGCTCCCACATGATCGTGAGGTTTCATTTGGAACCGTCACGCCACATAAAGCCCCACAGAAACGAGGAGTTCACAGAGGTCCCCCTTCCACTTCCCACCGGGTCCGCACATAACCTGTGTGATTGTAATGCTCAGCCCCGCCGCCTGTCCCACCTCTGCGCCTTCCCGGTGCTCAGCACCTCAATTACCGCCATGCGTTATCTGCTTTCTTCCCTTTCAGGGAGAGCTTTTGTTTCGCACGTGTGATTGTTAATGACTCAAGTCAGCCGGGCGTCTCTAAACGAGTAATTTCAGCTCTCTGGCGAAATGAGAATCAAACCCTCAAATAGAGGTAATAGTGTTGTGGTTTATTGCAACCACAACATAGCAAGTTTTGTGTTTTTTTATTATATTTTCTACATATTTGACAGCGGCGTGAAATTCTCGGCGACAAACACTTTGCTCTTATCATTATGTTCGCAATGGCTGAGGTTAGACGCAGCCACCAGCCGGCTCACAACAGCGCGCCTTGAAGCGAGGATTAGCTCCATGTCTATTCACTCACACTCTCTGGACACAAGAAAAGCCAGCGCTGATGCATATTTTTGCCACAAAGTCCACTTAATTAAAAACTGGCAAAGAAAAAAATTGCTTGTGGCCGAAAATAATAATATACTCAAATAATCTGTAAATAGAGTCAAGCTGTCATCTTTTGTTGCACTTAAGCAATTTCCACAGTGGAGGATTTGGGGACTATCAAATTGGAATAGAAACGTCTTTATGCCTGATGTGATTCAGGTTAATTAGTTGCAACTTGTAATCATAAAGAATAAAAAAATAATAAAAAATCAACCCTGCAGCTGTAAGACTAATAAATCCAGGTTAAATACACTAAATATCTGTCATTTGTGCATTAAGACACCAAAGTTAAATTTAGATTTTTATCACAATACGAAATAATTTATACATAGCAAACATAAAAATCATATGAACTTTATATGAGCTTCTTTAGGACAGTGGTTATATAAACAAGTGTGGTTTCTGTCACTAATCTGCACACAGTAGCTGTAATTAGTATTCTCCCTAAATTAGCTCCAATGCTCTAACGCGGTTTTTCTCAATCCTGTTCCAAGGTCGACGGAGCTGATGCTAACATTTAAATCAAATCAGGTGTGTAGGAGCAGAGATGTGTCTAAAAGAAGGAAAGAAGCATTGAGAAATACACTTTAATGGACTCCTGAGGTTTCTTCCCGTTAAAGGGGAGTTTTTCCTCCCTACTTTCGCTACATGCATGCTCAGCATGAGGGATTGCTGTAAAGTCAATGACTCAATGACCAGTTGCAGAACTGGCGTTGCGTCAACTGATCTTCATACTAAGCTTCATGTTTTTCTTTTGTTTCTCAAGCAATTCCCTCACATCCACATTCCTGAGGTTGTAATCTATCAATGTCTGTTGGCCTCAAGCTTAGTTGATCTGAGGAGAGGTGTTAGTTGCAGGCGATGAACGAACAGCTAAGGACATGCATTAACGCTTGGCTGCTGCTTGTAAATATTTGATATTTTTGCCGACGTTTGCTATTCAAGTCCTTCCAGGTTGATGTGGATTTCGCTATTTCGGTCTTTCTTGTGTCTTCCTTGAATAATAAACAGAGAGAAGTTACTTTTTTAATGATCAGAGCACTGAAGAGTCTTGTTTTTTTTATTAGCAGTCGTTTGTTTTACCGATGGTTGCGTAAAAAGTAGCTGTTAGGGTAGTTTGTTAAAAGCTAGCCGAGCCAATTATCAGCGGGAATTCAAAAGTACATCCAAAACAAAACACTTGTCGCTACTTAGATGATCCCTGCGATGCCTGCATATGGATTCTAGTGCTGCAGGAAAAACTACACGGTGGTATTTAAGCTCTCCAAAGCCGAGGACACGGATTCCTACTTTAGTTATGGTTAACCAACCTGATTAAGAGCTGTGGTTTCAATGTGAATATTAAAATAATAAACTCCTTCTCTTATTCTTGTATAAATTCTTAAATTAATCCCATGTAAAAACTGAACATACAATGCTCTTATAGCTCATTTTTTCTCTTACACAGCTCCCTGTTGATATTTATTCGTTGCAGCTTTGAAGCCGGGCGTGTTGTTTCCCCGAGATACGGCTCAGTGCTACGGTTCCCACCACACTGCAGGCTGCAGCTATTGATCCACTGTGTCAGAGAGTAACTAACAATTTTGCTTCGGTCTTTCTTTCACCGCAGTCCCGTCCTCCATCCGGGGGACGAATTGGATTTGCGACGACTAATGACTGCTCTCCGTACCTCGCTGTTAGTAGAGATTGTTTTAAAGAATCCTTAATAATGACTTCTGACTATGATTGTGCCCGTGAAAACACTCCAAGTCTGCAAACCGAGTCACAACTGAGTCCTCCTTTGGCTGATAAGTATGAATATCCTATTCAGCCTTTTTTTAAGTGTAGTCCTTGCATTTCGAAGCTTTTTGTGAGCTGAGAAAACTGTTTTCTAGAAGTATAACTTACAAACTCTCAATTTAAGCATCGGCGGATTTCCCCATGTTCCTCTAATAAAACATTTTTAAGCAAACAGTTTAGTTTACCTTTTTTCTTTCAAGCACTTTTTTTGATTAATTCCCAATTTTTTTAAAATGCATTCGACAGAAAATGATTTGAGGACATAGTTAGATGTGTTAAACCCGATCATGGACTTCATCTCTGGAAATGTTTCCACATCAGATTTAGATTGGACTGATCTTATATGTTGGATAAATGTAATTCTGTTTTTATTGTACCTATATCTTTACCTTTGGACTAAATTAGATGATATATGTGTGATGCCAGCCTAAAAATGATTACAGAGCTGCTAAGAGTGTCGGCTACACATTTTGTTAAAGTCCAAAAAAGACTTATTTACTGTAATTGTAGAACCTTGTTTGTTTGAAGGTTTATACACTGTATGTTTGTAATGTACCGTTAATCATTGATTGGGACTATGGGATTCATCGAATTAAAATTGGATTCATTAGTCAAGACGAATGTTAAAAAGCCGGCGCTCTCCCCGACCTCATCCCTCTGTAAGCATGTCGCCGTTTGCTGAAGGAGATGAGAACTGATGCCGACTCTAGGTTAGCTTTGCGTTAGCCGCTTTGGCCAACGAGCGTGCCGCATAGCACTTAATAAATACAAAATATTTGAGATGTATTCAATTGTCTTTTGTAGTTTTACCAAAAAGATTTGAACTTGGGATTTTATTGTAGCCAAATGTAATAAAATCCTGTATGATACGATGTGATCATACTACGTCTTACCGGATCACTGTTTTAATCGTTTTATTCTGACTTCCTTATCTCTTATCGCCTTAATTCAGAAGTTGTTCAGCTATACTTTCTCTCCAACCACTAACTAAGTTATGGAAGTTTTTAAATCGCCTGAACTCCATTTACATTTAAACAACTTCACTGTGTGTACAAATACAGTATTAGGCACTTGGCTGTTTTGACCATAGACTCATTTGTAGGCTTGACTAAAGTTGAATGTTTGAGTTAGAAGACGATACAAGAAAACCTCACACACAAATAGAAAAACAAAGATAGTTAATTTAATAGCAGAGTTACGTTGGGCACACAATTGCCTACATGTGCCTGAGGAGTTCAAAGCTGTACGTACTAATAATTTCCTCGGCAAATTGGGCCAAGAAACCGATTTAGCGGACTCAAAAATATAAAAAAATAACCAAAAGCATCACAGTGATGGAACATTTGTGAGGTTTATACCATATCTGAGGGTTAGTCGCTGATTTTTATGGATTTTTTAGTAATGCTTATATGAAATGAGGTGAGCAGGGACAATTAATCTTGTCATATTTAACAATAACTGTGGACTACTAGGGAAATATCCATTTATTACTTTCTTAAAGATTCATATTTGAGGTTTATGAATGCTTTTGGATCAAACCTGATTAAGCCGTTCTTGTAGAACAAAACAAAATGTATGTTTTATATTTAAGATTTATTTTAAATGTCTGCGCTCTCGACCCTCAGGTCTTCAAACCAAACGTTATCGTCAATCCAGGAACCAGATATAAGCAGGAGCGAATCATCCTCTCCGTCTATTACGCCGCCTTTATTGTCACAGCCTTGACTTGCTGCTAAGAGCTGCTGAAACACATTTTTATTTCCAAATTGGTTTTTAAGTCAAATCTTTACCGCTAACAAGATTTCTGCCATGGGTGATGTGTGATAAACGTGTTATCACGATAGCTTGTGTTAAAAGTAATGATGACACACAAAAATGCTGCTGCTTAGGAACGCCAATTTTAACAAGTTATTCAAGAAAGTGTATATTTAATTGTATCTTTCTAGTCTTTCAGTTCTCTTAAGCAATAAATATTAGGGGGAAAAGTAAAAATAACAATTCTGCTCATTTGTTTTGAGTTTTTGAACCTCATAAATCTTAATTTTATGTTGCCGTTGTCGATAAATGCCGACAGATGCTTTTTTCTTTTTCTTTTTTCAACAATAATTTCCCCAAATTAAAGCCCAGAATGATTGCAGCCTTCACAGCCATGGGTGAGTGTTGACATCTGACCTCCACTGTGGGTCCCCCACTGCATCCATGCAAATCAGGTGGCGTTTCTGAGCACACGGGTTACCAGAGTGTTAAAAATGAGCTACAACTGAGGGGGGGCTGCAGCTGTGCACATTTGTTTATGTGCATATTTATTTCAGGATTCTGCTTACGCTTTGATTTTTGATGTTTTGGAGTTTGCTTTGCAGCCAAACTGCTCGGGAGAGTCGAGTTTAGTCGTGCGTATTTTGCCCATATCAGCAAAACTATATGCAAAAACCCAACTTCCTCTCACACTCGAGCCTCCTAATAAAGTTGACTTCTCCAGTTTTAATTCAATCTTAAAAAAACAAAAACATCGAATAAGCAAAAACGTAAAAACAGAACCTGGACCTGCCGGCGATAACGGCCCAATCGAAATATCCTGACGGGTTTCTCGCACGAGTCCATTAGCCGCTCACAGGGAGCCGGCTACAGTGTGGCTGCGGTCCACATGTTCGGCCATCTGCAGCCTGTTCCTCTCCACGCTCGGCTCCTGCAGCTTTGGGGGTGAAAACCGTGAGAGCGAGGCAT
Source organism: Orestias chungarensis (assembly GCA_032876305.1). Taxonomy (NCBI): domain Eukaryota; kingdom Metazoa; phylum Chordata; class Actinopteri; order Cyprinodontiformes; family Cyprinodontidae; genus Orestias; species Orestias chungarensis. The sequence goes on along the minus strand of JAVLVB010000301.1, from coordinate 852,173 downwards.
GTTTGTGAAGGACGGGCCGGTAAAATACGAGGCGTCTTCTGACCCTTCCGGCATCGGCTCACATTTATGAGCCGCAGAAATCCAGGCCCGGGACAAAGCGGCCGTTGTTTGTTGACGCCGCCGGTTTCGATCTTCCCACTCTGTTGTTGTTCAGAGCGGCGCCAGGAGCAACTGATGAACTCCAGCGCAGCGTATGAGCCTCAGCGGGCGCCGCGTGGAAGGCTCGGGGCGTGCGACTGCGCGCATATGGGCCGTACTGGGTGGCCTGTTGCGTACGTTGTTTGCGGATGATTAGTCAGCTGACCCTCATGACGTCGAGAGCTTTCTGAATACAAACAGATACAGAAGCCGAACCTCTGCCCCAGTTTCCACTGCAGGCAAGAAGCAACTATTAGGTTTCAAATTTGGATTTTAAACCAAAATCCGCATTTTAACATCATTTAGAACATATTAAGAAGCTTTTATTGTCAATTGCACAAAGCTACCGTAAGAGGCGTTCAAATGTTACCTAAACATAAATAAACTATGACTATTTGCTATTGTTAACAGGTTGAAAAATGTCTAGCTTCTGTTTTTCACCGCTGAAGAGAATGGATCTCTTTGTGCAAAAAGTTTTTTGTCCATTTAAAACCTCTAAGTCTGAAAACTTAAATGGTGGGTATTTCAAATTGATAACTGAGAGTGATGGTAAATGTTTATGAAACCTAAAAGTTGTTCTGTTTCATGAAGGTTGTGTAAAATGTGCGACTGACTGAAGGCATAATTTGGTTTTTAGGTCGTAAACGTTGCTGACTCCTGTTCTGATGCAGGGACTCAAACCTAGTCCTTGAGATCTGCTCCAACACGTCCGCATCATTCTGCTACAACGGCTAATATGTCCAAAAATGTTAGATCTGACCAGAGAATCTCCAAAAAGAGCCTTTCTGACTTTGTTTTAGTTGAGCCTGGTATTTTTTTATCTGTTATCTATGAAAGTCGTGGGTTCACATCAATTCCTAAGCTCTGGATATATCTGCTGCTCCCGCAGAGTTACCACGAAAGAACTGCTATTGCGCAATCCAATACTTGTTTAAACTATAGCTTTTACGAAAATCTACTAACTAAAACATCACGTGAGTCCTTTTTAGATGTCGCTTTACGTGTTTCTATGAGTAATTTTGCTTGGTGAGCTGATTGAGAATTACCGTTTCATGTTTTCTCTTTTCGTAGATTAGAGGTGTGCGTTATATTGTGATTAAAAAATGTGTCAAGATGTTTTAAAGTGCTACGTTGTTCAATAGCAGAATATTGATAGCACCATCACACATCATGCTAACACTTTTTATACATTTTGCCCTTCCTATTTTGGTTTATGTCCTCCAAAGCCTTAAAAACGCTAAATAAGGTACAGTAAGTATTTGCAGATGTTAAAGAAGTAAAACTGGCATCATATAAAGCAGAGAACAAATCTAGACCTTATATATCTAAATATTGCTTTTTGTGTACTATCTGGAAATATCTGCCCAGATTTGTATACATTTCATTTAAATGTGTCCGTGTTTGTAATTCATTCCACACTAATAGATGTTTTTATTTTTTTTGTTACTTATTTTTCTATTTAATTCCTTCATTTTTGGTATGTTTAGCTACTCCCAGTTCCTGTCGTGTTCAGCACAATAGGTCGTTGAGTTTTAGGTCGAACAATAACAAGGCCGGGTCGTAACTATTAAATGCACATAAAGAATATGCAATAAACTGTTTACATATCACGATTTAACATGGCGCCGATGCCTGAGGTCCAAACATGGAGAATGCTGTGAGAGCTTCATATCTACGAGCGTTCGCTCACTCGATCATATACATGTCGGTGTGGTTTCCCAGGTCAGCCATGTTAGGAAGACATAAACAGTAAATCACGCGCCTGGCCTGGAAAATCAATAGTGAGCGTCTAAATGTCAAGGAGAGCGACGCATTAATGAGTTCTCACCTCATTGCGGAAATCACTTTATTCATTTCCCTTTGTTCAGACTCGGAGTGGAGGTCATTAAGGTCCTCTTTGCATTTTTATTGCCTCATCACACAAATTAAAATGAAAAATAAACCGGGAGATATTCTCTCGCAGAAGTGAAATCTGTGACTCTGCTAGAATATCTTGTCCACAGCTAATTATTCCAGGCTTCGCGTGACACGCCGCTCCGTGTCCTTCAGCCCGCCAAATGTTTGTACAGTTTGTTAGCGAGCGCTAAAAGCGCGAGGTTCCGTTTTGAGTCTCTGCGTGTTTGTGTGGACGTGGATGAGCGTGTGCGTGTACACAGACCCATGTGAACAAGTGATTTATGGCCTGTTTTTAATCAGGCGGTAGAAAATGTTATTAGGCGCACTCTCTCCGCCTGCAAATGAGCCGCCGCCTGCTGCTTCCAGGGAGAGCCGGCTGTAATTAGTTCTGGGAACTTACCTGTTACTGAGCGAGATTGAAGGAGGGATATGAAGGCAGGATGGAGTGAAAGGGTAACAAGCAGACAGATAAACAAACGCAGACTCTTATGTTTTATGCTTTAATAATTCATTTTTGTTCTCATATTCATACAAATGTTTTAATCTAAAGCTTTTTCACTGTTTAAAGATAAAATAGAAGCTTCTGTTGTATAGGTGAGGATGAATAAAACAAAATTTGGATTTTGAATGTTGAAATGTTATTTTCAAAGCGAATTTTCAATTTAACCTTGTCGCATGATGTTCATTTTCATATAAATTTGAAGTAACCCTGAAATCTAGTAAAATCATCATGAGGCCTGAATGCTTTCGTACTCATCACTGAGCCTTGATGAGGCGACTGTGCCCGGCTACAGACTCTGATGAAAAATTGCCCTGACAGCCAATCCGCCTGTCACTCACACACTCATTCAGCGCATGTATATAGATATAATCTGCACCTATAAGCCTCGGGAAGATGTGTGCGCACACACACACACAAACACACACACATATACACTGCACTTCCCCAACTCTCCTGACAGTGCAATGAAAACAATATAAAATATTCAGTAAGCCTCGCCTTGGTTTAGATTCTACCTGTCTCAGCTTTTCTCCTGTCTTTGTGTTTGTTTGCGTGAAACAGGAAGAGGGGGTGTCTGTTTGCATGTTGTTGGTGGGTTTTTTTTGGGGGGGGGGTAATGTGTGTATGAGCGTGCACGTCGGAGGAAAGCACCTCTCTGGGTTGGCTTGTTCGCCTGTATCTCAAGTCCTGCTGTCATGCCTGTGCGTAATTAGGTCTGAGCCAGTCGAACCTTTTGTCTGAGTCTTGCCTTGTGGTTACATCAACTCGTGTCGGGCTTATAAATAACATCGTAAAGTTGCTGAACTTGACACAGGACTTCCTGCATCACTGTTTTCAGTTCCCCAATAGTACACAAAACTTTTTTATTTTTTTTTGCCATGCTACAACACAAAATGGTTGTATTCCATCTAGATTGATGTTTTTAACAGTTTATGAATCTTATAGTTTAATTCAGTTTCCCGCAGGAACACACTTCTTTTGTCGCTTGAAAGTGACATCTTTCATACCCTTGACTGCCTTCATAAAAAGTATTTTCACAGTAATATCCACATGATTACTCCTCTGCATTTCTGTTTCCTTCCTCCCACTTGATTTTACATCTTTCTTTCTTTATCTGGCTCAGACGGCCGCCACTGGGGAGGCCATCTGTTGATTAACAGACCACATCACGGCTCCGGCATCTCTCTGCAGAAGAGGGAGTCTCTCACTCGGTGTTGAGAAGTACTTATTAATTGAACGTGGGAATTTTGACTGATGGATAAGTAGTGGCATAATTTGGCCTTTTTTACAAACGTTTTCCTTCTTTCAAGTCATTTTAGTCGAAACTCTTACAAGAATATGTGACGGCTATTTCATAATATTACAAAAACATGCAGTGGGACAAAAAAATTTAAGTCTGTTTGTGCTGAAATTGACTTATGAGTCCTTGATGCATTCCAGCTACAGCTTTGGCAACAGCTGAGACATCCCAATAGATCTATGAATGCTGATAACTGCCTATTTTAATAGAGTAAACAACAGGTACACCTTTATTATGCATTAAATTGTACAGTTGATAGAGGCAAAGAAAATGAATGCTGCTTGTGGTTGGGTGCTTTGCCTCCAAAGCTGCATTTTCTCTGAAACATTCTAGTTATGCGCTGCGAGAAAATTAAATTTTCAGTGAATAACTTAGTTGCATTCCATAGAAAAATCAGCAAATACTAAACCACAGATGGACAAGGGCAGGGTTTTATAATAAGATTTATATTGAATACATGCTGCAATGAATAAATCATCACTCGAATTTTACCTCCAAGCCATGAAGATTCGTTTTTCAAACAGAAGTAAAATTATGCTCTTTAACATTTAGTCAAAATACAAAACAGCAGAAAAAAGTTAATTTATTGCAACATAACACCCAGTAATAGTTTTCAGTTTTTGTTAGGTAGAAACTTTAAACAGTGAGTCAGAATTACAGTTTTGAGAGTGTTTTTACTAAATTTGTGTTATCATATTTGCGTCATATACTTCAGATGAAAGGTACTTAATAAAAAATTTAATTGTATTACATTTTGGAAGCCAATTGAAACACAAATGTACGTAAAACGATGTAATTCTCACAAGTTAAAGCCGTGGAGTCTGCGAAGAGATCAACGCCCCGGAGGAGCTGTTACAGCGTGAATGCTCTGTGGCAGCCTCCCACAGCCTGCTGTGCTCGGAAAGCCTGTTCACATTCACAGCAACATATCAGCCTAAAAACACAGACTCTAAAATGTTCTTGGCAACAAATATAACAGAAATCAACTGTTTTATTTAGTTCTTTTTTTATATTTTGACACTTGAAGTGTTGTTTTCCGAGTCTATTAAAGAGTCAAACGGTAATTAAAAGGGGCCAACCTCTGAAATTTTGTTTCGTTTGTGTCTGTAAGTAATTGACATGTATGTAAAAACCCAGAATTTAAAAGAACATGGCAAAACTCTGGGTTATATCAAACCTAAACACAGTGTGTTAAAACTTGAGATGCCTGGATCGGAATAAAAGCATAAGATATATTTTTGCCTAAAATGGTGGCCTAGATGAACATAGTGTTGGGTTTTAGTATTTTTTTTTTCTCCCTTTCTATCAAGAATCATTTTATGTATATGGCAACAATTTACAACTAATCTCATCTTGAGGCACTTTACAAAATATCTATTTAAATCATAGATAAACAAATCAGTTTAAACACAAAAGTTAACAATCTAAGGAAACCCAGTAGATTGGATAGAGTCATTGACTTGAAGCACTCACAATCAGCACACTGAAATCATAGCTTGTGTTGTCGTTGACTTCACAGCACTCCCTGATACTGAGCAAGCATGTAGCGACAGTGGAGAGGAAAAACTCCCCTTTAACCTTCAGCAGAACCTGGCTCAGTACAAGCAGCCGTCTGCCACGACCGACTTGGGGTTTGAAGAGACGGAAAACTAAAACAGATGCAGAGAAAACAGAAAAAAAGCTTATAACCACAGTTGGAAGAAGAAGCTGGCAACGTCTCTGAGATCGAGTGTTTATATTTTGCTTGGGTTACAATAGCGTGCGGTTTGGGGGAAAACAAAACTATTGAAGAGGATTTTTGTAAAGTCTACCAGCTTTGTTTAGAGGGAGAATCTCTTAAGATCTGATTTAGATCTTTGATAATTAGAATTTAAATCTGGGACATTCTAACACACAAATAAATAATTATAGTTAATAATTAATAATAATAATAACCTCTTTGTAAATCTGTGTTTACAGAACCTCAGCTTGAGCTACAAAGTAAATCACAGAGACCTGATCGCAATATCAGAGTGTGCAATATACACATTGAATGCAACACAAAAGCATCCCCTCTGCATGATGCTGCCAACACCAAATCAATGCGGTTAAAAATGTGTTCAGGATGGAATCAGAGTTAAACGCTTTGTTCCACGTCTGCTTTAATTTATATTCTGTCTTCTCCTACGTCAAGAGTTTTTTTATTAATAGTTGATCTCTGCTGATTCTCTAGTGTTACCATGTTCCTCCTCGACTAACTTCTCTAATCAACGCTCTGCCTGCCTCTTAGTTTAGGTGGATGATTGGTTTGCCATTGAGGCGTGATGGAGTGGATATTGTTTTCAGCTTCTCCTGAACTTTCTCACTCAGCTCTCTGCCGTTCTTCTTGTTTTTTTTTTTTTGCTTTTTTCCAGTGTTTGTTTCGAATATTCTCTTAAAAAAACAAAAGAAAAACCCCTGATACCTTGTTGAAAACATGTTTACAGTCTCCG
>JAVLVB010000301.1:812094-845766 GCA_032876305.1 Orestias chungarensis | reverse complement strand
GGGGGGGGGGGGGGGTGTGAAAAAGGTCATAAAGTGATTTTCTTAATTCCTAAAAAGTTGCCATTTTTGAATAGAGCGTGCTTTATCGTTTTTACCTTTCGTCTGAGCTCACCTGGAGCCATAGGAGTGGGTAGAGCCAGAACGCAGGAGCAGTGTAGCCATGTAATGGCATTACGCTAATCTACTATAAATACGCTACCTGTAATCATCTCTGCAATGGCGCAGATAGTTCGCTAATCACATTAGAAGTAAGACAAAAATAATCACTGCTGGGTTAGAGATTTCAGAACTTTTGGCATGAAATGAAAGGTTAAATGAAATGAAGTTAGCGTAAATCTTGTTTGTTTTAGTTGCGTATTTATAGGCTGTGTTAATCTACCAGTGTTGGTGTCGATATGTTGAAACCAACAAGAGGGCTGAACACGTCCTCCCCGATGCTAAACGCGTCGGGCGGGGATCATGAATCATGAGCTTGTTGAACGCCGTTGGTGTTGCGAAGCGACACGCTCGCCGCGCCGCGCCGCCCTCCCATCTCCTGCTCTGCTGGCAGGCGGCCAATCAGAAGGCAGCGTCGCGGCTTTGCCGGGCTGGGACGACCTTTTCTCTCTGTAGAAGAGAAATGAAGCTGGTTTCACTGGCTGGTTTACGTCTAATAAGACTCTCCGCCTCACTTGGTTCATCCTCACTCCCCTCTAATATTGTGATGGAAACATTAAAAAATAATAATGTTTTAATTCTCTAACTGCCATGCAAAACGGTCCCAAACTAATGCGTACATGCTTGTTTTTACTTTCAGACATTGGAGTTTCCCTCTTATAATCAGGAGAAAACATCAATTTCTCTATAGCCCTAAAACCAAAGCTCAACACATTAACACTTTTCTCAGATTGCAGCTCTAAGAATAATGCGTTTTTAAAGAAAAGCTAGTTATTTGGCCTAATACTAAGGGAGCTAATTTTTCACCACCTCACCATTGGATTCATATGATTAGATTTAAACTTAATAATAACTATTAAAAACAGTTACAAAATTTTGTTTATAATTCAATCTGTAGATGGGGAGAGCTTCTTATCACGTAAAACTGTTTGCTGAAAGTCTTGAGATTAAGTTAAACATTGCTTCAGATCAACAGACTTGAACTCTGTTGTTCAGAGTAAATCAATTTTAAGATTTAATAGGCAGAAGATGGGATCTCCTCTCTTGTCTTCGTGCTTTTCTACTTATCACTTTTCGACAACCAGCAGATTCTATTTTTTTAATCAATTTTGGGATTTGAGTTAATGAAAATCAGTTCTTCGGTAAATTGATTTATATTCGTCGGCGCACCCAAACTTAATCCTACTAATTGTTTTTATATATATACATATTATATATATATATATATATATATATATATATATATCCTGCTGTTTCAAACACAACAGTATTTTTTCTAACTCTGAAGTGTTTAATATTAAGCTGTTTGGTTTTTAATGGCGCTTACCAATTATAGTTGTAAAGGAATTGCACCTTAATGAGCGTTTAAGGTGGCGCTTATAACATAATTGTACTACTTTTTTAACCCTCTCAAGATAACAAAATGTGTCTCATTTATGAATAAAACTAATATATTATGTAAATTTGACTGATTTTACTGATCCTGCATTTTTTCACATAAATTTGAAGTAATTATTTTCTTACTTCTGACTGACACCAACTCGCCCAGCCAAAAGTGAGCGCCCCGTAAACTAATAAAAGCAAATGGACTGAAGTTGATCCAGCGTCTTACTACAGGAGCTTTAAGTTAGTCACAACTGGCTTTATTCTTAAACAGATTCTGGATTTCAGAACTAAGCAATGTTCATATTTTGCTCATACTACGTTATAGATGACCTTAAATGGTCCAAGACTCTAAGTTAGCATAACGGGACTAAATAACTGGCTCAGCTATGCTGCTATGTTATGTCATGTTTGCAGCTTACTAGATGTGGGAGAAGCTGTTTATTCTCCAACATTTGGAAACAACTATTTCCGTGTTATTCAGTTTTCCGCATATTTTAGCACTTTCCCGGATTTTCAACGCAAAAAACAGGACTATATATAACTCGAAGCCAGTCAGTTCTCAATTTCTGAAGTGCAGTGTTGTCAAATCTTATGTTTCTGTCAGTGAAAGCCTCTTAAAAGAAGACGCATGTTTGTAAAGATTGTTGTTGCTTAGAAAGCCCCTGAGTTTAGTCTTTGACCTAAAGTCTATGAAGAATATTAAGGTGTGAGGCTTAAAGGAGCTTTACAGATCCGTCTAAACCCAGATATCTGTCTCGGCGTGGAGCAAAAAGACTCTTTGCCGCTACAAAACTGCATATAAAGGCTGAGATAGACGACAAGAGGGATGTATTAAAGTACTGTATTATAAATAAAATATGTAACCTGGGAAGCAGGTACTTCTACGGTCTCCAGGTTTATAAAGTAAGCGACTTCACTTCTTCTCACCCGGTTTCAGTTGGATGTCTCCACAGTCTGTGAGCGCAGCAGCCAAATGTTCACATGTTATTTCTGTGTGATATGCTTACATTTGTACCACGTTGAGGCTTCATAATTGTCACACCATGTCCCTACATTGAAACTTAATGTAAACTTTTTGTTTGCAAGGTTCCTGACAGCCGCGCCGACGTCTGAAACCTCGGTTCAGGTGCTTTAATCGCTCAGGGTGTTTGGATCCCGATTAGGATGTGTGGAAACCTTTGTCTGGTCGCTGAGCTGGAATTACAAATGCGTTGTTGTCAGACAGACTGTTGCAATATTTGTGAGCGAGAGTGAGTAGATGCTAGCGTATTCAGGTCACCACATGTACCTGCCTGAGGTTCCTGTCTGTATTTGCTTAGTCCTTTTTAAATTCATCCATAACCACAAGGAATGAAGAGGATTTGTGCTTCTGGAGGAAGCTCTGGTGGTCCGGACGCTGTATTGCGGCAAAACCTGGAGAGTTATGGCACTGAGGAGACGGCCGTGAGAATATCCACGCTCTCCTTCCTTCTCCCTTGGGAAATCACGGCGGTGGCGAGGAAGCAGACATGTTGTTCTCTTTTGGCTCTCCCTCCTCCGTCCACCTGTGCCCTCCTCAGCTGCACCGTAATAATAATCCACCCATCTGCTGTAATCAAACTTCTCCCTCCTCACCTCGTATCCATCACTCTTCAGCGCCTTTCTTCCCTCTGTTTTTGGGTGACATTGCGCCGCTTTCGACCGTCCTTTGTCTTTCAAATCGACCAAACCCCCCTACCCACGACTCTGATCGATGTCAACACACATAAGGAACCCCCAGCGCTCGATATTAATCGCCCTAATTGGAGTCGTGTTGACAGCAGGCCACGCCAAGACGTGTAAACTGTTTGTTTTGATCACGTACGTTGGGGTACGTTTGAATATCTGAAGCTTCAGAAAAGAATCCATGCCAAGGTGGCTGTTAGATTTCAGTTCAGTTCAAATTTCTAGACGTGGTCAGCCCACTGACGAGCCCACTGAATTGATCGACAGGCGGCGTCGTGTTGGATGAGGATGTGGTTGCCTCTGCTCGTCGTGACAAAGACGCGAGGAGGGCTGACGGCGCTCCGGCTGAGCTGCCACTTCCTATCGAAACCAAATCTCTTGATTTTTTTTGATTGTTGTTGCTTCAGTTTTCCTCCACCGTCGACTTCTCTCCCCCGCTGTGTGTCCTATTTACCTGTGACTCTGCGTAACCACCCCTGATCCACTTTTTTCCTCTTCATCTCCCCCTCTCCTCTCTCTCTACCTCCCTCCCGGCTCATCGTGGCAGATTTCGAACAGACGCGCATTGATATTCAAATAATTCTCCTCCAGGGAAACGAAAGGGAGTCATTGATTCCTTCAGTGTTGATGTTTAAACTTTAATTTCCTTTTTATTCCCCACTTTGCAAGGATGAACTCGATGCTGGGCTTACTGTAAGAAAACACTCAGAGAGCAACTTTTAGACATGTGCCCTTGAGCAAGGGTTTTAATCCGCTGTCTGCTTGTAGTCACATGACAGATTAGCATCACTTTTATTCATGTCGGTAGTAAAAGCTTTCTGCAAGAACAACCATCTTAATTACAAATTTAAATCTGAAGAAACATTTTAATGTTTTTTTTCCATCTTTATAAAATGATTAATTGTAAATGTTTGTTACATTTATGCAGAATTTTTACTGTTTTAATAGATGAAACAAATATTTCAATAAATCCAGTTAAGATATGCAGTTTAGTTAGAAAAAGGACTTCTTTATGTAATCAGTGGTAGCAAAATATATAATTATAAATGTTTTTTATTATGTTTTTCACTCAAAATATAAATATTCCAAGTTTAAGTTGGTTTAAATTAAAGCTGTTTATTTATCAGGATAAACTTTCCCAAATCTGACGTCTTGTTTTAACTAAAATTTCACTCGTATCTAGTTTAGCGAGACCATCACAACTTTCAGATGTAATCCTGTTAATTGTATACATTTCCCACAATAGGTGAGTCTATTTCATGTAACTCATGTAAACTCCGCTGGTAAGCGTTTTTTTAAATGTTCAGGTGTGTAATAACTGCATATAGTTCACACAAAAATCATTGCTGTAATTTTGGAGTCACTGGTAATTAGAGTTCTTAAATATGATATTTTAAATGATGTTGCCCTAACTATATAGATGGCTCTTTGTAAACAATCAGTAAAATAAAATTTTCTAATGTCAGTTTTTCAATAAATCTAGTATTTACTAGAGTACATATTTAAAAGACTGAGCTGCTATTAAGTCGTCTAACGGCCTGCCATACATCTCTACGCAGTAGTGGACACACCTTCTTCTAATGTGCTAAAAGCAGAGGTAATTTGTTGCTTACCGCTAATGCTAACAAAAATCTTCATCTAAATCATTATTTAGTTTTTTAAAAAGTTTTTATAAAAGTTTTGGTTTTTCACAAAGATTTTTTTAAGTATTCATGCTCTTATTTTGAATTTGATTTTGCAACGGTTCTTTTTCAACATCAATTCACATTCAGAAATACTTTTATTGATTGTAGAGGAAAATATCTGTTGTAAATCCAAACCAGAGTTATTGCAGATGTTGACGTCTTTGGGCGGAAAGCATCCCCTGTAGCGGTCCAAATTACAGCGACTTTTAAAAAGGCTCTTACTGAAGACGCTGATTTCGAACAGTCTGATCTGAGTTCTCCGTAAGTTTCTTAATTTAATATTTTCATCAGAGTTATAACCTCAGTTATCAAAACTCAACTATTATTATGCATAATTTTATCGATTGATGTCAATATTTAATGTGACTTTTAGGCATAAAACTGAACTATTTTTCTTTTTTGATCAGTTGTAACTCAATAATAGACAGAGATGCCTGGATTTATTGTTTTTTAAATTTTTTTTATTATTTTCTTGACACTTTAGATCAAAACACCGGTGTAGGTGAATAATGTGACGTGTTTATATGAAGGTGTCTGTTTTTGTTGATCCGCATGTCAGTCAGTCATTCGCAGGCTTTACCCTAAGGGGGACACAAGCGCAGATTTCATATTGTGTAGGTAGATGGTGCAGCACAAGGTTATTTCACTTTAAGTATTACTATGTACCTTTTATACACAGTTTACAAACATTTTCCTTGTTTTTGGTTAGTTAAGACTGAAAATTATGTTTTTTTACTTTAAAAGTAAAAATTCTTTAACATTTGGTAGCAACATCTGGCTGTGATCAAATATGTTTTGCTAATGCTAACTTTAAAAGAGACATCAGAATATGGTTTCTCGAGAGGATTTCCACACTCTAATTGCATTTATTTGTTGCTTTTTGAGGCAACGGCTTCTTCCTCACTGAGTGGCCTTTCAGTTTGGGTCTTGTTTCTGTTTCTGATGTTCCGTTTTGCCATTTTTGTGGTTGTTTGCCAGATTTCCATCTGGTATTAGCTTCGATTTGAGCAACAAAAAACATCCATAGGTTGATAATTTAACTTAAATCTGCAACAACAAGTTGAGGTTTTTTTCTTTTCTGCAGCATATATAAATATATAAATATCTGGCTTCATCTTCATATTTTGCCTCTGTACTCTTTAGAAGTCGCATTTTCACGCCATTAGAGCGAGGAAAGGTGCTTCAGCGCCTGATGATCCTCACCTTGATTTTAATTCATGGGAATGCCTCTGAGAAGGAAGCATGCTAGGCCTCCTGTTGTCGTCCCGCCGCTGGTGATTAGTCTTCCTCGCTCAATTTCACCCATTTATAAACAATCCTCTGAATCCTGCAACTGTTCTGTGTGGCGTTACTCCAGTGTCCAGAGTTGGATAACATCAGATCATTAAGCTGGTAGAAAGCAATATCCTTTTTATAATCGATTAATCTGTCAATTATTTTTACGATCAATCAATTAATCGATTTTAATTATGAATTCATTTAGCCTTTAATTTCCCATTTCAGATATTATGAACAAAGTTTCAGTAAGAAAAAAGGGAAAAAACAAGAAAATTGTGCCGTTAACTGCAATTAATTTAAGTTGGTTTAGAGGAAAAAACGAGCTCAACTGTGTAAAATATTTGTTCATTTTTAACCAAACAACTTAAAAATCTCAGCCCTTATTATTCTCTAATTTTAAATTCCTATTTAATTTGATCTTTATTGTGAATGTTCTGACTTAGTTGGACATTATTGTTACTAATAATCTGAACTTGTATCTCTACCAGCATGTTTAGAACAGAGTTAGTAAGTGGTAGACATTGCTGGGGGTGAGCGTCTTGTTCCACATGTGTTCCTTTATTGTTGATCCTGCAACTCTAAATGAATATGAACTGAATTCATTAACAGTTTTTAGCGCGTTTATTTTCTTATTAGCTTATTTTACCGTGCTGCTTCTTCCTCTCCTGCTTCAACTCAGACATGTTTTGGTCTCAGATGTTCACTTAAAGAAGACTTCCCTACATTTTCCTGCTCCGCCATCTTGCTCAGGGCAAATGTGTTTATGAGCCATGCGCTAGCAAAACAAGGCTAACGATTGGCTGATTTCTTCTTCTACTGCTGCACTGGTAGATCGCAGCGTTAGGTAGCTCATTACTGCCACCTATTGACCGCAGATATAACAGATTGTGTTAAAAATAGACGTTAACTGTAAAACGTGATTATAAAGCAACTAATCGACCACTAAAGTAGGTGTCAACTATTTTAATAATCAATTGAATAGTTTAGTTGTTTCAGCTGTAACTGTTTGTTGTTACATTTTTACATTTACTTTTGTTTCCCTATGTTTTTTTTTCTATTAAATTTGGGGTTTGGAATCTGCAGGTGTGGAGCCAGAGGGGCCTTTTTAATCTCTGCTCTAAATAAATTTAATAAAACAGCTTTTTAATTTTTTTAAACATACACATAAACGAAATAAATAGTGAGTGCATTGAATTTCCACAAATATGTGACACAAAAATTACTAGTAATACTTTTTGTTTTGAGATGTATTTTTGTACATAACACAAAAAACAGTTAACAATCCTGTTTTGGGTTGATACATTAAATTTTTCTGTATTTATAAAACTAAAATTTGATTTTCTTTATTTTCCTGTAGCATTCCTAACATCTTTTGATCCTAGACGGTTTCAAATTCCTGCATTAAATCATTGATAAATAAAAAAAAAAGGTTTAAAACTAGCTACCTTGTTAAGTTTAGTGGTAATAATCACTTCTTTACCTATGTGGTGACTTAAAAGGCCCCTTTTTAAGATTGGTATGTTTTTTTAACAGCAGTATTTGACTGCTATTCCCGAAGTTGCTGGTTTTTCAGGAAGAATCCCTTTAGTTTTATTTAAGGATATCAACTTTAAATTGGTGCAATTTTCAGGTTTTTGCTCATGAGAAATGTTGAAACCCGCCTCTTATTGCCCCTTTTTTAAGGATTATAACAAAGTTTGAGGTTGTCTGAGGAGCATTAAGACTTTTGTAAGGCGCTGTATAAAATAATTTGGCGCTGCATCAGGAACATTTCGCCCTTTATAATGATAAACTATGAAAGACTCTGCAAAGAAATGAAAAAACCGTCACACGTGAACAACAAATAACTACCAGAAACGCTTTCACATCAAAGAAAAATCCCTCAGGTATAAACTCTTCTTTTTTTTTTTTTTGAGTCAGAATCTGACAAATAATCCCTCTGCTTTGTTCTCGTGTTATTTCTCCGAGATACCCTCATAATTATTTAAGCTAGAGCTCTGAATGCTTCAGCTCTTTGATTTCCCGCCCCTCACTTCTCCTTCTCTGCTGGCAGGCTGCAGACGGAAAAACCTCTTTAATTTATTTGAACTCTTTAACACTTTAAAGCGAATTTGCCGGATCTGCTGTACAGAACCAGGCATAACTTTGGTTACACCCGTGTCCTCCTCCGCTCTCGTCCGTTAACGGGCTGTGACGCCATAGCTGCTCTGTCCAAGTGTCGGCGCTCAGGCTATCCCCTCTGGAGCCGAGCCGGGTCCGGTATCTCTTTCAAGGGCGCCTCGACAATACATGTAAAGGGGAGCGAGGGCCCTTCTCACTCAATTTCCTCACATAGATCTTGCTCGGCTGGCCTGAGACTGACAAGGGACGACCTCGGCATAACGAGCTCGGAGTTGAACCTCCCGGCCGCCGTCCCTTTGCTGCAAGGTTCACAGGAAGGACGTGTTGTTCCCCTCTAATCATACTCGACTATCATCAATTAATGCCGTTTTTGTGCTTTAAATTTTTTTTTTAACTAAATAACAATTTTCTTTGCATATTTGCATTTTCTATTGAATATATGAAGTAAAGCTGCTGCATATATTTAAATTTATCAGCATTTGTGAATCTTTATTGGTGACATATCGCAATCAACTGCTAACTTTTACAACCTTTTCTTCTTTATTATCACAGTACTTAATCCTCTGCTGCTTCTTGTTCTTCTTTTTACCTCTAATAATAATAACCACAAGTTTAAATTAGTCTATAGTCTGAGTGAATAACTCAAAATTGGTAGAATACTGCAGCAATATGACGTCGTTTTTAAAAGCCCAATAACATCGACTCTGTCTCTTTAACAAAGTTGGATTTCAAGCAGCTTTGAGAGCCGCAGCTTCTTACTGGATAATCCGTTTTGAGCATCTCTACCAACTATTTATTATGAACGGGATATAATAAACAGGCCATTATAAAGTAGTTGGAGAGTGAGATGCTGGCACCTATATCTATCATGTGGGCAGTTTCCAGGAACGCTTCACAAAGAGCACACTTAACATCGGGAACGACGAATGAAAATAACAGAATAAATTTGTATTGAATAAAATAAATTGCTGCTTTTTTAAGAAAAATAAAGGGAAGCTGGTCAAGTGAGAGGTGTTTCAGTTTCAGAGGGATTTATGTGCTCTTAAGATTCTGCCTGTCTGGTTCGGAGAGTTGATCCACGGCTCGATCTTCCCAGACGAGGATGGACGAGATAAACACTGAAATCTGAAAGAGGGAGTGGGTTATGATTGACTCGCCAGCATTTCAGCCGTGCCTTGAAAGGTTCTCCAATTGTTGTTTTTAACCTTGTTCTCATTTCCTTCGGGTTGGGCTAAGAGGCATTCAAGACTGAAATCTTGTCATGACACATGGGCTTCTGCACAAAGCGTCTCCATTTCGATTTTCTGACCATTCTGCTGCTGTCTGAGTTTTACAGAAGCTTACCTTCTAGCTTTCACTATTTGAGTGTTTGTAGCGTCTACATTGAAGTTCATAAAGCATTTAAAATGTTGCCTGCAAAACTTTAATAATCCTTTTTTATCCCAACTACAAATAGTGTTAAAATAAATATTTTCCAATTATAAACAATCAAAAAAAACAAAACAAACATTTTTAACGATAGTTTGATAACTGGAGGCCCTTTGTGGTTTGAGGTCAGGCCTAGTAACTTTAGAATCTCTTCAATTTTGTATTTTTCTGCTTGGATTGAAATAAAATAAAATAAAATGTCTATCCAGAAGGAAAAATTGACTGTTTTAACTCCTTTTATTAAAGTTTCCTCAAAGATTTGTTGTAGACGCTGACAGTAGTGATCTCCTTTAGCAGTCTGTGTCACAGCGGCTCTAAATCAGCGTCTGACTGAAGACACTATTGCTGTTTTACAAAACAAATGCCAACATGGTTTCACTGTGAGGTCTTTCTCCAAATCTGTCTTTGAATGGCTTTTGATCACTAAATGATACCCAAAAAAAGATTAAAACTTTAATGAGTATTAATAACATCAAAGCTGACCTGACTTGAATTTTGTTTCATCCTAGTTGAATTGCTGTAAAAAATAGATTTTCTATTGAGGAGATCTGTGTGTGGTACACGAGCTTGTGTGAAGACAAAATGAGCCAAAAGAGCAGAAACCAAATTTTAGTTTGATTTATTTTTTGTTCTTAATAAGATGAGGGACGTTCTTAAAGCTCGTTTATGTAGATGATGACATAGTTTACTATCCTATGCAGGTCGTTGATGAGCTCACACCACTGCAGGCCTCATTGTATAAAAGTTAAATCTTCAAGTAAACAAAAACTAAGTACTAATTAAGAAATCCGTTGAATATAAGAAGAAGAAAAAACATGGTATAGATGTTTTTGGTACTGATCAGCGTTATCGACTTTCTTCCCTCCGACTATCTTTCCAGTTGTCAGTCTTGTCTCCATCTTTGACCCGCCTCATTATTTGACGACCCTCAGGTACAAGTAGGCGAATCTGTTCGGCACAGATGGCCTTTTGTGAATGGCCTCCCGGACCTTAAAGCTATCAGGGAGTCTGTTTGTGTCTCTTTTATTTCCCCCCCTCACTGATGGCAGATGGGTGACGGGGGCGGATGTTGTGTGATGCCACATCCTGGGGGCTGAGGCTTTTTATCTCTTATTGTTCTGCTGCATTTATGTTTTTTTCTTTCAAGAGGGGGAGCGCTGTAGGAGGAAAAGACTCGCAGGTTTGACAGGAAAGTGTGACCCTGACAAGAACACGGCGCTTGAAGGCGAGCAGGTGAAACGGGTGAGAAAGTGTCCCACGGCTCGTTGGCTTTGCTGCCGGTGACACGTTTGGCCGGAAAAAACGCCTTTCTGGTAGAGGAAGAACACCCATTTGTAACCTGGGCTGAGTGTATTTGTGCTCCTTAGTGTAGAGAAAGAAAAGAGCTTTTAGTGTGGAGTCACAAAGCTTGACCTCCTGTGGGTTTTGGAGGTTTGACGGTCAGATGAGACTTTTAGTCCCACTTACTTATTCTGTTGTAGATCTCCATTATTTTGGATCATTGTCTTTTCAGGTTGCCAGGTTGTAATTTTATCCAAATTATCTCTTATAAGAATTTAAACTATAAACCTGTTTATCTAAATGAAATGCATGAGGCTGTTCAGCAAACTGCAACTGAGCAGTAGAGTTAAAATAGTGATGCTCTCATTCATGACAGGACTTCAATCTTTGGCCTTCGCTTGGTCTCTACAGTCAAAAGGTTTTAAACGTTTTGACTCGTTTCATTCTGATCTCAACCTTTTTCTGTTGTCAGTAACGAAACTTTACATAATGTTATATTTGGTTATTTAACTTAAAAGTAAACAAGACTAATATAGATAATATAGATAGATAGAGTGATAGAGATATATAGATATAGATCTATATAAGTTGATAGACAGAAAGATCTAGATGGATCGATAGATGGATAGATAGATCTATGTAGATAGATAGATCTAGATATATATATATACACAGCTAGATCTAGATAGATAGATAGATAGATAGATCTAGATAGATTGATGGGTGTATAGATGGATAGATCTATCTGTATTAAATGTGGTATTTCATAGGTTCTTTTTTCCTGTAACCTTTAAATCACTAATCTACTCTTCCAACTCTCCCGTAAATCTTTCCTTAAGGTGCAACTTTCAAGTCCTTCTATCTTCTCTATTCATCCTTTTATGAACATTGAGATAAAAAAGCTTAACTGTGAATTGTAAGCGAAGAGAAAGCAGATTTATTTGTGTAGAATGTTTTACATGGAAGACATTTCAAAGTGCTTCACGTAATGATTAAAAAGCTAAGACAGCAAAAAAGTAAGTATATTTAACAATAATGAGAGTTGAAAGTCTTCCTATTTCTGCGCTGCACATTACTTTTGAGGTTTCAGTACCACTTTGAGTCACTGCTGCACATTTTTAAGATCTTCGTAGTTAGATTAGCCTGTTAGGGTCATACTCTTCATTTCTCAAAGTCTCTTTGACTTAATTTAAATGGAAACAAAGTTTTTATAAAACAGTTAAAATTAAAAACAAGCATCCCGATCAAAACCCATTTATGTGACGCCTAAAATCATCACCTGTCATCGTCAAAGTGGGACTGAAATCCTCGCTGCGGGGGAGAAGAAGAAGAAGGACCAAGCAGATCAGCACCCCGCTGCAAATCAAACTCTTCAAGCGCACAGGGCGCCATTAGTGCCGACTTTGATTTGTCTCTGAGCCGACCATTGGTTATTTTCAACCAAATCCTCTTACAGTGCGTATCTGCAGGTCGCAGCTACAGCAACTGGCAGCTAAACTCATAAGATATCATTGCTTGGAGGGGGGAAACATCAAGGCTGTGTAAACGGTTCCTTTCGTTTCCCCCCAATATCAAAAGTCGCTCTGATTACCTTTTAAAATGTGCAAATCTGACAAGATTTCCAATCTATACCAAACAGAAAAGGACAAGTGCATCTTGTTGGGAGGAATCTGCAAGCCCGTAACTTTCAAACGGACCCTGCCAGTCGAGTCCGGCCCGGCTCGTGGACAGAAGAGACTCGGTCTGAAGCGGCAATGGCCTTAAATCTTTTAATTTCATGTTTTTATGAACGTTATTTTATTAGGATCTTCTCATAAGACGGCAGTGTAACATCTATTTTAGAAATATTGATAAACATAAACGCCGGCCATAAAAGCTCAGGTGTGTTAATAAGCGTCGTTATGTCAGATAGAAGATCTGATTCAAAACTGAAACACCGGCTAATATATCTATTATTACACCATAAGTAGACCTTCCTATACATTTTCACGACCAAAATTCGTTTTTTTAATTGCATCTTTAGGTAAATATTTCAAATTTTTTGCTATTTAAGAACACTAATTAACTTCGATCTCATGGGGGGTTTTTTTGCACTGAAGGAGATGAAACTCCAACATGGCTGCCTTAAAACGATCACTTATTGTAGAGAAGAGGACAAAAAGAGTTTTCAAATATATTCAACAGAATCAATTTGACATCAAAAAGTGGAGAAAAGTCAGAAGTTTAATTTTAGTATGCTTAACATGTAGTTTATGAAATAAAATCCCACATTGTAGCAGCTCAGAAAGGCTGATTTAGGTTTATAATACACAATTTCTGTCCCTTTAAGGTCATTTTCATAAATTACGCTGGCGAATCTTTGCTTTGAGCTTTCAGGTATTGTTTGTTTTAGAAAAATCTGTAGCTCCGCTGTGATTTTTCTGATTTTAGACTTTTTTTTTTTTTTTTTTTAAAGGAGCAGCAAAGCAAATGAGGTGGATCAGCATTATTTGCTAGCAGATGATGGTGTCGTCCAGGACATTCGTGTGTTAAATACGGTCTCTGCTGTGCAGAAGTTAAGCTGTTAGCGTTATTACGAGAGTCTCTAGTCAGAAGCTAAATACGATTGTTTAATGACTGACTGCTATTGGAGAAAATTTCTGCCATCCATAACAACCATTGTTTGAAAATACTTGCACTGAAAACGTTACGATTTAACTTTTAATTTTCCTTTGGGATAGATAAAGCACTTCTGAAATGAATTTAGTTGAAAATCATTAATCATCGTTTTTTCTTTAACAAGTTTTTTAGGCCTGTAGCATCACACCTCGTCCTCCGAAATCAACATTTTCCCATTTATCCAATTATTTGTCAGCAAAAAAATTGAATTGAGAAAAACAAAGGAGCATTAATTCAACTCCATGTGTTTGAAATGTCTTGGTAGGAAAGGAGAAGCCTTTTCCCTTGGAATGCCTCTCCAACAACTCGTTAGCATTTGGATAGCATCTATTGGCCTTCATGAACTCTTGGTCGTCCTAAAATTTCCTCTTTTTTTTTTTGCTGCATTAACCCAACAATCAGCCCTGCAGATGTTAAACAATCCTCCTCACTGATGTTGTTGTCTGTACCTCGGCTGCTGTTTTAGCACAAAAACCTGCCATGTTTAGGCAAACTCATCATGTTTCCTCATCATATCTATACCCTACAGCAGCAGGAAGGCGTATATATCACTGGTTAATGGTGTGTTGTGTTGTTTTCTACCTATACTTTAAGAATATATTAAATAAAAATGAGAGTACATATTAACTTGTTCTATATAATACACAACAATAGATGAGGAGGGGCTAAAGGAACGTTGAAGGGCAACATTTAAGTCATGAGGTCCTGTTATGGTAATGGATTGAAAACAATTTTTAGTTTAACCTTTTTTCTGTAAAGCCGGTCCAAGGTGCAGATTTTTAGCGGAATCTAACCCTAACCCTGCCTGCTATCTTTTCCTTCACCTCGAGTCACTTAGATTGTAAAGCCAACACGAGGATCCTCACTTAGACACACTTGACCTCGTCCTGTCCATCCCATCTGCAAATGGAGAGATGCGAACTGGCAGACGGTGTTCCTCTCATCTCGTCCTCACATCCTGCTGGAGAGCCGCTGCCGCTAGGTTGAAGTGTTGGAGTCAAGCTTTGAGACTACAGCCGATCTAGAGGATCCCTATCCTCAATCAAACACATGCTCTGACCCACCCCCAACTAACCCCTCGCTACTCCGGGCCACATTTGCATCAGGGTTTAGTTCAAAGATGCTAATGTGGCGTTGGATGCACAGGCATGCATATTTATTTGCTGACTCTGGAGACGTGCTCAGCCCAGAGACACTCGGGTACCTGCTGCCTGACCCCTGATTCATGACCGCGTTTACCTTTTTAAACGCTGCGTTCAACGTTTGAGGTTATGTAACTGTAGGGATGCTGTTAAAACAGAGTAAATAGTCTTAAATTTGCTTATTTTGTTCATAGTTTGATGCCTTTAAAATAAAACATATGGAAAGATCGAGTTTCCTAGTGTCCTAGTTTAGTGTTTTAATGCTTTGCCTTGACCTAAAATGGCTCACACACAGTCAAATAGAGGGTCATATAGACCATATAGACTCTGATTGGTTTTGATAATTTTTTTAAAAAATGACAAAAACACAAATTTAGTTTTGTTTTAAATTGTTGCCGTCTCTGTTGCCGGCGCCGCTCGCGGTTTGCGCTGTCAACACGTATGATCGCGTTTCATGCTGTTTTGTGTTTTTCTTCTGTTGCAGTCGCATACCTCTCAAGGCCGCCGTCCTTTCCACTCCTTTATCCGTGTTCTGTAGACTTTGAGATGAAAAGAGGCAAAGTTGCATGATGGTGCTGCCAACAGCTGGCAAAAAACCGGCAAAACAACAACAAAAAACAGCCCAGCTCGACTGACTCAGGCCGGTTCTAACGTTACTCCGCTTCTCCACTAAGTGTTTTGCCCGGCTGCTGTCGGCTGAGTGATCTGCCCCTGCTTTTCTTTAGTGAACGCTAGCTTTTGTCTGCGGTGAGACACAGCGTTCGGTGACACCCGCCGCATCAACTCGCTCAAGAGCAGGACGGGGGAAGGACTTGGAACGGCTGGATTAGTTGAAAGGTTGTCAGAGCGATGAAACGATATGGACTGACTATTCTATTTTTATACTATTATTCTCTTGTTTGCAAAAGTGCAGAATAATGGAGGTGCAGTTTGCTCGTTTACCATCAAACAAGGTACGGATAAAATCAATGACTAGAGACTACGTCAATCAGGGAATATGATATAAAATGTAAACTATTTGACTAAGCGAGTTTTTTATTTTTAAGCAGTGATAATGTGATATCTTAATGAATAACAGTAAAATGCTATTTTTATACAGGGATTTTCAATTTCGACCCTGACCTAATAAAAGTTCCTTTTAAAATTTCTACAAAAAAGACCCAAATTAGTCATATCCTCCCAACTTGGACCTTTAATCAATCTTCTAATTTACCAAAAATATTCTTCTGACTTAAACTAGGATTTTTGAACTGTTTTTGAAGGATTTCCTCATAAATCCTGACTTGAAAATGATGATCTGTGGATTGAAATGATAATTGCCGTGATGTCGGGAAAGTTTACAGCTGCTTATCAGTTATTATAAAAGGCATTTTATCTTTAGAGAGACTGATGCATAAAGTGTCAAAAAAATAAGAAAACTTAAACCACTATGTGAAAGTCGGACAGTTTTGTACCAGTTTTCAAAAACACCAATCATTAGAAGCACAGCATATCTAAATAATGTTTGTCTGAAACAGAAAACTACATAAATTACCTACGTTTGTTTCTGGATTAGAAAGATGGGATCTGAATTTAAATACAAAGAACTTAAGGGGATTGGAATAGTGCATGTAAATTGGGATCAATTATGTGAATTTCAGTTTTCTGCTGCTGTTACTTTTGATAATATCCAAAGTGGTCCGGTGATAATTAGCGATGTTTAAATACAGTAGGGTTAGCTGTCAGTTTAAGTTTGAGGCATCCGTGATCCCAAGATGAGGAAGTTTTGTTTGATGTTTGTCTCATATCTGTAATCAAAATGAAACTCGAGCACCCAGCGTTTCCACAGTGTGGTTTTCATCTTTGGAGCTCTGCAGATTTTATGTCCGCATTTTTTTTTCCCCTCTTTGCTACTTCTTTCTTCTTAATATATCAGCAAAACGTTTGCCATAAAGTCCTCTGGGTTATAAATAGTGTATATATATATATATATATATATAAATATATATATATTTATATTACACCTGTGAATCGTACTGTGGATGACTAGATGACCTGTTAATTTATTTTGCCTTTTAAAATAGAAGAACTAGAACAACAGGAGAGAGACTGTCACTATTTTCAACAACAAAGTGAAACGGTGAAAGAAATGCGTTCAGAGTGCAGCTAAGACGAGATCCAGAAATCAAAAAATCCTCTGCTGTGAATTAACTTATTAACCTATTTAAGCCATACATGATCTAGTAAGGCTCCTATTCTGTGCATACAAACAACCCCACAATTATTTCACTATGCACAACTAAACTATAATTAAACAACTATAAACACATTTATTGCCTACTCTGATGAAAACATAACAAATACTCTAACTTGTCTTTTTTTTTATAATAATAAAAGGAATTATAAATCTATATATCCAGCTATAAAACTATTTTTGTCAGTTGTACGTACATGTAGAAGCGTAATTTTTTTTTATTCATGCAAAACTGTGATAACAGTCACAATTGTCTTGTTTTCATTGTACTAAACGTTGCACATTTTTCCCATTTGAGTAAAAGATCCTGGGAGCCACTGATGCAGCCCATTACAACCCTTCATATAAAACTGTACGCAATAATTTACGCTAGTTTTTAAACATCTAAAATTTAATAGCAACAGTGATTGCAACTATTCAGCCTGGAGCCCAACACACCTCCTATTGTCTATATTTTAAATTATTCTCACTCGTCAGGCCAGGTCCTTCTTATTCTCGACGCAAACTTGACCCGGTTTAACGGCCACAAAGAACACTTAACGACCGGGAACAGAAGTTCACGCCCCTCTGTGTAATTATGTGTTTCTTACATTTCATGAGACAGGAAGAACAATGAGTGATCCCAGTATCGCCTTTAGCTGCAGTTACAAGGCTGAACCTCTTAAGTAGAGTTAATGAGGCCTTGTACCTGAAGTGTGCAGCTGCTTTGGAAGGTTTGAAGCATATGTGGCGTGATGCGATTCTTCCAAAATACAATCTTTAAAGTTTCTCCATATTAATCAGATAAGAGCGGATTATTTCCTCTAGTGCTGGCAGTACCTGCGACATGGTTTTATGATACCAGAGAAATGACAGAAGTCTGCGGCTGCTGTGATTTAAACGACACGAGACTTATTAGTATACTCCTGACGGCATCCAACATCCAACAATTTCAATGTGCTGCCTGTGGGGTCTGGGAGAAAAAAGGCGGTCCAGCTGGGCGCCGCCGTTTGATTGAATGGCGAGAGGACGGATACGTCAGCAACCCGGCGGAGCTCCGACAGGCTCGCTCAGAGGAGACGCTCGTTAGGTAGGCGGTCAAATAATTAAAAAAACAAGAGACGCATGCTTTCCTGTATGATTGGACCTCGTTTAGTCACGCACTCGTGTACAAATGCAGAAACATCAGCAAACACAGTTTCTATTGAGCAGCCTGCATTACATGGCTGTCAGGATGAAATCCCAGGCAGAGGCAATACATCAAGCCAATGAGATGGTCAAACGCAGCCTTTTTGCCCTCGTGATATGATGCGTGGGATATTATTACCCTCTAAGCCCCTATGCGTTTGTCCTAAAGACCTTTTGGTCAGGCAAGTGGTGAGAGGGTGAAGCGTGCGGCGTCCGAGGCAAAGAGCGACCTACGAGTCTGCAGAGAGATGTTCCAAGGTGACTTTAAGACTACAGGGGGAGGAGATGGAGAACACGAAATGTGTTGGAAAGTCCTCTCATGACCCGCGCCGCATTAATACACCGCTACTCATTACACTTAAATACCCTTAAAGGCCTCGGCATGAATTAGTGAGATAACCGTGGCCCCATACCGTCTAAAACCTGTCGCTACAAAAAGCATCTATTTTATTCGGATTTGGCAATTTCTTTCATTGGATATGAGTTTAGTATTTACAATGGAAGCTAAACCTCCAAAAAAACGATAAAACGTGATATACAAAGAAGATAAGAGTGTATAAATGAGATTCAATGAAAGGAACATTAAGGTTTTTTGACTCTTTAAAATGTTTTTAAGCAGTAAAGAAGGTAAAAATGTTGCCTAGATTACTTGCTTATCACATTTGTCAATGCAAAATCTCAAAAATAAATACTGTTGTAAATATTTTATTGTTATTCATTGGACTTAAAAACTATACAGTACAAATACTAAAAATATTATGGGTTAGTCTTGTGTTTTTGTTGTAGTTTCTGCCACACATTCACAGAATTTGTTTTTCTGAAGAACTTTATCATCTTAATCTGAAAGCCGCCTTAGTATCTATAGTGAAAACCATCTTGACACTAATAATAATGTGGCTTTAGTTCTTCTTTTGAATATTTTAAATATTTGCTACCAACAAATCCGTGAAAAGCTAAAACTTGACCAGCTGTGATGTATTCAAGCTGTAGTTTGTTTAAGACTCTAATCAGAAAAAGTCCTGGAAATTTTTTCAAACTACTCTCATAAAGGGGGAATATCAGATGGATTTTCTTAATACACTAAAGCAGGTGATTTGCTTGGACTTCTTTTATTTGTTTGAGGCATGTTGGGCTGCAAAAACTTCCTGAAGGCTAAGGACACTGACCACCGCAAAGACTTACTTAGTTAGACCAGCTAGTTCCAGTTCTTGTTTTAAGGCTTAGGTAAATAATTTGGACTTGGCACCCCCTCAATGTGAAGTAATCTCCATCCATGTTTTTTCCTTGATGGTGGATAGAGACTTCCTTGACGGTTTTTCAGACGTACCCTTACATTTAAAGATCTGCAGAGCGAACCTTTTAACGTGGTTTTCCCATATCGGTCTAGAGTGATGCAGAACATCCTGATCTTTTCTTTTAATCTGAAGGTCATAGTCTGGATCTTCTTATGAGGTTGTTCAATTTGTAATTTCTTTGACCGGTTCTCTATAGGTCTTTATTAAGACACATTTGTCAATTCAAAGATTGTAGTCGAACCAATAAACTCAGAATAGAATAAATGAATATTGACGATTTTGTGTAAACTTTTTAAAACAAAGGATCTGTTGGATGGTCGGACCAGCTTGAGCTGAGCGCGCTACAAAGCTCCATCTTGTCTTTAAGCTTGTGTAACACATGCACTTATCAATAATTGATTACTTTGTGAGTAAAATTTATGACTCATGACTTAATGACAAAGCATTTAAGCGTTACAGTTTAATGTCCAATAAAATATTTAGAGATCCTGAGCGAAGAAGCAGTCGCGGTAATGAGCATTTAATTATGAGTTTAGTTTAGTTGCCAGACGTGGATTTATGACGGAAACTTTTAAGGGTTTTACCTAGCTTTTAATAATATTTTTTGCCCTCTGGATTTTTCTCAAATTCACTTCAGTAATTCTGAATCTGAAAGAGACTAAACATGACTCAGCCAAAAGTCTCCTGACATTTCTGCGTTCCTATGCTACCAGATGGCTTTCATGACCACCGTACACTATGCATATAGAAAAGGGTACGAAACATAAAATGGGCAGCTGGTAGATAAATTTGACAACCGAGGAGATGAAAAACCAGTGATTCAGATTCTGTTCACGTTTCCACCCATGCGCTCGTCAAGTCTTTTACTTTATTTTATAACCAAACCCCTAAATTTGAGGAACCATGCTGTCGTAGTGTTTTTGCATGGATTCCATGGTGAGAATACAATGCTTAGAGGCAGGAATATTTCCAGTTGTTTGGGCCGAACACAGTCTTTAATTTTACTTTGCTTGTTTCTTACCTTCCGGGATAATTCTTTGACCTTTGCTTCTGTTTGTTTTGTAGAACTGAGTGATGAAGAGTCTAAAATAGTCTTAGCAATGTGTTCAGATGCAGTTTTCTCTCAGATTGTCCGTCTTGAGACCAAAAAGTAAAGATTTCTCCTTGGGATTTAAAATCTATCTGGGTATTAGACTGACTAGTTGGCACCGGGCTAAAATAACAAAGTTTGTTTGAACCAAAACCACATAAGAGCTCTAACCACAACATGGATCAAAGGATTTGAAATGAGTAACTGTGAAACGATATGAGTTTATGTTAATATGCCCCAGTGAAAAAAGACATATCTACTGACCACAAAATGTGTTAGAACAGATAGAAAGACCTGCAAGAAATATGGCTTATTCTCATTGTGATTCACCAAGGAGAAACTCCCCTCACTATCGTCTCCAGGGTCGTCTTGACACTTTTATTTAGAATATGTCTTTGTATTGTTTTGTCCATAGACTTCACATTATCTAACTTGGTAGCTAGCAGTTTTATGTAGCATATTATTTTCAAACAAAGAGATGGCGTGAACTTCCTCTATCTTTATTTATGGCCACTATACAAGTCCTCAAGTGCAATTGAGCTTTGGTTCAAACCTAGAGAGAGGGGTTTTACAAAAAGTTTGTTAAAAAGAAACAAAATAACCGAGCTACTCCCGACTAATCTAAAAAATATTGCAACTTTTACAGCTACATCTTGCTTGTCTTGACCCCGTCTTTGTTGAGCTTTAATAAGTAATTCAAAAGCTTACTCAGTTTTTAACGCTAAGAAAATAAGCTGCGATTGTTTAGCGGGAATCCTTAGCCGTACAATGCTGAGTGTTTTACTGGAACCGTCCGACATTGCAGGCACATTTGTTGCGTTTCCTGAAACAAAAGCTAAAATATCTCTATGTTTTTAAGGCATGTGACTGATTTCTTCATCCCACCCCGAAGCAGTTAGTCTTCTCCGTCCGCGTATGTTGATGTCCTCTAAAAGAAACAAAGAGACGCTTGCCTTGAACTCTCTCTGAACCTTGCAATCCGCCTCTGACATTTTCCTCCACGCTCGCCCTGGTAACACACACACCGAGATACATTTTTGCACTCAATTTCCTCCTCACAACTGTGGATGAATCACATCATTGCACATCTTTCCCCCTCTCACAGTCGCTAGCTCGCTGATGTTAACCCGTGTTTTAGAGGATCCCGGCGCGGCGGCCGAGAGACCCGCTAATAGGTTCCAGTGGGTCGCCTGTGTCCGATGCCTTTGACCGTCACTTAGCGCGTTCGTAGTGACAGTGGGCCCAGTTGCCTCTGTGATGGAGAAGGTCAGGGCAGGACGGGTGTCTGTCACTGCTGTTCAATTACAGAAACGATGTTGGAAGCATTAAAGGGTAGATATAATAAACCGCTGACCTCTGCCTTTATACACAGGGGAACAAAATTAGCATTTACAGGAGAAAACTTCTTTTTTTTTGAGCAGAAGTCCTTAATGAGAACGACTCTGCGTCTCCACCTTGTGTCATAAGCGCTTTGATCCGCTCCTCTCGGGTGGCTCTGATGAAGGCTCCACAATGGCCCCGATTGTTGATGATCAGTGCCAGTGATTCAATTATCGGCTGCAGCTTCCACCGTGAATGCGTAATCTGCGGCGCATCAGCGGCGACACGCAGAGCCAACAAGAGCCGCTGATGAGGGGACAGACTTCAGAGCACTTCAAGAAACTTAAGGGACTTATTTTTTTTTTCAGCGAGAAGATTTTCAATCATGATTTGACGCAAAATTACACAGAAAACTTAATGTAATATTTTTACATTACATCTAGATCTCATACTTTATATTTTATATTGGATCATTAATTTTGGAAACCTTTGGACATTTTCTGCACGTTTTTTGTAGTAAATGTTGGAACAAACTAGTTCTTAGCTCTAGTTCTAGCGGTTCATAAACATTTTGTGCCAAGTTGTTGAAATTAAATGTTTTCATAGACGTGTAAAAAATGCTCATGTTTCAGCTGTAACTTTAATTTAAATGCAATTTATTTATAGGTAAGTGTTCACATTTAATTTTTTTCTGATTCGAGTGTGATGAACTTTGACGGTCTATCAATACAATATCAGTTCACCTCTATCTTAAAGTTATGATCTGGCTTTTCCCAACTGGAGACAATGTGCAGGATCTAGTAAATTATTTAAATGATCTATTTTCAAAGGTACAAATTTACGCGCAGCTAGCATGAAATGTCCCATGGCAGATCTTTTCTATTAATTAATTAATTAATGTTTTTATTTAAAATTATTGAAATCGTAAATTTTTTTATTGCATTGTCATTCCCAAATGTTGGATAAATAATTACAATTTCCAAGATTATCATTAAAATCTTGAAAAAAGTCCAATGATTATGGCCATAAACACTTCCACCACTTTTATGAACTGTGTTTTCCAAGCTGGTTTCTCCCCACTGCTAATGCTAATGCTAGCATACATATTTGTTTTTCGGCTATATTCTCTCGAACTTAGTTATTGTTGCTAATCCCTTAAAAAAAATGCCCTGTTTGCTGCTTGTGTCAAAATATGGTTGTTTAAACCTGCTATGGTAACATTAAAAGCAGGACAAGCGTTTAGGCTTTTACTATACATCCTTTCTATCCATATATATATATATATATATATATATATATATATATATATACATATGGCAGGCTAAGGCTGACAAAATTAAATAAATAAATAACAACAATAAATTTATCATGAAATAAATAAACATAGCATTGAATAAATAAATATCTTATGAAATGCATACCTTTTAGATCTACCATTAATTAATTAAATGTTTAATTAAATCATAAAATGCATCAGTAAATAAATACATAATGAAATTCTGAAATATGCCATTTAAATAATAGGATATTTTTAATTCCAAATATATTTAACTATTTTATGGTGTATTTATTTATTTCATGACCCCTGTGCCAGTGCTCTTGTCATGAAATATATATATATATTTGATCATGTTTGCTTATTTTGTTTATTTATTTATGTAATGATATGTTTATTTAGATATTTAAATATTTAATTTGTTGGTGGTGTCGGGGTTTGACCTGAACATTTATAAACAGCTTTAAGTTGTTATAGAAATCTCAACGTTTTCTAAAAGTAATTTGCATTTGTATAATTGGAAACTATTTAATCAGAGCAAAACTACACTTTCAAAGGGAGTAACTTACACTATCATTGTGCATAAATAAATAGAAATTGATTCATACAGCCAGAGATGTGTTCATCTCTTGATTTCTTGGATTTTTTAAAGCTGCTTGAAAAGAAAAAGAAAACTGCCATAATTCTTGGCGTTTACATTAAATGTCTGAGCTGAAAAGAAACCATGGTGCTTTTTTTGTTCCTTTGAAGCGTTCTTTAAATACATGGAGAATACATGCCAACCTTTGATGGTTTTTCTTTTAAAATCGGTTTTAACCTTGGATAATTTTCATATCATGAGTATAATGTATTAGAATTGGCATCTTAAATAACTGAAAAAGATTTAATGATTTAAAATGCGTCAATTAATTAAACAAACTTTTAACTCTGATGTGGAGCAAAATAAAACAGTTTTGGTTAACGGATTAGTGAAGTAATTATGAGTTTAAGTTGTTGTTTGGAGAAATAAGAAATAAATCCATTATCTCTGTAGGTGTTATGAAAATTATCTGTGATTCAGAATTTGCTGCTTCTGTTCTACCTTCCTGTCTTTGCCATCTGTACTGCAGGGCTAAACCTTTCAGCTTCAAGTAGTTTTAGGTACTTGATTTAATCATTTATAAAGGTACATTACATTTTGATAATGTGTATTTCATAATGTTTTTCTGAATTTTGTCCCTTTTGGTCCTCCATACAGTGCAGGGATCAAATCGCTAAGATTATAAAAATAATTTCACGACCCAAACTAAAAAAAAGGTGCCGTCTGTTTGTTTTTTATTTTATTATTAATGTATATTTAATTATTTAGTGGGAAGTTAAAGTGATTTGATGGGTCCAGTGAGACGTATTTGTGGATTTTAAGTATTTACAGACGGTGTTGGTCTGAATCCTCTGCTAATCACAACATCTTTTTTATTTGTTTTACATAAATTATCAGCTTGGCTTGTTTTTCTACAGCCTATATTAATCTATAAACCAGTAAAATTGTTTCTGTTTGCAGTTCTTTAATAGTATGACATAATTAATGATTAAACTTTAGTTTTAAGGGCACCTGGTTATTAGAATTTTTTTTCTGTATCCAAACTAAAATCAGAAACGATCAAAAATGTTTAACCTGGTTACAAACTCTCTAACCTCCTGCTGCTAATGCTAACGCTAACTTGCACATTGAAAAGTAAGCTAGTGCAGCTTTAGTTTTGGTGGTGCCAGGTTGTACAAAATACTGTAGCTAGTAAAGTTTTTTTTATTAGCCCCTTTCCAATAAACATGGAACATATTTGCCGCTTCTTGCATCGCTTTTTTAATACGACAGACTTATCCTCAGTTGATGATCATTTTTATAAGCCACGCTGCTCTTATGGGACTTTTGCATGACAAACAGACGACAGACGGATCTAAACAACCTAATATTCATACAGAAATCCCATAATATCCGTCACGTTTTTATTTCTGCTTTGGATTTCATTCAGATGTGGCTTCGTGCCCACCATGCGGAGACAGCTTTGTGGTTCCTTGTGAAATAATCCCATATGTCACTGTGAAGCAACAAAGTCTTTGTTTCTGAAAGTAAAAACTGAAAAGCCGTCTGTGTGCAGTTTTAGATCAACGATGAAGTTCAGACACTTTGGATAAATAGGGATTTATGAGACTTTAACTGATTAGATTTGTCAGAATAAATGCTGCAAACTTTCCCCAACTTGTTTAATTTTTAAATTCAGTCGGAGCAGGTATGACTCAATCCGACTGTTAAACGAGCCCAGACACGTCCGTCTTTAATGCCAGCTGACAGACGCGTGGCGCCCAGCCGGCTTCTCTGACCCTCCTTTGCATTTGAGATGAATCGGCGCGTTTGGCGGGTCGCATCCCAGAGTGCCACGTCCTCCCTCGCGCCTGCCTGGATCGGCTCGGTTTTAATGAAGACGAGTCACCCGGTGAAATGGACGTCGTACCCGAAGTTTGAGAGAAGCGGTTCGACAAATAGAGCGAATCAAAGCCTTGACCATCATCTGAAGCAGAGTTTCACGCATCTGCAAATGAATAAACTATTTAATGATGTTCATATTCATTGGAAATACTGGTACATTATATAGAAAGAGATATAAGAAATAACCTTGAGCAAACCTTTATTACCAAATGGCAGCAGCTCTGTTGATTAAAGCATTTAGATAGGTTAAATTCAAATTGAGCAGAATGGAGATGGCTTTTAATGCAGTATATGTGGTTGCTGGTAGGCGTTTAAGCAGCTTAGACGTTTTCTTTGATTTCATGCTTAGCCTTCTTTGGTTTTGACAGAATTGGGGGAAAAAAACATATTTTCCAGTTTGCAGCAGTTGTTTGGATGAATCTGGAGAGGATGGGAAGGAAGGAATCGCACAACCACGGATGGGAAAGCGAAAGAAAGATGGAACATTCCAGTTATGTGGGTCAGAATGGGGCTAAAAGGAATTCTGTAATGACGGCCAAATATTAGCGTTGGTTATATTTTCTTGGCACACTTTAAACCAGGGGTGCCCAATGACCAATAATAAAAATGCACACCTATTTATTGTATATTATTTAAATCATTCTTATTGTATAATCTGTCCTTTTGGGATGAATCATAATTTAAATTTAATCACATACTGGGGAATATACACAGATAAGTCTATAAATACAGACATATATGTACAGTATATGTAGATTTCAAGGGGGTCCGGTCCTGCCCTGGCCCCGCTTCTATCTCCGCCTCTGCTAAGATAGACTGAGAGACTCGCTACGCGACTATTATGTTTCCTAAGGCGGCTAACGCAGAGCTAACGTAGAGTTCACGTGTGTTTTTGTGTGTTTAAATGTGCATCGGTTTGCTGCCCAGTAAGTGAGTCAAAACTCAAATGGAAGGATGGATGAGGACATCTACATCCTTTAATGACTTGCGATTGTCGTATTAGGCACCCCTGCTTTAGACCCTTAGTGTTGGTTCTGCAGGTCTCCATTTCTTTATGGCCACGGTAAACTTTCTAATTAGTACTTCTAGCAGGACTATGCATCATGTCACAAACTGTAGATTGCCTCAGATAGGTTTCCCTGAAAAGGAAAATTCAGTTAACTGCTACTACCTTCATAGTCGCTGGATTTTAACGTTGCGTTGTAGTAAATCACGAATCTTTAGGCCATAAACCTGCAGCAACTAATAGTTTTAATTAAAAAGTTTTATTGCAATATCTTGTGGTACACAATCATAAAGCTGTTACAAAGAAAAGACACTTAAACAAGTGTTTTTTATTTATAAACTCATTATTATTTTGAAATTTATCAATCCTCTAATTGAACAGTGACATTGAATTGATTTTATAATATCATGGAAAAAGGTTTATTTTGACCACATGATCAACTCCATTGAATATATGCCATGAAAAATTAAGTCTGTTCTGATTAATTTCAACTCAACTCAAGTGGAAATGAGTGGAAAAGTGAGACAGAAGACAGAACTTCCTTTAAAGCCTCTCTAATATTTTCTGTGCTAACATCTTTCATGCAGCTGGGATGTCTTGGCTTCTGGAGTCTTTGTGTGTTTTTAAAATCCAATTTGTTTTAGCAGATTATGGGTTCAGATATTTTATTTAATGTTGATTTACTTCGATTTAGATTGGACTTCTAATGTCCCAGAATCGATTTAAAAAGAATGAAAACAAATTTGCCCGTCAATCTTCAAAATCGGAAGCAATTTTGATCTTAACGTGAAGAAACACTCCGAACTTTGACCCTTGTTTTTTGCTTTTGAGAGGCTCCTTCCTCCTAAAGATGGAGCCACAATGAGTTGCAGCTCGGTCAGGATCAACACAGGAGCCTTTTCATTTTCTATTGTTCATCTAAGCATTTAAATGCTTAATTGTTGAATTTTTTAACAATCTTTTAGACTTTTCTCCCTGTTACCCAGCATGCAAGCTCTATAATGTACGTTCTTGAAGAGAATACGCTATAATACCAACAGAGTCCTCCTCGTTTAATGGAAAATGATGACAAGCTGTGGGCTCTACAATAGCCAGAGGATAGACGAAGGAGACTCTCTTTTTAAAAGCATTATTTTCTCACAATCCAATTCCATCCTGCAAAGAAAACTAAAGATTGATTTCCTTCTCTAGCTTTTCTTTGTCATTTCCCATCTTCTCCGTCAAGATAGATAATGTGATTGTTTCCTCCACGCCACCTCAATCACATATTCGGCCATATTTGTCTGGAAATGACATTTTGCTAGTGTGCATGCAGGCAGTCTGACATCATTTGTGTTTTTTATACTTTTTAACTATTTGTTTCTTTTTCTTTTTGTGATACTTGGATCAGCTTAACCAAGGACTTTATGCCACATTGAACTTATCTCTTAATGGCAGATTGGTGGGTTTTAAACTGCAGAGAAAGGTTATAATTAATTTTTTGGGACAACTAAAAAAGCTGTTGATAGTTTCTTTAGCTTTTTACTGAGAAACATTCATAATAACCAGCAGTAAGTAAGTAAGAGGGTCCTAATCATAGCTTCACACACATTTTAAAATGTTTTTTTTCAGTTGCTGAAAATAATCTTTTCCATTTCCTTGATTATAATAGTTGTCTATAAGTATTTCTAATGGGTCGTTTCACAATTTAATGTTGCTAGACTTGCCATAATTTGCATTGGACTTCATTACGCTGACAATAGTGGGCCTGAGATTACTGGGATTGTAATGAGATCACAGAAGGAGAGGAAATGGCAGCAACTAATGCAGTGTGTTGATTTTTTTACCGCCTGCAGCCTCGTCTGCTGCTGCTGCAGCTTATTTAAGGCTGCATTAGGACAAATGGGTTAATCACCTGGATGTAATGAGGGTTCTCATTATAACCTCTTGGCTACAATGTAGCGTTTATTAGCAGCATTACAAAAAACATTTCTCCCGCTTCTGTTTATGTTCCTACATTTAAAACAGCGGCAAGATAAATGCGGCTTTCTCTGAATTTATATTGGCGCCCAAACAAATTCCTCCTCGATTAAACTGCTGTGTTGTTGTTCTGGAAAGCTTTAAATCAAGTCAAATTAAAGGCTGTGAGAATGTCGACGTTTTCAAAAAAACCCTCAACCCTACCTTAGTTATAACAGAGCTGCTACACATACAGATTAAGATGTTCAGACTTTGAAAATGTAACTTCCTTTGCGCAAAATGAGCCTGTTTGCAGACGGCGAATGACCAAAACATGCAAATATAACAAATGATGGAACTCGAATGCAGTACATGCATATGAATTAAATGTATTCATGGAGAGATTTGCTTACAGTCTTACACGTGCAGAAAACCGAAAAAGCTAGCTGCAACACTACTCAACCGATTCAGTTTATTTACATAGCGCCTTGTCTCAAGGGCACTTCACAAACAATCGTTTCATTGCGATCATGTATAAATTTAAATTGATTCTAGTTATCAAACATTTCATCACATTCGCTTTATTATTTAAATTACTTTACAAAAGTTTCTATCTTAAGGAAATACTGTGGGGAATACTGTATTAAGTAACAGTATTACCATGAGGAATACTGTATTAAGAATCAAGAATCAGTTTATTTATATAGCGCCAATTTATAACAGTTGTCTCAAAGCACTTTACAAGAAAATCTATTAAAATCAAAGATACATCATAAAAAAATCTCGAAAATGTTTCTATTCTAAGGAACCCCAGCAGATTCATGGAGTCATTACTTGCAGCATTCACTCGTCTGGAATCAGGAGACAGAAACAATGGCTTGTGTTGTCGTTGACTTTACAGCAATCCCATATACTGAGCATGCATGTAGCGACAGTAGAGGGGAAAAAAAAACCTTTAACTGTAAGAAAGATCCAGAAGAACCAGGCTCAGTACAAGCAGTCTGCCACGATTGACTGGAGGTTTGAAAAGACAGGAAGCTAAATTAGAAGCACAGGATACTGAAATAATAGAGTTTATCGCAGCAGTTGTAGAGCGTCACTGGAAGCATCTCAGCCCATGTTCTCCTCCAAGAAGCTGTCTCAGCTAACAGAACCCCAGCCCAGGTGTGGCTACTATGGAGAGAAGAACACTAAGAGAAAACTAAAGGTTAACAAGGTTGAAATAACGGTAACTAAGTAGATCGGACAAAGGAAGAAAGTACAGAGAGCGAAGTGGTCAGATTGTCCTCCAGCAGTCTAAGCCTATAGCAGCAGAACTACAGAAAAACTTAAATAACTTAACGCTGTAGAGTGAGACATGAAGAAGGTAGAGCAAAGGAGAACCGTCTGTCAAGACTGAGTTCCTCCCCAACCGGATTAGGCTGTCTTCTGTACCTCTTTCTTACCATAAACTTTATCAAACAGGAAGGTTTGAAGC
The DNA here is from genome assembly GCA_032876305.1 of Orestias chungarensis. NCBI lineage: Eukaryota > Metazoa > Chordata > Actinopteri > Cyprinodontiformes > Cyprinodontidae > Orestias > Orestias chungarensis. The sequence goes on along the minus strand of JAVLVB010000301.1, from coordinate 815,661 downwards.
CTAGATTTGAAACTAGACAGGGTGTCTGCCTCACGGATTAAAGCTGTTACCTTAGACGGCTTTCACTGCACGATATAATTCATATTTCGGTATACTTTGTAGTTTGTGTTTATGCTATGAAGCTAGGGTTATTAGGGGGCTTGTCAACGATTTTGAGTTCAGTGATCTTGTAAGTAGGGTGTGAGCTGTATTTGATTTAAGCTAAACTTTAGTTCCTGTCCAGGTTTGATAGTCACTACTTGGTTTGGTTAACAGACGCTGGTTTTTGTATAACATCTTCAGTATATTGCTGAATCCACATGCAACAGAACATCCCATACCACAATGGTGGTCAGTTTTTCCAGACGTTTCCAACACAGCCTGTTAAATCAGCCGCTAAACTTCATCTTTTTATTAGGATTCATGTTCGTCAAAGCGATTAATCTCCAGAGTACAGGCGGGTTCCTGTAACAAGCATGACTTGCTGTCTTAGATAAGAAGCAACATCGAAGGAGTTTCTTCTCTGCATAGGTAACTTCCAGCTATCGTCCGGGCAATTAATCATCCTAACTAGCTGACAAGAGATCAGTTAAAATAACCCAGTAAGATCCAAATTTCTATTTCTATACCCTAAGTCAGTGCCGACCCTGCCTTGTTTATTTATCCCATTGCAGTCAGTGTTCCCGGTGTTTGGTGCTTGGAGGCGTATCCTGTACACAAATGGGATCAAATTAGTCCTAAATGGTTCCCATGGGGGTAGACAATCTGTTTGGCTCTACATTGTTGACCTCAGGGGTGTCAACATGCTTCCTCTCTGCTCTCTACTGTCAGTCTCCATCTCCATCTCCGCCCAGCTGGTGTGATTGTGTCGGGTCAATTCTGAAGGCTAACCATCTCTTTTTGTTTGTTTTTCTGTATTTCATTGACAGCCACATTGGTATTTCAAGCATGTAAATGTTGCCGTCTCTACAAATTTGATTAGTTTGATTGCGTTTCTCATCATTGGAACAAAAAAGTATTTGTGTAGCAAAACAACATCGTTTGAAGCACAACCTACCAATGAACCAGGCTCAGACTGAAGCTTTTAATATAGGAGTTTTCTCACTGCTGCTGCCTTGAAGTAATACATTTTTCTCTGAAATAAAGACCCTTGCAGCTCCCCGGGTGAGTAAAAACAGAAAACCTCAGGGGGAAACTCAACTCTCTGTTAGATTTAAAATGTAGGTTAATACGTTTCACTCTAATTCATGATTGTGTTGGGTAATATTTATTTAACGTTCCTTTAATGGAAACAAGATCCGAAAACAACGAAAGGAGAATCAATCAGTCTAGAGGAAAGTGGCTGTCCTGGTCCAGTATGAGAATTACATAGACACTTCCTGTTAAACCTTAAATTCGGCCTGATTTGCCATACTTTTCATCCATAATACCCAATATTATTTTCAGCCTTTTTAAGGGTTTCCAAGCCTGTTTTCAGGCTTTGGTAATTCAGCAGATCATGGTAAGAGCCAGGAGGAAAATAAAGCATAATTGCGGCGGTTTAATGGTCTGGTGTTGCTTTTCTGTTTCCAGACCAGAATGAATTGGCGAACTAGGTGGCACCGTAAATCCTCTCAGTCAGAAATCCAGAAGGTGTTGTTTGGCAGCAGATCATTGATATGAAGCAAACCAGTAGTTCTGACATTAAAAGGCTCGATTACAATGAGTATATACAGTAGGAGTGACCTACTTCCCATTGGCCCATGTTGGGTTGGATAGCGTTCCCCACCTATAGCTTAAAATACTTAGAAGAGGAGTGAAGTGGTCAATACTGCTACTGAAACATTGTTCCACATGGAGAAGTTGATAAAACCAGTTTAATTTGTGAATACTTAGAAAAACATAAACAATTAAGTCCTATGTAAAAGTTATCAGATCTCATATTTAGTACAATGTCTCTTATGAATCTTCAGTTTTGACCAGGTTTCCTTTTGAAAGGACTTAAATAACAGTTCTGACTCATAGTAATAAAAATAAGTCTTAGCTTTGGATTTCTCACAGCTGGTTGTGGTAGAAATACAGGAAAACACTCATAATTAATTTCTGAACGTTTCTCTGACAGCTATATGTGCTGGATGTTGATGCTACAGCTTGGAAAGGTGAAAAAATGTGCAGTGAAAGGTTCCTACAAATCTCCCAATCATACGTTTGGATCACAACCCACTGGTGGAAACTCTGAGTCAAAGATTGTGCACAACAAGGACCCACAATGAGGGGAAGTGTCTCAGTAATGGCGGCTTTAAGCTTGTTGTCCGGTGCAGAAAGACAGCAAGTACACAAATACGACCTGTTTATAACTATTAACAGATTAAGATAAAGAGATTCGGCGCAATATGACTCTAAAAACGATGCATTTAGCAGTTAGCTTAGCTTAGCGTCCAATGCAATCTCTATTTAAAATTCCATCAGTTTATGTCCTAACTAGAAAATGTTGTTTTACTTTTGAAGTTAAATCTTTTTTAATGTAAATAATCTTAAAAGTATTAAAAACTGTTATGTTCTTAAACTTAACATGCTAATGCTATCGTGCTAATGCTAGCTCCACAGCTGATTATTGACATCTTCCAAATCATTGCACAATCTAGCTAGATATACCAAGGATGCTAGTTTTAAACTACGTTTATTTCTAAATAGGGACTATAGTGCCTTTAAAGAATCACATATGCTGCACAAATCAATTTATATTCCTCAGATTTTTGCATTGAATGATTGTAAGAGAAAGCTCAAATGAAATCGCTTATAAAAGAAATCTTCATAAGAGGAAGGAAGTGGGATGAATACTTTCTGAACTATTTGTTACCTCCATAATAGACGGACCACAATGATCACCAGCAGTGTTGAATAAGCAAACACAAGCAACTGAGCAACATTGTGTTGTTTTTGTATCTCTGTTGGACCGATCAGTGACCTTCAGCTAGTGGAGGAAGACAAATCTATCCGTCAGGCGTTTTTCAGAGCTTGGTCAGCAGCCAGAATCTGCTGCTGACCTCTCATCCTCATTAGCTTACCACCCTGTACTTAACCAATAAAACACATGACAGATGCCATATCTGTTCTACTTCATAGCATTCACACCCGCCAAACAAAATACTCTTGAATTTAGTGTTGCTTTTTAAGATTTCCTCATGTAACTCTTAAAACACAATTCACAACAACAAAGACAACAAATCTCTGCTTTTTACATTCTGCATCCATATAAAAACCTCTTAATTTGACAAATATGACGATCACAGCTCCGACAGAGGTCACTGATATTCCTACCAGAATTAAAATACAACATATCAAGGATTGTCAGTTTTTTTCTGACACTGATCATCAAGATTTTGAGGTTCCCGATTTCAGATTGATATCTAATATTAGTCTGATCGATCACATATAATAAAAAACAACAGATTTGAGCATAAACGCCTGCCGTGTGAACATAGCCAATGATGCCTTCTTGTTTTCCTCTAGGACCTTAATTCTCCGATTCTACAAAGAGATAATGAGCTTCCATTTGGAGGATTGCAACCATCACGTAATTCAATAAGTATGGGTTGAAAAAGTCAT
>JAVLVB010000301.1:772603-805371 GCA_032876305.1 Orestias chungarensis | reverse complement strand
TATATATATGTATATATATATGTATATGTATATATATATGTATATGTATATATATATATATATGTATATATATATATATATGTATATATATATATTTTTAGGTGTTATAAATTATATTTTTGTGTGGTTAAATAGTAAAAAAACTGATTTTTTTATGACTAAGAAGTCATAAGAGCGTTCTGTAACATAAAAAAATGGGTATAAAGAGCTTTAACAGTTTTTTTTGTTTCATATCAAAGCAGTCTGAGTGTGTTCGTCATTTTAGCTGCTGTCTGTATAAAGTAATGACACTTTATGGCAACAGCGTCTATAATTGTTTGTTTTAGTACATTTTAAACAAAACACAATGACAGGAATTGTTTGCAGCTGAAATAATCGGGTTAAACGAAATGTTGGCGTAAAAATGTAGGAATGGAAATCTTTTTTTTTTTTTTTACACTATCGCTTAATTTTTGGGAATCTGTTGACATGAAGGCTTTTTGGTGAGCAGTTGCTTCATTACGTCGTTTTCAGTTCTGGATAAAAGACCTGAACATTTTAGTATTTGTTCAACTAAATTTGAGCCCATAAAAGGAAGTTATTTATTCCCTTGTCTCATTTAAAAAAAATATTTGTATTCAATCCACGGAATTAAAGCTGCTCCTAGGCTGCATTGGATTCTGTTTTTCTTGTTAAAATTCATTGTGATGATTCGAGTTTTCAGATCAAATTCAACTTCATTAGATTTAAAGTCTTCAAATATGATTATTGCCGCTAATAAAAATGTTAATTTGGCCTCAGGTGACGATCCACGAAGCGGTGCAGTCTTAATGAACTCCAGGATGATGTCTTGAGTTTTTCTGCATAAAGAAAAAAAACCCCAGCATGAATCCAAATATTTCACACTAGTTTGAAGTGATGGTGCATTAAAGAAAACATTTACTTATGTAATTTAATTTTAAATCTAACTTTTTAAAACTTCTATGCTTTAGTTTTTCCCCCTTAAATTACATTGGAATAAAAAAATCTGAACCTGTAATTTAGTTTTCTAGAGATTCTGTTTTGAAACGTTTTTCTTGCGTAATTTTATTTTTGTAGTTGGAAATGTTTCATTTTGTCTCATTTTGTGGTGAATTTCAAAAACACGAAACTATTTCTGCCTAGTTTTTACATCTTGTCACACAGAAACAAGATAAAACAAACGTAATAGGAGCTTTTTAGCAAAATATGTTATTTATATTTAATATTGATAAGAAAACATATTATTGGCAGTTTCTAAACATGTTTAAGTGAAAAAAGTGATTCACTAAGTAACTTTTTCTATCTTAACATATTTTCATAGCATTTGTGATTATATATCACCTTATAGCTCGTTACATGCCGCGTCTGTGTTGGCTTGAAGGGGTCCGTATCGCTTTAAACAACAATCAGCAACTTTTAGGAGGGTGTCAGGAACCCTGCCTCACAAAACTGCAAACGTCACTTCCTCCCTTTGTTATCTCCAACATCATCATCATCTGAGATTGTTTCACTACAGTTAGATTCATCACCTCATCACTATTAAATCTTCACACAGACACTGGAAACAGAAATGTACTTCAATCCAGCTGATCAGGATGGGAAATGTAGTCTTCCTCCAGGCATAACACTACCGCTTTTGTCCACAGTGGCGCCAACATCAACCAGAGCTGATACTTCTTTAGTGTTGCTTTAAAACAAACTCATATCTTGGTTAAAAGTGACTTGTAAGTTAGTTTGATCTCGTTTTCAAGTGGAATAACAGCTTTGCACGAGAAACTAGCCGAAAAATGTTTGGTAGGATTTAATGTTTGTGTTCTCCAGCGTTCTCTATAAATTCTCTCTTCAGTTTGATTTCCTAAACAATTTAAACAGACTTCGTAGTTCCTGGGTCATCTGAGAAATGTTTTATTTTCTTCCTGGACTCCTCCTGTTTTCGGAGAGTTTAGCAGAACAGAAATGAGTTTCAGGGTCACTTTGGTGCCATCAGAGGTCGTTTATGTCTCAATTTAGACAGAATCCTCAGCACTATTGTCCTGATGCGTCGATTCTCCATCTAGTGATCGACTAAACTCTAAATCAGCTCTGGTAGCGCTTTCATTCGGCCGTTTGTTTGAGCGGACCGCTCTCCTGTTTTCACCTCTGTAACATCTAACTCCCGACCATCTCATGCAGGCGAAAGGTTGACACGATTGAACACATTCTTTCTTGCTCAGTGTAAAAACGTAATGGCTACATCCATTTCACTGACATTAAACCTGTTTTATTATTATTTTCTTCTTGTTTTTCTCCTTTTGTGGCAAATATCACTCAATCACAGCCGCTCTGATGGAGGCTACGATTTATTGTCCGCTCTGCAGAGAGGCGTCGGAGAGGTTACCTTTTATCCTCAAAGATCGCACATTAGTGCACTAAGTGCTTTTTTCTTCTTTTACTGCCACTCACAGACGTCCAAGCTAAATATTGAAAGCTGCGTTTTAACGCATTACAGCAGGGGGGTGGTCACTTGGGGGACATGCATCTCTGCAACACTCCCACAGTCCTCAGACAGGACTTGTTTAACTTGTTTTAACCGTTCGACTGAACCCTGGTGTTTTTGGGTCGGCTTAATAATTCTGGACGTTTGGTTCTGCTCTGTCTCGGAGGTTTAAGCAACTTTCAAGACAATCGTTGCGTTTACCGGAGTAAGCCGGATACCTCAAAGCCATCCGTGCAGCTGCGGGTGAGCGAAATGCAGCCGTTCGGGAAGGCGGCGCAATTTCTCCGCGACGCGGCAGAGAGACAAGCTGACCTCGATAAATGCAGACACGGTTTCCATGACAGCTCGTTTCTTCTTCAGGCAGCATCTTCAAAAAGCCTCAAAAGTATTCATACATTTTTTCATTTGATCTCAAATAGAAAAGAAAATGCTGGAAGGAAGCCCGACCATTTGTTCATCATATCTCTTGGGGCAAGGAAAGGTGAACACAAAATGTTCTTCTTTAGAGTAGCAGTTGGTTAAATCCATCACTAACCTGCACACTGAGACTTTATGTAACCACATTTTCTTTTTAAATCGGTTTACTCTCTAATGAAGCAAACATTGGAGGGATGGAGTAAAAACAATTGTTTGTTTTGTTCAATTTTAAAAGTTTGCAAACATCCTCATTGATCCAAATTTATTGTTTTCATATCAGATAGTGAGATCATAAATACCCACATCTAACCCTACAGAGCAGAAGTTAAGAAGGCAAAGACAGTTTATGTACTTTTAAATTGATTTATTTGTTTTATTTTAAAGAAAACAAGTTAGTTTGAAACCTTGAAGTGAATTAAAACCTTCCAAAAAGGTTGATGCTGGAAGAGAAGGTTCAGAGTAACGGTGTGAAACCAACAATATAAACGGTGGTAGCAGCATGATCCTGTGGTAATTCTTTACGGCACCACGCAAACTGACTGAATGCTTGAGTGGATGGATCATGGATTCATTATCTCATCACTTCTTTTTCCCTGGGAGTCGATGAGATTTCTGGACTTGTTTTGTGTGATATAAGCTGAAAACTATGAACGTGAAGTAGACAATGCAACTAAATTACAGTTAAATATGATAATATGTAAGAAAAGGAACCATAGTGGCTTTCAGGAACCTTTTAGTCCTGCTTTTAAAACTCGGCAAACAGAATCCAGCCTCAGCGCAGAATAGCAGATGTTGGATCGACAGAAAGTAACGACAACAATGTTTTCTTTAACCAATTAAAGAGCTCTTAGATTTCACCATGTCGAAAACAGAGCCAGGAGGTTAAGCTGTGCGTGTCATTGTGGCGCTCTAGAACAACGGCGGCGCTTTTCTCGACTTAAAGGCGAGTAAAGCCGCAATTTTCACTCCAAACGCTTCCTCCCACTCTGTAGCAATCAGACCGAGAGCTTTAAAAGAATAAGAGCTGATTTTAAAACTGAAGCATTCTTGCTTTGCTTCTCTTGGCAGACAGCTAAACCTTAGTCGGAGTTTATCCAACCCTTCAAGTCTTTTTCAGTCAGCTTTCTGTGGAACGTGAGTTAGTTCACATTTATGTATTTATTTATGTCATCTAGAGTAAAATTTGCTCCCTGGCAGCATAGCAGCCATTCACCAACATCTTTCCTTTCAGCTGATCTAGTCGTACTAAAATAATGCATATTATTGTATATTTGGAGTTTCGAAGGAAAAAAACAAGCATTTTTAGAGGCCGTCTTTGGTATTTATGGATTAAACGACTCAAACTCCAGCCTGGCGAACATTAAACCTTAGATCTGAATGTTTCAGATCATCAAACTCAACTGTAAGCATAAAACTGTAGTTTCTCTGGTAGCCTGAACAAATCATCACTCTACTATTGATTTAAAATGTGTGTTTCCTTAAATAGGGATTTTACTGATGTTGACATGTTAACGTGCAGAAGAAGAAAAACATCTGCGGTTGTTTCTGGAGGAAATGTTTTTGTCTTGGAGAAGTTTACAATTTTTCTGGAATAGAAGTCGAACATAGTTTCCAGATTATTATAATTACATTTGAGTTATTATAGATGTTTTTAGGGCCGTTTTGTGATGGAAAAGGGTCAATTTTAAGTTAAAGATAAAATCAATATTTGTGGAAGATCTGAAGAGCTGCAGATCTCTGCTTCAGTATAAAGCATGAATGGAAAAGCTCTTTGTAAGTTCAGACTATCTAACTTTTGATAAAAACAATATTTAAAAAAATAATTCATGCAAAAAAAAGGTCAAATAAAACCTTTGCTTTATGAAACTCACTGCCCAATGTCCTTTTTTTGCCCATCAAGCCATTTGCCAGGCATGGAGATTTCATTTTATTCTCTGCTTTCTTGATTTTTTTCTGTTGATTTCTGATTTTTTTTCTTAAAAATATATAATTTGATATTAGCCTTAAATTATTATTTGTTTTTTGTGTTTTTTTAACCATTTCCTGGTGTTTATTTGACTCTCTTCTTAAATCTTGAGTAAATATTCCTGAATATTTATTTGTTTGCTTCGACAGTAAATCTTATTTTTAATAAATCCACTCCGCGTGAAACTGTCCCTGTTTGCTCTCTGAAAATAGTTGCAAAATGGCCCTAAATTGTCGCGGGGCTGTAATCTTGTCATTTCCCTGCCTGCGCCGTTAGCTGTAACTAAGAACTACCCATTTTCACATTTAGGCGCCTCGAGCGGAGCTCTTTGATGCCCCGCTCAGAAAATAAACACGTTCAGTCGAGCGTTCAGGGATCATTTCAGCTACCGGGGAGGAAGCCGCTCGCCGTGGCCTAATCCCCACGCCGCCTCTCTATTGATTGGCTGGAGTGTTGTCCTGTCATCTGCTTGCCTCTACTTACAGGCCCGACTTCACGAGTCTCACACTTTTATTTTTGTTTTTGATTAACGTTTTTGAGGAGAGATGTTGAAACGCATATCTGACAGCTGCTATCCGAAAATGTTACGTAAACAAAAGCCAACGCACGAAACCGACAGAAGGCCGAGGAGACGTGCGAGAGGAGGGTTGTGGAGGGAGTTATGAAGGGCGACTTTCTCCGCAGAAGGTTCTGGAAATTGGCCGGGCCCTTGGGGTCTGTGACATTTCTTTGAAAGTGCTTTGAGCAGCACTTTCCCTGGCATGCCACTCAGACCGATGGTGTGTAGAGGAGGAGCGAGCTCGAACCGACCTGCTTTAAAGGTCTGAATTACGCAATCATGACTGGCGTATATTTGAAAATCCTTTCTCACTTTAAATGAAATGCATGACATGATAGAAGAGGAACCAAGAATAATCTCCAAACTCCTTTGGTTTCAACCCATTTGTTCCTCCAGTCAAAATCAGTCTTTTCACCTGGTTGTAAAAGTTTGAGTTACTGTCAGCTAGATTAATTATGAATAGTTTATATTTGGTTACATAGTTGGGAAACTATAATTTTTTTAGCTTTTAACATTCTCCTTGTGCCCATTTCTCAAGATAGACCCACTTCCTTTTGTTTTGGAGAGTCAGCAAATACAGATGGCAGAAGAAGAACAGGAGCGACTGCATCTCAAATATAAACCAGGTTTAACCTCTAAATTCAAACTAAACAATGTGTTTGGAGTTCATTTTTGTTGAGCTGCTGTTGTAAACTGAAGTCAGTTTTAGTTCAGTTAACTGAGCTAATAGATAATTTTGTCCACATATTAGTTTGTAGTTTTGCCAGTGGACTTGCACCCACCTTAAACCTGAGCTTATAGACAATCAGAAAGACCTTTTTCTTCAGTTTTTTTCACTATTTGTCTTTTTTTTGTGTTGGTAATCGTATCTATATTTTCTGCTTTGTCTGCTTATAGCACTTTATTTCCCGCTTTCTGTATGTTTTCCCCTGTACAACATTCGCTAGTGTCCCGAACTTCATACGCATAGCTGGATTGCAATAATGTTTTTGTTTTTTTTCACCAATAATTTTTTGATAAATGTTTCATAAAAAATCAGTTTATTTGAATCCAGTAATGTTACCAACAAATAAACTGCTGCCGTGTCTGGATCTAGAAACATTAAGCACGACACATTGACTAAACTTTCCTTAGCGCTCACAGTGTGTGTGCTTGGTGTGAAGTGTAACGTTTTCAGGTACATTTTGCTGCAGTTCTAATGATGTGCTAAGCTTATCTAGAGATAAAATTACATATCCTGCTGTCAAACGTCCCATTAAAGAAACTCTAAGTAACTTTTCAACATTCAAATATTGTCATAACTTTTGTGATCAGACATTGACTTACAGCTCGTTGAATGACGCCTCTGTCGTGTTCCGACATGTTTAACCGACAATGAGAAACTTTGAGGACGGTGACAGGAACCCTGCCACACAAAACGACATATGTCACTTCCCCCGTTTCTTATCTCCAACATAATCATCTGACTTTGTTTCACCACAATTCGATTCATCACCTCATCGCTATTCATCCTTCACACAGACACTGGAAACAGAAATGTGCGCTGATCCAACTGCAGGCGACCGGGAGATCAGGATTTTATGATGCAGTGAGCTGGTGCTCATGGGAAATGGAGTCTTCCTTCAGGCTTAACAAGACTACCGCTTTTGTCCACAGTGGGCCGCCAAAATCGACCAAACACTAAAACTTCTTTATTGTTGCTTTAAAGCTACATATCTACATGTGATCCAGACAGATATTGAGTATCGTTTAAATCTGTCATATCAGAGATGTTTTATAATTTAAGTACTTATAATAAAAATTAGTAATTTTTTTAGTTTTTCGCTGCAAAGTCAGATTTTCAATTCCAGCAAATATGGAGACTGAAATTTTCAGACCACGCATATAATTAGCAGTGTGTAATTGGCCCCCATAAAACTTGGCTTCAATTTCCACTAATGATTAATTAGCAAATGTATGAATGGTCCTAATAGAAAATGAGATTAAAAGTGTATTAAAATAGGACTTTTTGCATCCTGGTATTAATTATTGTGATCTGCAGTAACCTAAGTCAGCATTGAGGGGTTCAACTACATTTGAACCTTCCTTTAAACCCAGAAACAGTCGAGCTTTCATTTTAGTTCCAGTTGGTTCAGAAAAAAAAGAATTGGAGTATTTTGTTGGGTTTTTAGAAAAGTAAAATTGGCAAGTCTTAGAGCAGACCTGTGTAGACTTCCGCCCTCCTGGCTGTTCTGAAAGGCCGAGTCCTCGTCATGCACTGCAGCTTTTACTGCAGCATCAACTGTCACTGCTGAGCGTCGGGGCCTGTAGCAGTGAGTGAGGGCCGCTTTCAGGAGTGTTGTAAGTGCCAGTTTGAATTGGTCATTTGTTATATTGACTGCGCACTGAGGGCTTCCCATTGATTCGCCATCGATGTGTAGGTGAGCAGTAGATAAGGCAGCAGACGGGGAGAGAGGGAGAGAGGGAGATAAGCGCCTGCCATTTTCCCTGACAGCTATGGACACCTCAGAGGACGGCGCAAAGTCAGATGTCTGACAAAGTCACCTGCGGAGCGGACAGCACGCCTCTAAAGCACAGTCGGTCAAAATCACTCAGTGCTCTCGTGCCTAAGCCGGTCTCTTGCCCGTTCAGCACTGCAAAGCTGCTATATTGAATTAGCCGTCGTCTCTGTCACATTAGAGGCTCTCCTCCTGACGGCGGCGTATCAATCAACTGATTCATTCTTATTAGATTAAACTAGGGGGGTGTCGCGTCGTTAATGTGAAAAATAGGACGTTAGAGCCGGAAAATGGAAAATCTATTTCAACAAAAGGCCAAAGAGTCAGAGGAAGAGTGTCAAACGTTACTAATGGTAATGTTTGGAGTTTGAACTAAGGATATTAAGATTGATTGAGTGACGCCATAATCTGTCTCCATGCATGGAAATTCAGATGTTGTGATTCTTGATGGGCTCAATAAGGATTCTTGGAGATTTAACGTCTGTAAATCAATTGGTGAGTGACCGCATGCATGGAACAACCCCGCTAGACAAAGAGGTTAAATACCTGTTGATGCTTTATTTCATTGTGAAGGATTCTTAAACCAGGCCTAGTTCATTAAATCTGAGACCAGGAACTCTTCCCAAAGTAAAGTTGCGTTCAAAGATGTTGAACTGGAGTGTTTATATCATCAATTTGCAACACTGTCAAATCTATAGTTATTTCCTAAGGAAGATGTATTGACGGCACCTGTTAATCAAACCAATGGGTTTGTCAGCGACTGACCAATCGGCTGTGAAACATCCCGTACCTGGAGATACTGAACACTTTGCTAGGGGTTATTATCATTATTATTACTATTATTATTAGGGATTTGGTAGAAAACTATATGGGCAAAATGGTTTAACGTTCAGTTCCAGTTCCACAGTATTTAAAAGGTGGCATTACTCAACTTTTCCAAAACCCAAAACAGTGGAAAAAATGTATCCGACCAAATGAGCAGCTGAATCCAACAATGATGGATTGAAACTACCAAGTTAGTTCGTATGAAGATAACTGCATGGAAATCCCCCATTTTTGTCATGATTGCATTATTTTGCTTATTAAATCCAAGATTAGTGCGTAGAGCTAGAGTTTACAGGTATAGTTTTTTTGTGAAGCAGTAACTTCTGATACGTGGTGCAGGTATTCATACCGACCCAGAAATACTCGATAAACTCATAGCTCAGACTTTCCACGAGCTGACTGATGGAGTTATGACACGTGGAAAATGTACGATAGATCTTTAACTCTTTGACTTTCAAGTCGAGTTCTCTGTGTTTTCCGACTTATGTGGTTGCAGACCTGTTTCATTTGCCTTAATGTTGGCCAACGAGTCAAGAACGTCTTACTAACCATCCCAGGTAACAGTTTAAGTCTCACTACCTTTGTCGGATGTTGGCCCCACTCGAGCTACACCTCTGTGTGGGCGGAGCCATCTTGCAGTTTGTGTTATCTCTGTTTATTCCTGTTATCTGTGGTGCGAACTTTCACAGGATTACATTTAAAAATTAATTTTTGTTACATTTATTTCAGAATATAACTGATTTAACATTTTAGTGATGGCAGGTGCTTTAACTCTGCTTTTGCTCATTTTTTTATATCTAATAAGTGTTTTTTAAGCATCCTTGTTGCAAGACGTTTACATGTAGACCCTTGGGTGCATATGATTAATCATAACATCATCCAAAAGGTATTCAAAACAGATATAGGCTAATCAGAAAATAATATCTCTCTCTCTGTCTCTCTCTTTCTCAGCGCAGACTGAGTGTGTGCACAGTGTAAGGTGGGATAAGTAAATATTTTCAGTAGCTTAACTCACTTACAAATGAAATCATCAAACATGTATTTGAGTTATTATTTAAAGGAATTCATTATAATATTTCAAAATGACAATAAAAATAACATTTGTAATGTTGCGGCTGAAATGGCCAAGGAGAAGATAGCCGACTAAACAGTCACTGGCTGCCCCGTATATAAAATTAAGCTACAGAAGTGAATAGCTAAAAAGCTTCCTGATCGCATGCGGCTTTATCTAGGGATATTACTGGAAAGTTATGTGGAAGGAAGAAGTGTGGATGTTAGAAATGGTTCAGAAGGCCACAAGTATGCAACCCTGAGTAGATTGTAGAGCAAATCAAATTTTCTAGTTACCAGCTTGGACAGAATTGGTTCCCAATGTGACCTCCTTCCAATCTGCATCAAGGTTTGACATGTTTGTTTTTAGAAGTTGCTCGTTGCCTTTCTCAGGCCAACTCAAATTAGTTGGCTTATTTTCCTTTGAGGTCCACGAGACCTGTTAAAGTTAACTCTGATGATATTTCTAGTGTTTTGGGACCGTGCCGGATGGTTGGGTGTGAAAAATCAAAGCATGTTAATGTGGCAGGTGATTTATCCACCAGGAATTGTTCTTTGGTTGTTTATAGCTTCGTCCTTTAAGCCGTTTTCCTCTGAAGACAGCCAGCCCGTGTTTTTTAACCGCAGTCATCCATTTAGCCGGTGGCTTCTGTACCCGCAGCGTTCTCCCTCGGGCTCGGCGCCGTGGACGCTCGCCCGCTCGCCTTTAAAGTTGCGGGGAACAGAATCCTCCTGTGAGCAGTAAACACCACAGACAGCACGAATCCCAGCAGAGTAACCCTCCTGCCAAAATACACACATCTCACATCTGCAGCTAGTTGTAAAGCAATATATGCCTTTTTTCTCCTATAAATAGTTGTCCCCAATATCTCGTCTTGCAGACATCCAACTAGCTTCTAAGCCTTAAAAGGGCGTTTTAGCATGATGTATTCAACCGTTTCCAAGGCTAGCATGTTTTATTCTTAGCAGGGCTAAATCAGAACAATACTGAGCCCAGTAGTGATTTCTGTTTGCATTTATAAGTTTTTATTTGTATGCCGATCCGATCTGGTAAATCAAACGGCTGCGGATGAAAAAGTTCTGAGGAAATTTATCGGAGATGCACTGAAAGTTGAGCTGGAGGATGAATCCAAAAGAGACGCCCTTCTAAAGGGTCTATTAAAGGCGGCTTGAATAATGCTCGGGGACGCTAGCCAGTCTGTTTTCTCCCCGCTGTCGTTTCCAGCGCAGACTAAAGCCGAAGCGAAATCAACAGAACAAGAGCAGTCACAGCCTCTCTGCCTCGCAGCTTTCCTCGGCAGCGTGAAAGATCCGCAGTCCCCTCTTTGTTCCTGACAGCCATTTCTTTTTGCCTCGCCTCAGGCCGTTAAAAAAATACCAGCAATGGGAGTTGGTATCCGTTATCTAAAGTCTTACGAGGTGCTCTCTCGCGGCCTTCTGCAACACGTGTCTGCCATGTTCAGTTCCCCCCATGGGAAGAGAGAGCAACGCTCGCCCACGTGGGCCTGCTTCAAATCAGGGGGAGGCGATTAGAGGAACTTAGGGAGAAACATTAGGAGGGGCCTGCTGCAAAAAAAGAAGAACGAGGTGGACTGTTGTGTCCTCAAAGGAGCTTCCTTTTTTTATAGCAGTATCGCATATGGTAACAAACCTTCAGGGCAAATTGAAAGAAACAATCTCCCTCCTTTCTGTCTCTCTTTAGAACACGTGCTGCTGCAAGTTTCCTCCGAGGAGAACATGGGAGAAGGCTTTGTAACCATATTTATGGTCTCATGTTGCAACAAACTTAAACTTCCTTCAGATTTGTTTAGGTAAAACAAGTATTTCTGTTTAGTTTGTAGTGCAAACATCCTGTTAAACTTGGGGAAAAAGACAAAATTACCTTTTTATAAGTGAATTTTTAGCTTGTGTAAAGTCAATAATTCTTGAATATTAATTAAAAACGACCATTTATTCTTGGTTCTATGATTTTATTTTTTATTTTTTTACTTGGTTTCTATATTTTTCAACTTGTTTTAAGTGTAAAAAGAAGAGAAAATCCAAGTGGAAATAGTACTTTTCATAAGTATTCAGGTTTTATTGAGTTAAAACAAGCCCCCATATCTTGCTAAAAAGTTGGGCGGTAGTTTTGTCTCATTTTAAGTGTATTACGGTAGTTCAACTAGAACATACAAGTTTTTAGTATTTTTGACGCAGTGAACACCGCTTGAAAGCATCCTGGAGCAGATTTGATTTATTAAAGCTGCTCTTATAAGTAGCTGTTAGTATTTTGACGGATTTACTGAGGAAGTACGAGTTACATATTACTGTCATTTGAGATTGAGATCTTGGTGATGGAGTTATACTGTCTGATCTTAGGTGACGTTGAGAAGAGTAAAGTCTTATATCCCAGATTATTTAACCTCACCTGATTTTACACTCAACTACAACAAGGTTTTTCTTGGGTAAGAACTGTTGCAGCAAATGTTCATTAGCAGGAAGCTAAGCTAATCCCCACTTTCAGTGGTGGAAACTATCTTCACCTCGTACTCTCAAGGACGCAGACTTCCCACCCCGGCCGTCATCGTCCATATTTAGATTTTCATGGCGTTGTCCAAGTAGAGAAAATCCGTGGTGAGATCCTCTCAATCTCATCGACCTTCACTGAAGGACCTTTTGAACACTTAAATCTGTAAGTATGGACTGATCTGCTTCAAATTGTAAGCTGACCAAATGCTTTCTTGGTCTATTACTGGAAAAAACTAAACTAAAAAATTTGACACTGCATTTAAAACTTAAAAGGTATTTTTTTAATAGATAGAAAGTTTCCCTTTTAGGTTTCTGTCTCTTTTCCTCTTTTATTCACAGTGGTAAACATAAATGTGCATCGTATTGTACGTCCTCAGGGTTTTAAAGTGGAAACGGCTCACGCAGTGTGCCTGATCCAGCCTAAAAACCTTGTTTGATGGATGATAATTAAAGCCAGAGTCGTCCATACGGTGAGGCATGGCGCAGCAGCCGCTCATTGTGCCTGACGGCTAAAGTAGTGACTCCTACAGCAGTAGAATCTCACCTCCGGGTTTGCTGCTGAGGGGATGAAGGGCAGGTGTCCACGCGGAGGAAACAGTCACGCTCCTGGCAGCCTCCAGGAGAGTAATTGATGACTCCTGCTGACTGCGAGGATGGGATCAGCTGGAGGGAACCATTGCCGCTACCGTGAGACGCCGAACAATCTTACTGCATCACCCACACAAAGCTGTTGCACTCATAAGCTTGAACCTGTTCCTCTATAGCAGATAAACCCTGGGCCTGATTAGATTTTTACAGTGTGTTTATGATTATTCGGATCTTCCCCATAGATGCACATTTTTCACAACCTTTGATCGGTTAAATCCGGCATACTATGAAAATTACCATCGCAAACGGCATTACACCAGAGGTGCTTCACAAAACCTTCAGAGGTTTCTTCAAATGGAAATGTCCATATTTCCCTACATTCATTTTTAAGCATTTAAAAAAATAAATACACAAACAGGGCAAATCAAAATTTTCTACAGATATTTCCAGGGTTAAAACATGGATCAGTGGATGGATGGACCAATGGATAACAGTTAATTCAAAACATGGATGTATAGGCAGGTAGTTGGATGTTTGAGTAGTTGTTGGATAAGAAGGTTGTTGAATGCTTTGTTTAGATGTACGGTTATATGGATAAACATATGATGGTTGGATGGATCTATAGATGGATGAATGGTTTTATGGGTGGGTGGTTGGTTAGTTTGATGGAGGGACTGGTTTAATTGTTGGTTGGATGGTTTGATGAATGATTTCATGGATGGACGGATGAATGACCGTTGGTTGAAAACATGGATGTATAGACGGGTAGATGGATGTTTAAGTAGTTAGTTGGATAAAAGAGTGGTTCAATGGATGTAAGGCTGGTTTTGTTAAAGTATGGATGGGTGCATGGTTGGACGTGTTGTTTTATGGGGGGATTCTCGGTTAGTTGTATGGACTGGTTAAATTGTCGTTTGGATGTATGTATAGTTAGATGGTTTCATGGTTAAATGCATTGTTAGTTACATGGATGGACGAATGAATGGCCGTTGGTTGAAAACATGCATGTATAGGCAGGTAGATGGATGTTTGAGTAGTTGGTTGGTTAAATGGATGGTTGAAAGGATGAATGGTTGATTGGTTGGTTGTTTTGAAGGATGGATGGGAGCATGGTTTGATGTATGCTTGTATAAATGTATGGTTATATGGTTAAACATATGATGGTTTGATGTATCTATAGATGGATGAATGGTTGATTGGTTGGTTGTTTTAAAGGATGGATGGGAGCATGGTTTGATGTATGGTTGTATAAATGTATGGTTATATGGATAAACATATGATGGTTTGATGTATCTATAGATGGATGAATGGTTATATTGTGTAGACGGTTTGTTAGTTTGTTGGATGGAATAGTTTAATGTTGGATAGATGGATGTCTCCCATATTTCTCTCTCTTGTTTAGAAAGTAAAGCTTCCCTCCTTCATCCTCTTCCTCACCACCGTCTTCTCCTCTGTCCTCTATAAAGCGAGGGTCACTGTCTTCTAATGCCTTCTAACACATTTACGGCTGTAATTGTGCAGCCTCAGCCCGCGATTAGCATTGCTCTCCATATTTACAGAGGCGAGAGCCAAACACATCCACTAGCTGACGTTCCTTTTCAGGTAACGTAGCTCATTAGGACGGTGGTTGGACGGACATGAGATGAAGGTTTGGATTCTACTTCATGTTAAATGAATCTCGGCCTCGGGTGACCTAATTAGGCGGGTAATAAATCAAAGCGCATGTTCTGTTGATCTGAGAGACGTTGCCAGATTTCATTGCTTCCCTCAATCAAGGTTAGCCAAGAATACCAAACGATGTCTTCCATCTTCAGCAGCTTCCCGGTGAACACTGGCATTAAACTCGTCCGGTCCAAAGCAACCAGCAGTGCTCCCAGAGCCCCAGCCCGGCGTCTGACTGATGCCTCGCCTCAAACACGCTGCGTGAAGATTCATGAGACGGCAGAAAGAGACGGGGGAAAAATTGAGCGGAGATTCAGGAACGGAGGGAAAACAACGAGCTGTTTATTTCATTTGGTTCTAAATGATCAGATTGAACATTATCTATTATTATTAACCTGCAGATTTTAAGACGAGGTACATTTCTTACCTTTAATATTTATCCAATTATTGCTTTTATTGTTTTTTTTATACTTAATCTGATTATTGATTTCAATTTTGTCTCACTTTTCTTAATAAATTAAAGTTTTCTTACAAAAGCTTTTTATTTTAATCAATCTTTGAGTTGATGATATAAAGTCAAACTACTTACTACCGTACCTGCCCTATTTTTTAGCCTGGACATGTCATGTCAACCTAAAACGGTTTGATTTGCTACTAAGCTAGGTTCTGGAGGCTGCTTGAAACCTGTCAGCTACTGGCTAGCTTCTCTACGCGTTGGTGAATGATCCCCAGGTTGAATCTAAAACTGAAAATAATTGGAGAAATAACACAATCCTCCCAGTTACTGTCATTTAGAAGAAAAACAAATCCTGCTCTAAATGAAGCATTTTTCCATCATCAATAATCCCCCACTCTTGGGCAGAAAAACATTGTAAAGTAAATCGTCAGGTAGGAAACGTCTATAAATAATCCCAGTTCTGAAGTCTCCCGTTCAACCGTTCTGAATTGGCTTTCCTCCGCACACCGTGTTGTTCAGGCAAACAGCCAAGGTCAATAGCTGTGAGCAGGGAGCTGCACCCTTCATTATCCTCCTCCAAGCTCAAACTCAGCAGGACCTGCAACAACTGGGTTTCAAACTGTGCAGCACACAAAAAGGAAAATGAGAGCCAAGCTGGAAGGGGATTATTTACAGGAAGCGGCTTTTATTTAGCGCGAATGAGACATTTTCTTGCGGTGGAACGTTTTTGTGCATCACAATTTTAAAGCCAAGCCACTTTGTAAGAAGAGACTTAAAAATACATCTCTTCGTTCCAAAGTTTCCCCCAGCTTGCGTTACATTTCAAGCATCTGCACCGTGGAGCATGTACGGGTTCCTGCCGTTACCTTCGGTGTGTAGAAGCAGCTTCACCATTGGGACAATGTTCCCGGTGGTCCCCAGGTCCCTTCTTTGTGTTTTTGATTGACGCCTTCTGGATTTGGTGCCCTGAGGCGATAAGTTTGAAGCGCAGTGTTTGGAGTCCCAGTTGTCAGCGCAATGCCAGCTGCTGCTCCGATGTAAATCACTGGGTTGTCCAACTAGTTCCATGTGCAACGTTGGAAACTCGTCATGTCTTGTGTTGTATCAAGGTCCTTTGAGGGATTCCTACTCTCTCAGATTTTGAGACTATGTACCTTTTGGTCTTTGGAGACCCAAATATATCCACCTTAAACTAAACCCGAATGATTTGGTCTTGGATCATATTTGTGGATTTGAGATGGTACAAATCAAGGCAGTTCTGGGTGGTACCTTTCAAACTGGGCCTGTTTTAACCATCTTGATGAGTCCTATTAAAAGACGAGGGCAGATATTACTTTGGCATTCACAGGCACAAGATTTTTTCTAACTAGGTTTTCTTTTCGTTAACAGAAACCCATGAATGGCTCATGTTCTGTAGATGTTTCTTTCTCATTGCAAATGATTGGCTTTTTTTCAAGGTTTGTTGACTAAAGAACAAACTGAAGGTCTGTTTACTTTTTAATTTGAGTCTTTTAAAGCATTGGTTGCTTTAAAAAAAACAACTATTGCACAACTTGATGATTTTACTTCGCTTAGTCTTGTAAATACAATAGAAAGAGTATGTTGGTTTGGCTTTTTTTGTGCTGTTTAGTGGTTTATAATAGTACAATTGGTATTACGGCATTGTTAACGTTTTATTTAAAGCGAAATATATAATCAATCAGACAGAACAAACATCACTTCGACTTTCCACTTGCTGATCTAAATTGCACTTCCAGGCAATCTGTTTCATGAAAGCAGATGTTTTTGTTTGCTATGAGCAACAACACATGGGTGTTAATTAAGTTTAATAGAATCATCACCAAGCTTATGAATGAAAGAAGATGTAAAATAAAAACGTTATGCATTTGTTTTTAATAATAATAATTTATTCAACAGTTGGCATGTAAAAGTCGTGAATATTGTCTCATTAAATCTGACAATTAGGAATAAATTAGTACCTAAAGAGTTCCTGCGGGCTACTATTTAAGCACAAAAATAAATATTTAGAGTGGAATAGCAAAATAAATAGGATTTTTAGTAACATTAGTTTTATGACCAAATATAGGCAACAAAGCTATATTTTATATTTAATGATAAACCATGTTAGCATTGCTAAAATCTTACGCCCAAAAAAAAAAAAACTGTAATAATATTCTCTTAACACATTTTCATGCTAAAATTGTAAATTAAATTCCAAAGCTTTACATTTAATTAAATGTTTTTGTGTCTTCTGACTATCTGAATACAATACAAAAACACAATTTACTGTTAGCATAAACTATTAGCTACTCAGCAAGGTTAGTTTAGCTTGCTAGCCCCGTACTGCAACACCCTGTACTACTTTATCCTCTATTAGTCCTATTTGGATGAACTTACATAAATATACACTTTGTTTCACTGGGTTAAAAGCAAAATGTGCAAACATTGGAAGTGAACTACAAAACTAAACTTAGAATGATAAAATCAGCTTTTTTAGCAGGGAAACATTAAATAATGAAATCAAAATAAAACAAAGTTTATATATATAAATATATATATATATATATATATATATATATATATATATATATATATATATATATATATATATATATATATATACACAAAATAAACATTGAGAAATACATAAATATTTCTCTGTGCAGACAGATATTGATGTGGCTTAATGCCAAGATGAACAGTTTTTAGCTTTTTTCTAACCTTTAACTTTGGATAGGTTTGGTCATTAACTGTTTACATCTTTAAATCCTTATAAATGTTATACATATTATAAATTAACAAAAATCGAAGGTTACAGTTGTTTACTTTTCATTTCAAGGCTTTTCTTAATCAATATGAAATGTTCCTGGTATTTCTACATGGAGTAGAATACAATACTGCAGCCAATTTAGTTGGAATTTTTTCTTTCAAAAACTTTTTTAGGCATTTTTAGCGTAGATAGAAAATCCTAATTGGTTCAGTTGGAGGAAACTGGACTTTTTGTTTTTTATTTTCCTCCAAAACATTTGTCGTGTCTCTTTCAAAAGACCAAACTGAAGCCGTCTTTGGATAAGACGTGATTCCTCTTCCAGAAACAACCGAAGACGTTTCCTTCTATTTAAAACGTGTAATTATCACCGACCTTAGGATCTATCCTGTTATCCTGGCAAGTTTGTTCACCTGTAAGCATCGGGTATCTTGTGTCTTTCTTGTGTGTGTCGTGTTTAACACATACTTACTTAGTGAGGGATCCATTTACCTTTGTACAATATTAGCATGTTTGTTTGCATGCTAGATTATTTACTGCCAAAAAGCCAAATTCTCAGATCCTAATATGGATGAGGACGTGCCCTCAGGGGTTGAGTGATATGTCGCTCTATGTAATTACAGTCGGAGCGCGCCGTCACAGATACAGCAGGGCTCAAAAGATAAACAATAAATTTAGTTGTTTTCTGCTTGTGGCAAAAGACGGCCTGTTTCATTTGTCATTCAAACGGCAAAAAAATTTTAAAAATCATTTTACCTTTATTTTGTTTTCTGAAAATGGCCTTGAATGAATAGATTCCAGCTTACATTCAGAGAAACGCAAATACCTTCAAAACTTCTTTATTATCTGCGTAGATTTGGTTTCTGATGTTTCCAAATCCATTACTCTTCACCTAAGCTTAGAGTTTTATTGCTTTGGATAAACATGCCCCGAGCTTTGTTGTTACATTTACATGTTTTACCATTTTTATGACCAAAGGAAATAGAAAAAGTTTACAAATGTATTTATGGATTATGAAGGACTTAGCCTTTACTTATCATAATCCTGTTTCAGAGAGAAGCAGCTGATGGTGTTCCTTTAGGGCAAATCTAAACAAGCCTCTAACTGACGACTTTTGCTGTATTTCAGGGGCTGTAACATGCTAGCATCTCAATATCCAGGCAGCAATGCATTGCTAATCCACCTGTTTTAATCTCTTTCTGGCCGTGTGGTTGGAAAGCCAGGAAGAGAGACGTTGGAGTAGGGGACGTGATCTTTGCTCAGTTTGATCATTGAAAACGTCTCTACTCTGTTGTGCTGCTCTGCATTCATGAAGCTTTTCCTTTTCAGCTCAGAGTCTTGGGGTCATACTGAGCTTTTGAGACGCTAATTAGCGGCTAGCCGTGGTAGAAACATTATAGCGTGTAGCATGTTTGAATGGGGGGAAAAAGAACAAGCATGGAGCATGAATGAATGAATGTGTGATTTATCTTTATCTTCATCTCATTGGTGATTATGTTCAAGCTTTGACTAGGCCACCTCTAAACCCCCTTATTCAAAAGCTGTTCAGTGGTTGTTGTGCTTATTAGGACGGGATTAGCTTCCTGCTCTGGGTAAATGTTGAATGAACATGAAATATGTCGTCATACAGACTGATTCCCTAAAGGTATTTTAGATCGTCATGTTTTTTGGGGGGGTAAAAACAAGACTGTTCTTTATTCTTTATTTTTCTCTGTAAGGTTGGCTTGCCAATATTTATAATTCACCTGAATCCTTCAGATGGGAAGGCAGAGGCCGGGATTCCTCCGAGGAGCGAACACATCCCTGACCTTTCAGAGGTTACTGAGGCTCTCATTCAGCTCCCGGGTGCTTCTCGTGTTGTTTGTGATTCGCAGGTAATCATCTCCATGCTCTGCTGAATTTTCAGATGAGACGAACACCTTTTCTCATACTAGCATTAAGCCCACCCCCATGTATACACACACTGGTCTGTGTCGGAGGGTGGCGTCGTCCTGTCTCTTACTGGGGGATCCAATTACCTACAACACGACAGTTGGCATCTGTCCTCAGGAGACAGATGGACACCTGATTCTTTCTTTTTTGCATTTCGGAGCTCATTTATGCACTTTCTCGGTGAACCCTGCTGACCTTGTGAGTGTATTTCCTCAGTCACGCCTGGATGCCATCGCTCCTCACATGTTATTAGCAAACAGATCGTAAGCAACCCGGCTTCAGTGCAGAAACATGTTTACCCTGAGATCATCTGACCACTTTTCCTGTTAACGAAGCGAATCATCGTCTGCTTTCGGTCTGAGACGATGTAAAAGTAGGTTTTCTAGGTTTTTCCTGTTAAAGAGGAGTTTTTCCTCTCTACTATCACTACATGTATTCTCAATAGGAGCAATTGCTGTAAAGTCAAAGCATATGATCTACCATCTCCACTTGGTGTTGCTGAATTCTGCATGTCAGTGACTTCATGCAAACATGATGTGAACAACACACTGAATAAAATAACCTTAAAATTATAGCACTGTGTTTTAACTACAATTAATTGAAATATATTTACAGTCTGACTTAAATGAGCTTTCTTTTAAAGTGCTTTGAGATAACCAATGTTTCAACTTAGCTCTAGTTTTGTTTTTGCCTTTCAAACGCTAAGCCCTCCCCAACAGGAGTGTCCAGCATGACACCTTCTACTTTTGGTGGTTTCTTTTCTCTACTTAGGTCTGTCTGCTTTATATGTGTTTTTGGTACTTCTCACATCTGAGCTAGAGCCCAAGAACTCTGACCTGAAGCTTTGAGAGTCGACATGAATTCAGGTTCCCAGCTTACACCACTTCAATATAACCATCTCTGCAAATCTAGTTATTTGCAGATAAGTTGTTATGACCCATTGTCAGTTTTCTGTTATTTGTTGAAGATGGGACCTTCAGCCTGACGCATCACAAATGCTTTGCCATACCTACTGGTGGTTGATGTAACATATATGTGGCCTAGTCTTAGTCACATGTGTTAAACTTGACATTGTTAGCGACAGGTTGCCCTCCCAGGTTCTATTTAGAGCCACACAGGACGCCTACTTGATAACAATCCAGCTGTAGAATCAATATGGGGAGCATATACACATGCATACAAATATGTACATTTATTATTTTCCCATGACTTCACATGTGGAGGGTTTGAAATGATTCATTTTTTAGCCAGAAATTCAATAGACATCCGTCTTGTTGTTGATTTGGGAGCAAGTCCAATTCTTTGTCATCCAGGATACAATAAGTGCATTAAGGTGATGAAGCTGGACTTTTTCGTGGAGGTTGTAAAAAAGCGTCTGGGTAGACGAATCAAAGCTTCTCTGTGTGTTTTTCAAAAGTGGAACCTGAGGCCAAACCTATCCCTGCTCAGAGTTGGTTTTGTATTGTAAATGTAGATGTTTCTCTTTCTGTTTTGATACAGCGGAGAGATTCTTTTCGACAAATGAACCGAGAACATCGCTAATGCGTCTTTTCTGTGTGAAATAAAACATTCTGACATCTAAACATCTTGCTAACACCATGGTTTTGGAATGGCCCAGTTAAAGTTTGGTCTTAAATTCTGGTTGAAATGCTTCTACAGACTTCCTGCTTTAAATTAAAACAAAGGTGGAACAACTGTTGTTCATGTTTGGGGGGTAAATAGTTTTTCTCACGGGTTGATATTTGTTTGGATAGTTTTTAATGCCTTAAGAAATAACATTATATATTTTAAGCTCAGTTGTCTATTCACTCCATTTAACCTTAAATAGATGGATTCTGAAAAACAAAATGCAGCTGAATCAGCAGATACATGGAAATATATAAGAAATAAAATGTTTAATGTGAAAGGCAACTTTCAAGCAAGATTATAGAGATCTATGTTGGTTCATGTAGCCACACAGGTTAGATCCTTCTGGATCTTCCACTGGCTGATTTGTTTAGTTTTATTGTATTTAGAAGGGACTGTGGGAAGGTTTGTTTCTCCTAAATCTGGCTAGTTGGCTAGACAGCTAGATAAGACTGTAATTATATTGTTTCTGTGAGAAAGAGCCGGTCGGTATTAGCTTTCTCTGGTCATTCCCTCACCTCCTGTACCAAGAACCAATTCTACCTCAAGTGTGTTTGTTCCTCAGTGAAGATAAAACTTTCCTGTCATGTAATGAAATTATTAAATTGAATATTTTAATTGGATTTATTTCCTGATTTCTTGCTGCTTCCTTCTGCTGCTTTTACGCTGATTATTAATTAGACTTTTATGATTCTTCGACATCGACCAGCCTGCTTTTGCTCTTATATATAGAACATCTCCCGACAGTTCCTCCCACAGTAAATAGTGTTTCGGTGGTTTTATTTCATCCACCGCGATTGTTAAAGCTTTTTTTTCATCTGTTGAATTTGAAGCCAACTTCAGTCAGTTAGGATCTTTCTTTTTTTGCAGAACTTTATAGTCAAATTCTTTTAGAATAATAAAAACATCTATGGAATCTATGAAACGCTTCTTTCCTTTTGAAAGAAACTATGATCAATCTGGTTTCTGGCTCACAGTAGGAGCTGTCCTTGGGACTGAAATCACACACGCTGTATTTTTGTTGGAATATTGTCAAATTGTCAAATAAAAGAGGATTTTTGTTCGACAAATCAGTCCAGATCTCATTTCTGGTTCAGGGGTGTCATCGCTCAATTCAGGCGAAGATAAAAAAAGTCTTGTGAATTTTTCTCTAATACTGTAGCTGCATTGTTAGTTTACACACATTTATTTTCCACTCAACTGTCAGTTAAAATCATAGAGTAAAGCTATGCTCTGTGAACAATAACCTTTATTAGCAACTTCTCCTGAGCTCATCGTTGCAGTGTGTTGTTTGCAGTAGCTACATTACTTTAGTATTTTTCTGTTTTTTGACAGAAACTACTCCGGTTATGTATCTGGAAGAAAAGTTTCTGATATATATTTTTACTTTTGCACCTTTATGATGTGCAACTATAGCAATAAGGGCGGTTCCAGCTGTACCACTTATATATTTTTTGCAGGTTGTAACTAGTGTGGTGAGATTAGTAAACAGACTTTTTTTCATAAATTTTTATCCCAGCCTTACGGGTCTATATGACTTACGGTGGGGTAGAAATGTTATTAACACAAATCCTCCTCTTAAAAACATACCAGTTGAAAATCGGCTTTCAAGAAGTGCTCCTTCTGTCACTAAACTGCACACAGCAGCTGCATCTAATCTTCATTTTTTTTAATTTGTCCTTAATTGAGCAAACGGCAGGAAGATAGTAAAAACTGTTTACAAATATCACTAATCCAATTTTATCAAATTGATAATAAAATACATTTCTTGGCCAGTAATCTGTCATGTGACGAGACAATAATCCACAGCACAGTGTGACAATAGTTTTTTTAAAATTATTATTACATTTTATCCAGTATCTGGTTTCACCTTCTTGACAAATATAACTTCAGAACTCTTAAAATATGTTAGCAATCGGTTAGAGCTGAAACAACTAATTGATTTGATTAATTAAAATTACGATTATTAAAATAGTTGACAATTAATTTAGCCGTCAATTAGTTGCTTTATAATCACGTTTTACCGTAAGTCTATTTTTAACACAATCTGTTATATATATGGTCGATAGGTGGCAGTAATGAGCTCCCTGACGCTGTGATCTACCAGTGGAGCGGTAGAAGAAGAAATCAGCAAAAAGTTAGCCTTGTTTTGCTAGCGCTTGGCTCATAAACACATTTGCCCTGAGCAAGATGGCGGAGCAGGAAAATGTAGGAAATCTTCTTTAAGTGAACATCTGAGACCAAAACATGTCTGAGTTAAAGCAGGAGAGGAAGAACCAGCGCGGTAAAATAAGCTAATAAGAAAATAAACGCACTAAATACTGTTAATGAATTCAGTTCATATACATTTAGTGTTTAATCTTTTCGTCTGTACTTATTGCTTCATTTAGCCTCTTCTGCAGAAATAAACAAGCAACAATAAACGAATAGATGTGGAACAAGACGCTCATCCCTCACTTAATAACTCTGTTCTAAACATGCTGGTAGAGACACGAGTTCATAATATGTATAAAAATAATGTCCAGCAAAGTCAGCGTCCTGCTGAACAATCACAATAAAGACCAAATAAAATATAGATTTAAATGTAAATCATAATAAGGGCTGAGAGTTTTGTTAATATGCTGAACATCAAATCGGTTTTATGAAATTCTACCTAATTTTTTTATGTTATGCCTAAAAATGAACAAATATTTTACACTGTTGAGCTTGTTTGTTCCTTTAAACAAACATAATTAAATTGCAGTGAACGACACAATTCTCTGTCTTCCTTTTTGTTAATGAAAATGGGTTAATAGCTTTAATTGGAAAGTAAATACTAAATAAATTATAGATAAATTTTAAAAATAATCAACAGATTAATCGATTATTAATTACATAATCGCAGCCCTACAATTGATTATTGTGCTCAAAATCATCCTTTAAGATTCCAGTGTTGTACAGGCTGATTCTGCCGTGGCGTATTTGCGACAGTCGGAACCATAAGCAGCTCCTTAAAAACGTCCCGCTGGCTCTCATTGACTTTTTCTGTAATCATTTCCTGGAAGGTTTGTCTGAGCTTGTGTGAGCGTCCTGGTTAACTGATCACAGGAGATAAAAGAGGCGGTTTGTGTGAGAAGACAGTGGGCGACTACACA
The DNA here is from genome assembly GCA_032876305.1 of Orestias chungarensis. NCBI lineage: Eukaryota > Metazoa > Chordata > Actinopteri > Cyprinodontiformes > Cyprinodontidae > Orestias > Orestias chungarensis. The sequence continues at coordinate 780,906 of JAVLVB010000301.1, read as the reverse complement.
CCTGTTCACACCTGAGTGTTTATTTAAGGCAAAAGCAGCAGGAGACCAGATTCCTGTACTTGTTTTGGAGAAATTGCCCACTGGTTTAAAGAGATAATCAAGAAAGAAGAAGAAAAAAGGAGGATGTCATCTCTGGTTGACAGGTGAGTAGTTTTTTGCCCACGCACGCGGCTGGCTCGACCACTTGCACAACACAGATGTAGTCACGGAGCGACCGATCCGTCAGCGAGAGCTGCGGGAGTTCACCCACGACATGCGAGATGACATCGGCGTCTCGAACAGATGAATCAGCCCAGTTGCTGTGAAAGGAGCATGAAAGAGATGTTCACATTCATCCATCCATCCTCGTCAGCAGCCGGCGGGGCCTACCGGCGCTCCCTGAACCTTACGCCTGACACGTTAACGCATGCGCGCTCCCTCTCACTGCAGACGCCATGATGGGGAGAGGGGAGCCGGGCCCATCTTGTAAAAATTTTCATAGGCACTCGGAGTAATTTATGTAAGGTTAGCTTGTTCCCAGTGCAGCAGGCCTGAACACAGTAAAAGCAAACAGAGGGAGAAAGAGAATAAATTGCTTTTTTAAATTGCCCCTACAAGAGGTGCTCTTTTTGCTCTATTAGGACGGAGTGCTCCGAAGCGGAGGGGTGCCTGAGCTGCAGGAGCCGCACTGAATCGAACCTAAACGCCTATTCAGTGTTTCCGTCCCACCTGTTAGACTTGCAACATTAAAACTGGGCCTGCTTAGCTTGATTTGGAGGATTTGGGGGTTCGGGAGGAAGACAGGGGGGGGCCGCGCTTTTCTCTTGACCTCGTGTTGCAAACATGTTTCGTCGCCATTAATTAGAGGCTTGCATACTTTTCTCTCGTTAGGTGCTGTAACAGCAGATAATGAGGGGCTGGAGGTGAAAGCGTAGGTGCTACAATGAGAATGTTTCCTTAAGTGCATTTAATCCTTTTGTTACTGTTATCAGAGGGGTCGACTCAGACCTCTGGGAAATCATTCATGGATGCAGATTATTCCTTTTTATGCTCTTCCTAAACAAAGAAACTCAAACATTAGGTAAGCAAAAAAAGAAGGCTGATTTTATATTTTATTCAGTAAGGTCAAAAAAGAAGTTACCCAAACCAACCTGAAAATGTTTTCACCTTACCTTAAGTTGTGAATTCATCAGGAAATGTCTAAATAACCTCGGATCATTCAACTTATCTCATTATGAAAAGGCCAGCTTATCAGTTAAAGGATCATTTTTACATTTATTAAACTATAAAACAAACTATCAAAACTGGCAACACAAAGGTTGAAGGCAACAGATCCAAACATATTCAGGGATGTAATAGTTACAGCGAACCATTAGACATTATTAAAGCAAGAGTGACTAATCTCACTTCAATAATAATCATTTCCAAAGCTAAAACCACCAGTTACTTAAGAAAAATCCACAAAGGCGTCGCACCTTTGCCTAAAATCATCCTGATGATCTCAGAGGGTTTTAAAGTTGCTGAGCAACAGGAGCCGATCGGATCGTCCCAAGATCAGAACAAGATGAAGGAAACTGAAAACAACAGGCTAAACTCGGCACCGCTTGCTTCGGACACTGGCTTCTGCTGCACAATCATGACGTTGTCTCACGTCAGTGACTTAAACGTACGAGGGGAAGATGAGACTTCACTATTTTCACATCTCTAGACAAGAAAGTTTAGAAAATTTCATCTAAATAGTGATTTTTATGTATATTTTTTAAGATATTTAGCATCAACGCTGCGCTGCAGGGAGGAAGCTAATGATAAATTTTACTAGGAGCTTCAAGGAAATAAATAAATCCATTCAAATCTTTGCTGTGAAAGCTGTGAAAGAATCTGATGAATTTATCAAATACTGACTAAAAATCAAAGATAAAGGCTGAAATATGTGCATGTATTCCACCCGACATCCGGTTTGGTCCTTCGTTAGAGGAAATTCTTGTTTGTCGAGGTGTTGCACGCTGGGACATCTCTGGTTGTGGATGCTTGTTTTTTTAAAATTAGGTATGACATACCGAGGAGGCTTAAACAAAATCTGAACTGCGACACCAACGGAGGCTTCATTTAGGAAGGAGAAGGAGGAAGTTTAAACCGTTTCTTTGTCCAACTGTCTAACCAGGCGGAGATGTAAAGAGAGCAGCAGGTTTGTGGATTAGCAACGCTTTTCATACTTGATGTTTTCTGCAGTTTTTGTAGACGCGTTCCGAGACTGACTGCTACTGGAAATCTCCCCGTTTCAAAACGGCGCTTTGAATATATTCTGTTTATGTGAATTATGACAAAAAATAAAAATAAATCGTTTGGCAATGTCCATGGCACACCTGGTGAAATCAACTTTAGTTACTTTCATAACGCAGAATCTCCCTTAAAACTTGGAGCCAGTGTGGTTTCTACCCAGTCAAAGCTGGAAAAAAAAGGAATCATTTCAGGGGTGTAGCTTGAATAAAAGCTACAATTTTACCCTGATATTTGGTTATCGTCCTTTAAATAGGCCGGGGAGGGAGCCATGTTGGCTGTCCGCTGGAAGTGCGCCCCTCGGCGGGGCCGTGGCCCAATCACGGCCCGTTGTTGGCCGGAGCCTCAAAGGTTTCTCGTGTTCACACGCGTGCTTGGCGTGAAGCTCGTCCCTGCAGAGACATTTGGTGCCACAAGCACAGCTGGGCTTCCTGTCGTGGATCAGAAACGGCTCGGCACAAACTCAACAGTTCACCACAAGCCGAGGGCTCCTCCAAGCTTTTCCCATAGTTTCAAACTGCGAGTCCGAGATGCACAAACAAGACTGCCTCCCTCGCAGATGTCGCCGAGCCGTGGATCTGGGCACGCTCAGACGAGCCCAAGATTAGCAGAGACAAACGGCTCCGGCGCGCTCTGGTTGGTGTTAAATGGGTCCGTGATCGTCCTCTCGGCAAACTGTGTGAGCGGGCTGCACCTGCCTCCAGATGAGAACTAGCAGCTCTGTGATATATCTCCTTCCTCTCCGTTTTTGCCGCTGAAATATAGATTTATCGTGGCTGCATCTGAAGGAGGTTCAGGAGGGTAAATCTGCCACACATTACATATTATCCTAGATGTACTAAAGTAGGGCTTTTTGTGCTGCACAAGAAAATAAATCGACTTCATGAACGCGTCCTTCGCTGCTTGGCGAATGAAGTCGGAAACCAGGAAAAACATAAATATATATATATAGTATTCAAAGAGGCTTTTCCTTTTATCTACGTGGTGGTTCAGACTCAGCCAGGAATTTTCATTATTTCATTGGATTTATATCTTTACTTTGACTAGGCCATTCTAACAGATAAATAACATCCAAAGTGATCCAGGTTAACTTTATCTACCTATTTGGTGTCTGAACAGCTTCCCAGTTACTCCTTCCTACGACTATATTAACTATTTCAGTACTATATTGCATGAACTGGGAGTTATAAGCTACGTTTATCTGATTCCGGCGTGAAATTAGAAATAAAACCTTAAAAATGCTTAAGAATAGAAAGAGATAAATTAAATTAAAGGTGGCTGTAATAAACAGGAAGTAGTAAAATAAGTTTGCTGATTTATCACTTTTTAACAAATCTATTGAAATGAATGTTTTAATACGGGTAAATATAGAAATAAATTACATTTATTTGCTTTAAGATCTTTCTGTTCATCTTACTGAAGGTGTTTTTACATTTATTATTATTTATTTTTTACTTTCTCTCCTTTCATTTCTCTTTCTAGTCTCTGTGTTTTTCCTGTTTGTATTACTTCTGTCCCTTTTACATGTACTTCAACCTTTTCATGCTCATTTTTTAACCTTCTCCTTCAATGTTCCCTTTTTTTCTACCCCATTACTAAACTAAGTGTTTGTTGTTGCCTAAATATCAGAATAACCAATAAACATCTATAGGTAAAGATTATAGATTGAGTTTTAAACTCTTTGTAATATTTTTCAAGTGTCAGAAGTGTTTGATAGGGCTGGAAGATAACTATAATGCTAATGCGGACAAATATTAAGTAAATGTGATCATTTAGTGACAGAAAAAGCTCAAAACTAGACTAAACTGAAAATTTCATACAGTCAGGCTAGAGTATTTTCAATTGCTGTTGCCCGCCGATTAAAATCTTTCACTTATATTTCAGTGGTCAACTTTGCAGAAGTCTCTTGCGGTCATAATGTTCTCGTTTGAACATATTAATAATTGTAAATGGAGTCTGCCGCTTTCATGTTCAGCTAGACATCTCGATCCTGTCCACTTGTTTCCTTCAGAAACAATTAAAGCGGCTGAAATTATCCAGGAGATCAGCCGTCAGAGGAGCCGCTTGCTCCTGCCCTATTAAACGCACATTTAAACCCGTCGCAGTCTGACATCACACTTCTGGCCCCCAAGGGCTTGAGATTGTGTCGACAGGTGTCTGTAAAAGCTGGACGTCGGCCGCTGCTGCCGTGTCTCTCTAATGGGTTTGAACTGGGTGCTGCTGCTGCTTTTGTAACGTCAGCCAAGGTGCCCCATTGTTTTATGGCCGTCCGCAAAACAAAGCGACGAGCTCCTCGTTCTTGATCTGAAGGCCTGATTATGAGGCGACTCCATTACAGCGGCTCTCTGACTCGCAGCTTCCTTTCATTACGTTTAATGGCGCTCTAATTGTGTGCTTTTAATAAGAATCAGAGCGACGGAGGGAACAAAGACCAGGTGAGCACAGGCGGACCATTCAAAGCCCGTTGATTACACGTAATTCACAAGTTGTGCAAAGAAGGGAAAGTTTTAGAAGCAGGAATGTAAGTTTATTAATTTCCTTTTCAGGAGTATGTATTACTCTCGACTCTTTTCACATATTACACACAAACTAAGGTTCTAAATCAGTTTTAAAAATGAAGTGTCGCGATTTATCCGACTTTTATTGCATCGTTGTGCGTCATCCTTCTGAAGCAGGCAAATCAGGGATGTTACAGTCAGTTAAAATCCGTCGTAAACATTGAGCTCAATCAAAAAAGAATTAAATCTCTATATTAAAGCAAATATATTATATTTTCTATTCAATTAAATTAAATTTAGAGCTACAGTATTCCTGGTGTTGAGGCCCAGTATTCTCATGTAAAAGCACGTGTACCTGCCTGTTTTTATTAGTTTGGTACATCTTAATATGCATTTGGAGGCACTCTAGAAATCGTCTTAGCACTGTTGCTAATGCTAGCATCTACGAGCTACCTTATCTACACTTTTGGGCTTGCTAAAGATAATCACCCAAGATAATCTTCTCAATAATAATTTAGATATGGTCTATGAGGAAAAAAAAGACAAATAAGCAGATTTTAAGCAAATTATTTGTATTCTGCTATAATTAATGAATCATTTTGGACTAGTAGTGCATCTTATTAAGTATTTACACCTTAAATTAATGCACTTTTTGAAAGTTTTTGTACTTTTTGTAACATGAAATGTTACAAAATGTATGAGCAGAAAAGCTGCACTAACACCCTGGTGGTGGCTGCATCATGCTGTGGGAACGTCATTCTTCAGCTAGGGATCAACTAAAACCTAAAACTAAGTTTAACTGTTACAATAAATTATTATTTGGCCTTTTCTTTTCACAAACGAACATGTGAAAAGCTCAAATAATCCCAGAGAAATGAAAAAGGAAGCATCTCAAGATCAGAGAGAGGAGGAATTTCTTGCTTTGAATAAAATATGCAAAGACCATCTTGAACCTCGTATCACCCAACAGAGATTTAAAGAAGAGTTTCAAAAGCAAATGAGAACAAGCAGTGCTTGTTCGTGTTACCTCAACCTTTTAATTCTTCTTTGGGGTGACTTTTTAAATTTGATTTCACTGATCACCATGAAAACAGCAGGTATGGCTAAACTGCTCGGCTACAGCACCATGCATAAATAAATTAGCAATAAGAGACCAAAAACACCCAGTAGCCTGTTTCCTTCCTGCCCAAATGTGAAATATAGAGCGATGTTGATTGTTTGACAAAGCGGCATAGGAACAAAACTGAGGCTAAACAGAAATGTAGTTAATTCTATTAGAGCATGAAGCTGAAATTTCTATATATATGACTCTATCCTACCTGTCTAACCTCCCAGCCAACCCTGAATGCTGATATGTCCTCTCAGGAAATTAATCGCCTCACCGAAGCTCCTTTAGTCTCAGAGCGAGCCGCTCTCTGTCACGACAGCGTACGAGCGCGGAGCACAAAGCGCGCCGCCGTCCTGCTGGAAATGTCCGATAAGAACAAAGGTGCCCATCACGTTTAATTCACAAATCTCATAAGCGGAGCTGTCCATTGTTCTGGCTTTGAATGTGCCGTCTTCTGATAAATGGGAGCTAATGTCCAGATTTTCACCCAGCATAATGGATCTTCGCCGCTGTCTACTAAAAACTTTACTTGCTTTTCTCTCAATTATTCTTTTTTTAATGTAACTGCTAATCATTTTGTCACGTTGATGGACATTAATGCTGTCTGGACTTTTTGCATGGCTTGATTGAAACTCTGCTAGAACCGGTATAGTCGATGTTTATGAATCTTTGTCCCTTACGATGCATCGACGGATCGCAGCTTTTAATGGAAGAAAGTTTTAAACACAAAGAGGTTTTTAAATCGACTAATAATTCAAAGTGAAGCAAATACGAGACATTTGGAAGCAGTATTAGAGTAATGAGCAGGTTTAATAAATACTTAATGTATGTGTAAATTATGTATGTGCAGAAAACTTGGATAGAAAGTCTGATATGAAGCAGGAGAGTTAGCAATTTGTTAAATTTGTAAAATAGTTCGTACAGAGTTCACTTAAATGGAAAATACATTAATTTCCTGTGTTTTTTTTGTTCTGTTTTACTGAAAAACAACAAAACAGCTGAATATTTCAATAGGAAATGTAAATCTGCCATTGTAAGTGTGAGCTGAATTATCAATAACCCACAGTAATTCACCCACCCACCCACACTTCGCATTAAACAGCAATAAACATTTAGCTTTGTTAGAGAACCTCGTGTTTGACTTTGTCTAAAGGGTTTTATAGATTGCTGTTGTATTTAAGTCAACAGAGTGTGAATCCGAGGGGATATCTGCAATCATTGTTGCATCGTTAAAGCAAGCAGCTTTGGATATCATGAATTGCACTTTAAGGAGTGAAGGATTAATAGCAACCAGATAAGTGAAGCTTGTATCATGTTTAAACCAATAAAATGCTTTTATAAGCCAATATTAGCCATTTCTTAAAGTAAAACTGGGCCGATATTAGCAATCAATCATTGGTTTTGACCCATATTTTTGTATTTGTGCATCCTTAGTCTCTATAGGTATGTTTGTTTGCATCATTAGCTTTAAAGGCTAATGTCTAATAGCCAAAATACTAAGAATAAGCCTTCGGCAAGACAACATGTGAACATAGCAGTTTCTTTTAAGTATAAAGTACAACACATTTTATTTTATTTTTACAATTAAAAATTTCAAACTTAGAATGTAGCAATTTAAACCACAATTAGGTCAATATTGGTATGCAAATTTAATGTAGCTTTTATTGTTAATATTGACCAATAATTTAGGTAACCAATCGTAAGCCCAGGAAATATGACCACATTAGTCCAGTGCTCAAGTCTCTGCACTGGCTTCCTGTCACTCAAAGAATAGACTTTAAAACAGCCTTGCTTGTGTACAAGTCTCTTCATGGTTTAGCCCCAAAGTACATATCTGACATGTTAGAGCCATATGAACCAGCCCGGACTCTGAGAACCTCAGGTAGTGGCCTCCTGCTGATGCCCAGAGTCAGGACCAAACAAGGGGAGGCTTCATTCCAGTTTTATGCTCCTAAAAGCTGGAACAGTCTTCCTGAAGAGGTTAGACAGGTTTCAACGCTGCTGTTGTTTAAATCCAGTTTGAAAACAGCCTTATTTAACTGTGCATATAGCAACTGAGTACTATTATTATTTTATTTTTATTTTTAATTTATTTCTTTTAAATTTAAAGCGGATTTTATTGTTTAATTTTCTGATCTTTTTTCCTATGTAAAGCACTTTGAATTGTCTTTTACACGAAAATGTGCTATACAAATAAACTTGCCTTGCCTAAAATATGCTCCAGAACTCCTGAAATATATACACAGTCATTAAACAGGTCGTTTGTGGAAAAAACCTGGTGACGAGATTGAGGGTGCAGCTAATTTATTCACTTATTACGATAAAGGATGAATGATATATAGGCATCAACGTCAATATTGGTCTCTATCGCCGATTTCTTGTACCACCACGTTGAGAATACCGCAAATAACTATTTAAAATAGGCTTCTTTAGGACAGCAG
>JAVLVB010000301.1:705226-763642 GCA_032876305.1 Orestias chungarensis | reverse complement strand
AAAAATTAGGGAGTGTACAAAGTCAGAAAAAACAATCACATGATTTACACAAACTGTTTCAGAAACCGTTATTCCCACGCCTCACTGACGCCTTGCTGACCTTGAGTATTCTGCACAAAGAGAAAAAAGAGTAAATTCGCTCCCTGGAAGCATCCTTTAACGGAAGGGAGTATTTTTCGCTAACTGGCTTCACATTTTTAAACTTGGTTCTATCTGCTGGGAACTGATTGATAGCCGGCTTCCTATGGCCACCTGGATCCAGCAGGCCTTATCAGAAAAGTTATAACTCTTATTATATGCAAACACTTCTATTATAAAAGAAACATGAATATATTTGAAAGAAACATGGATATAAATGTTTACCATCCAACACCTCCTTTTATTCCAGTGAGCTTAATTGACAGAGTCGTGCTCTTTGTATTCAAACTGGGCAAACGAGTGACAAATCTGAGCAAATGTAATTTACTTCTGGAGAATGCTCTGCTGAACTGGATTAGCGCAGGCATTAGTTTTTCCCACAAAGCCAAAAATCAAGCGGCTGCTGTGATGTTGCTTTACACTGACATAAAGAATGAGGTAACGGTGAAGATGCGATGCAGGCGGGAGGAGAAAGCTCGCTCCATACGTCAGATGATGGAGCGCCACATCCCAAACATCATGAGATCTGATAAAAGCTGGAAATGTATGGAAGTCAACGCCGGGAGATCCACATTTCTCATATGATTCATGTTTTGATCCTAAATACTGGGCGAGTTTTCTGGGATTTTCTTTATTCAAAACCTACATTTAGTAATTCAATCATTTGAAATGTCGTTTTTCTTGTTTGTACGACATAAATCTAACATTCGCTCAGCTTTGGCCCAAAAACAAAAGTAGGCATTATTCACGCTTCTGTTATTTGTCATGAAAGCATGCAGGATGTTACGAAGCGGAGTTTAGGCTGAGTAACAGCTAAGCTAATTGTCCAAGTTAATATTAGCTTGTTGGACCTCCATTACTTTATTTTTAAGCAGAATCGTCTGTTTTACTTTATTTCTTGTGACTGAAGTAAGATTTGAATTTTTCCTCGAAGCAAAAACTGTTTTATTATGCTACGTCTGCAGCCCTGATTATGTTTTATTGTGTGCAATCATCGTCGCGGCCTCTGCGCAAACCAAAAATGTCCAGAAGAAGAAAAAGGACGTTGTAAAGGACCGCCCGGACTCTGGAATCGATTTTACTGATGAGCAATCGGAGCCAATCGTATTCTCACTGGATCATAACGAAGAAGGCTAACCGAAAACAAAAGTTAAGCTAGGCACTGCTTGCTTCAGCCACTGTTTTTCGTCCAGATTTAGCACTTCTGGCTTCTTCTGCTCCACAATTGCGAGAACCAAAGATGTCAGAGTCAAATAACCACACGAGGGGTCAGAGGGTGGAAAATAACCAGCAGCTTGTCGAGGCCTCTGTGACCTCCATCACTGACGCCACACATGACGAAATCAGAGCAATATCGACTGCGGCAATACGGCGTATTGGATTTCAGCTTCAAAATCTTCTTTTTCCTCGTCTTTTTCCTCCTCCCCTGCCTTCTGGTGTTGAGCCGCCGTCTATATTCTGCTCGTTTAACTTGCTGTGAAATTCTTATCTGTTTTCCTCCCGCCGAGAGGAGAATACATCCCAGCCATTGCTAGGCTTTGTGAGCCCTCTGTGCGGCATAAAGCGTAAAACTTGATGTACTCCTGACTTTTATAAGTTCATACGTGGATTGAAAAGTACATCTCCTTCCATGATGTTTACCTAATTTTCAGCTGGAAGGTTTTCTGTGCGCCGTCTCCAGCAGATGTGAATATTCCTCTATTTTTATTGAAGGAAAACCAACATTAAAGCTGAGCGGACCCTCAGAAAACTGAGTCCCAGCAGGTAGAAACTCTTGATTATGTGGGGCTTTCTGAGCTGAGTTTAACCTAGAAAAATATTGGGAGAGCAGGTGTTTGGTTTATTCAGCTGGACGGAGGAGGATTCGCTCTGAATTTCATCATTCTTTTTTCTCCTAAGTGTTAAAGAAAAAAAAGGGGACGTTTATGCATATTTTTTTATACAATAATAATAAAAAAACAACCAGGAATGAAAAGTTGCTTGTGTGGTTCTGCTCGTCCTGCTTACTTTAGTATTTTACTCATATTTTTAAGTTACCTGAATTTCAATTAAAAGTAATTTTGGTGCAAATTTCAACATCAAAGTCTCTTTTTTCTTTTTTTAGTTCAGCCTTTTATCAAGCTAACTAAATTATCAAGGCTTGCATTCACACAGACGTAATTTTTCATGATAAACGTCCCAATTAAGATCTTTTCACCCTCCGAAAAAACTTAAGAGTGGACAGGCTGACAACGGCATATATTGCTGCGTTCTTTCTCTGCACATGTGGGTTGTTTCGCATCCAAAACTGTTGACGCTGAACTTTAATTAATTGTAACTAGTGTGAATCGATGCAAAACAAACAAAAAAAAAGAATTTGAAACCACAAAAATCGCAATCCAGCACCGACATCTTAAATTTTAATGTAGACTTTTATGGACACTGCAACCAATCAGCTGATAGCCAGTAGTCACCAGATGCACCAATGGGAAATTTGAACTGCTACAGTAGTAAATATCACATTTTACTGTTTTGAGATCTTGTTAATGGACCATTAAGTAATTTTTCCGACTGCTTTTGCAAGTGGAAAACACCTTAGACATCATCATCCTCTCATCACTCTCTCCCTGAGTAAAAGTATCTCTGCTTAAATGTTGATTTCTTATGTTTTGCCATATAAAATTGAAATATAACTCGCTGGATGTTTTTCTTGCCTGTTTCCCTTCCCTATTATTGCCTGGTACGTCAAAGACTAGCTAGGTACAGCTTCCTACTGAAATTCTTTATGTCAGGAAGATGCTGACTGCTAAGACTAACTCCACAGGTCTCCACTCTAAGCAAGTTAAAATGCTCATTCAACCCTGCGCAAACCTGACGGGTTGGGACTTGATACTTAAAATCCCTGCGCCCTAAGCGGCGTGGAAAAACAGTGAGGCACTGGCATCCAATTTGAACTTTATCCCACAACTCGTTGCACAATTGAGCAAATTAAGGCGCATCGGAGCGTCGACTCGACCAGATGCAGATCAAGATTATCACTTTAAATCTTCGTCTTGCCTATCTGAAGCAGGGTTTCTTGTAGAGAGCAGTCCCAGACCATCACACTACCACCGCCGTGTTCTGTTTCTCAATGTCTGGTTACTTTTAGGCTCCGGGGACGAACACCATCCAAAGAAATGTCAGCTCTGTCCCAGCGGGAGTCTTGGGGATTGTGATGCTAACCTCTAACCCGAGAGCTGTTTTGGTCTCTGGACTGTAAAAACCCAACCTAACCAATGATTTTGTCCAGTTTGTAGTGAAATCAGAATTTTGAACTGGAAAATAACACTCCACGAGGTTTTATGCTTTTGTATTGTTTTATTGTTGAATCTTTAGCCTTTAGTTGCTGCTCTGCTTGTTTTTTATAACAAATTTTTGAATAACTGGGATTCCTAGAAAGGTGATTTTGTTTGTAGGCGTCATCTAAATTAAAGTGTAGACTGACTGAAATCCACCCAGAATGCTATGAAGACACATTTCCAACCAAAATCCCTGAATCTTGTTGGGTTAATAAAACCCAGCTCTACGTAAACTAAGGCTTTTATCCGACTGAAAATCACTGAACGGTTCTCTTAAAACGAGGCCGTCCCATCTGCTTATGAGTCTCCACTTAACAGCCTCCGCCCCCAGTCTGCTCCACCATCCTTAACACCTCAAATAAATCTTCTGTCCATCTCAGATTACGAGATAAATGCCGCCCTAGCGCTGGAGACTGAAAGGGAAACCTGTCCTCCCCCTGAGAGAAAGCACTCGCTTCCCTTAAAGGCGAGATAAGGGAGAGAGATGAAGGGAAGCTTTTAAAGCTATGGGTGAAACGTTTCAATCCCAAAATGACGGTTCTGGTAGGTTGCAGATGTACCACTGCTGATGGGTTGGTTCATATTAATCTGAACGTGATTATCTGTTTACATTTACTGGAATAAACAAGGCCTCCCTATGTAAGATCTATCATTTAGTGGCTTAATAATCATCTATTACAGGACAAGTTTGGTAGCTACCTATAGCAGAAAACATTTAGACATTTCCATGTACACACAATGTTCGTCATTAACACGCTGCAAAAAAAAGGTCTTCAAACATGGCTGATTAGTCATTAATGTCGATTTAACTGGTTTAAGGTTGTAAATCAGCAGAAACGCTGTTTACATTGAAAGTTGGTGAGAAAGGGAGACACTCTCTGCAGATAGAAGAACCTTCATGCTGCAAAAACTGAAGTGAAACAACCTTCTCAGCTCTCAGCAACGGCCAGAGAGTTCATGCACCAGCACCAGAAATAAAAGTGGGGTAAAAACTTCCAGTATAAAGAACAAAAACTCCACAAAAAAAAAAAAAGAACAAAAGATAAATAATCACATTTTTTCAATTAGCAAACGTGCAAACAAGGATTTACATCTTCACTGGAATAGATGGGAAGCAAAGACTGAGATATTGTTATTTTTATCTTTTATTATCTTTGCTTTGCCTTTTGGCCAGAACCTTTCTCCCGATCTCCTGTTTGTCCCTCCTGTCGCTTGTTTGTTGTCAATCCTCCATTAATTATTCAGCTGCTCTAGTTTGCTTTTTTTTGTCTGTTAATTTTAATCTGATAACCCAAGATTTTCTGTCCTGTGATGCTGGGAAGTATGTAGCAGTCATCCTCTAATCTGAATAATCCACAGATCGCCGCCGTCTGTCTCCCTGAAACCTTGGATTCCTGTGTGTTGCCTCTGAATCTCTGACCTTTTTAAATATAAGAGATCTTGGTTGAAGTTGTCTGCACAACCCAGACGGTGTCGATTAGAGCGTCTCCCTCCATCTGAGGTGGTTAAGACAACAGGACTCTTAAGGTGATGAAATCCCAAAGCAGAGCTAATGCTCCGTTCACACCAAACATGTGATTTGGTGTCAGTTTCAACAAATATGTTAAAAAAACACATTTTAAATATAAAGGTTGCCTACCGAAGCTTTCACCACAAGTTGCTTTCTGATGTTTGTATCTACGGAGAAATGAATGCAGGTTTGGGAGTTCATATAGGTAAACGTGGATCTAGTATGAAGCTCCTTAAATGGCCAACATGACGTTAAAAGTTCAGTCCATTTAGATTCTATTAAGACCGGGCGACATGACGAGATATATATATTTAATCATAGTTCAATATTATTTTCAGGATTTTTTGTACTTTTCAAACTGCCAGAAAACGAGAGAAACAAGAGATTACTCTGACATATGAAGTGAATAACAAATTTAAAACGATTGAACTACATAAAAAATATATTCTGTCAAAAAATTACTCAACAGATTAGATTGTCGATTTTGGCGGGCCAGTGTGAACGAATGTGCAGTCTTCCCGGAAGAAAGACTCCATTTCCCATGAGCACCAGCACATAGCATGGTAAAGTCCTGATCTCCAGGTTGGCTGCAGTTGGATTGAAGTACATTTCTGTTTCCAGTGTCTGTGTGAAGGGGGAATAGTGATGAGGTGATGAATCTAAATGTGGTGAAACAATGTCAGATGATGATGATGAAGATAAGAAACAGTGGAAGGGACGTTTGCAGTTTTGTGTGGCAGGGTTCCTGCCACCCTCCTCAAAGTTGCTTAGTGCCTCTTAAAGAAATACAATCCCCATCGGGGTTGTGACAGAGGCGTCATTCAACGATCTGTAAGTAAACTATGAAGGTTGAAAAGTTACTTAGTGTTTCTTTAAAAGAACACAGAACCAGTTTATATTCCCGTGCTCTTTTCCAGGTTATGCAGAACCCAAAATAAACCACATCCCATCTTTGGTATCCTGAACAAAAATTTAAACAACTGTTCCCTTTTGCCTTGTAATCTCCATAACCTTTAATGACAGCACAGAGAAGGGCGTTCAAGTATAACCCATGGATTGTAGTGGCTAAACTGTTGTTGCTGCAGTTATGTTGTGTTGAGAGACAATGGGTGGACAGATGAATGAGAGAGGACAAAGATGTTTATCATAAGGGAAATGTCTTGTCAATAAAATCAATCATAATGGTTTGTAGCCTTGTAGAAAGCTCTGCAAAGGCAGCAAGGACAAAGTTCTTCTCCGGTAACCCGGCCGTGACCTGATGGATGAGATACTGCACACTAAAATGTTGTGGCCGGTGTTGTAAAAGGAGCAGGTGTTGCTCTAATTTAGGCCGGAGAGCTGAACGTAAAAGCAAGCAGCCGCCGCCAGTGATGGGGAATTTTACGCTGGGTTGCAGTTCAGACGGCTGGCGCCAAATAAAAACAGACAGAAGGCAGCAGAAACCCAGGTACGGTGAGACAGCAGCACCACTACAGGATGTTTTTTTTTTTTGCATGTATGCCTCAGTGTGAGTTTGTCTTTTTACTTCAGCTTCCCAAATAAGGCCGTCATCCTCTCTCAGCATCAGCTCCTGCTAAGCTTAGATTATACAAGCTCGCTTCCTTTTAGCTACCCACACCTGATAGGTGCTGGCTGGCTAATTCTGACATAACATCAATGCGTCAGCTCTTTCCCCCGGTGCCTCTTAATTTCGAGCTACAGAGCAAGGAAACTAATTAATGGACTCTGTCCTCTTTAGAGGCCGTCGGATTCAGAGGCAATTGCTTTTCAGGCGGCCGTGATTTCTGAATTAAACCTGCATCATGGCTTAATGCTCCGACAATAATTACAGCATGTCGTAACTATTTATGCACACTTTTTTTATTTTGATATCAGCTTAATGTTGCATTATAAATATTTAATGTCCATTCCTTGGCATTGAAAAGATTTCGTGTGGTTAAACTTGTTCGTAAATTGTGTTGGAAAAGAAAAAACATTACAGAAATTATGAGAAACCTTTTGTAAACTTTCTTTTACAGTTAGATGGTTTATAGATCGTCCTGATCAAGACTATGCGGTCAATTAAGCTACAATTCAAACCTAACAAAACATGATATAGCGTTTTCCTTCCTGCTTTAACATTAAACTCTTTATTCTGTTTATTTATTTAGTAATATAGCATATAAGTGGTAAGAGATGTTGTTCAACTCCACCTTCTTAGCTTTATGTACTCAGAATAAAAGTGGGCCGACTAACGAGCCTTGAGGAACCCCACATTTCTGCTTAATTTGTCTGCTTTTTCATTATTATAATTTTTTTTTCTTAATAGTCTGCTAACTTTGATAAACTAAAGCGATCTTTGCTTATCCCACATTATTTTTATCATGTATATATATATATTCTAAAGGACAAATTTACTTGCCTTTTTTATACATTTTACAGGTAAACTAAGTTAAATATGTATCTGTGTCAAAGTTATTGGCCTGAGTGTTTTCTGATAGAAGCTCTACTGGGGTCAATTAGGCAAAAGAAGCAACAGCTTTACATAAAAGATCAACTATAAAACTTATAAAAGTGGTGCAGGCATGATTGAAGTTCGGCTTTTGGTGCTTTAGCATTAGTTCTGCCAAACAACACATGGATTTAGCCTTTAGCGTTAGCGGAACTAATATTTGGCTAGTGATTTTAGCGTTAGCGACACGTACAGCATTGCTAAGATTTATTTTTCTATCCGGCTCAAAGTTGAAAAGAAAGTTCTGAATCCAGTACCAGACGATCACATCCACGTTTCCACTCCATTAGGATGTTATAATCTCCCTAAAGGGCTGCAGGAAGCGGCAGAAAACATAAATAACCAAAGCAGCAAACGTCAATATATCCATTACAGTAAATGCCAGCTCCTCTGCTAAAGGAAATGTCATCGATCGTTCATAATGAGACCCCCATCCAGGGGAGCCAGGCAGTGACATATGCTTCAGAAAGCCCACAATCTGCAGCAGATGTGAGGCAGGTGGTAATGGGCTTGAAGCACGACGACTCGTGGGGGTTAAACAGAAGGAGGTGAGATATGGAGGTTTCGAATTAAAGGTGAAAGAGGAAGGAAAGTTTGCAACTCTCGTTCCTTTAAAAGAGGCTGAGCGGGTTGAGCCCATTAGTTAACGTGTTAAACTTTTGTTTGGTCATGTGGATCTGATTTTACCAACTTGCATAATATCTAGTTGATATTAACTGAGTGTGTTTGCACTAACAGGTTTTTAGCCTCCACAGTTTTGCTTAGCAGGTTTCTATCCATTTTTTTTCCGCCAAAATCGTCGTCCACTTAAAAAGTAACTCACTTCTGACCTTTTAGCAAAATATATGAGCTTGTTTTAGGTCAAAAATGCATTAATATTGATGTATTTATTGGAAAATATTAATTAAAGTTTACTAGTTGTTGTTTTTTTGTGCACATTGTTTCAACTAGTTTTCTCTCTCTCTGTCTCTGAGATATACAGTATAAATAGATAATTGAATATATATATACATTTTAAATCCAGTGGAACCAGTACTTTTTATCAATATTTGAGAATTACTGACTTAAAAAAAGTTTATATATCTTGCTTAAAAGTTACTTGTAAATAAGTTTTTGTGTAAAGTTAAAAAATATATTCCACTTGTGTAGACAAAAGTTCTTGATTTGATGTTTTTTCATTTAAAATGATGGATAAAAGTTTAAAACTGGAGTAAAATCTGCAAACGTTAATATATTTCATACCATTCTTGAACGTTTAGATTTTTTCATCCATGATGTTTGCTAATTAATGTTTTATTAATGCAATCAAAGCGTAAAGTAGTAAAAAAACCAAAAAGAACATGCATTTTTTGCCGTTCTGAAAAGTTTTATGGTGGTGTCAGCCTGAAAGTAACCCTAAAGGCAAATCTTGCGGCTCAGCTTCTGCTCTCTTCAACGCCGCGGTCCTCGCTCGTTTTTTGTCTCCTTCTCACAAACCTTAGGCCATTAAACTGCTGCATTGTTTCTGCAGCAACCACAGAGTTGTCATATAAAGAGCCGTCCATTTCACATTTCACACTTCACCCAACACCTCCCCATCCTCTGAGGTTTTCATCCCGCCCGCGTCTGCAAACGACACAGCAGCTTGCTTCTGTCTCGTTAGCTGCTATTAGCTCCACGCTCTGCAAACAAAAAGCCGATAACTACGTTTTTTAACCTTTCTAAATAGAAACGAGCAGATCTCCTCAGCATCTCCTGCTATAAACAGTGTCAGGTAGTTCAGAGCCTCTTCTTTTTCACTACATCTTGCATGCTACGAATAAATATTTGCACCCTTACATCATTTTATTTTAGCCTCTACAGGTTTCAGATCATTACATAAATTTTCAACTAAGACACGATTGAGTAAAAACTTCAATGTGAAAGAGCTGAAATCACAAAACATCTTGCAAATCCAACTTCTATTGGTGTGTACATTGCAGAGGTTATGAGACGTTTGTGCGTGAACGCTTTTTGCTGAATCGGTTATCAGCGCCGGCACTTTAGGGAGCACAGCGAAATAAACGTGCAGCTGAAGCGCGAGAGCATCTCTGCGTGGGGTCTTTCATGTTCTGCACGGGGGCGAGTCGGTTCATAATTTGCTTGTGGATGACTTCGTTCCAGGGGCTATGCTGAATGCCAATCACTTCACACATATTTGATGACAGCATCAAGAAACAGCTGTCTTTTTTTTTTTAAACACTAATGTACTTTCTCTTGTTTACACTTTTTGCTGTTTGGCAAAAATCTCTGTGAGGATTCATCTGAAACGTCCTAAACGACTTGTTATAATTGCGCTCCGCCCGTCTTGCCCTACATAGCGCTTTGCTTCGCTGACTGTGTGGAAAACGTGGCGTAACACTGCGCTCACTCTCCATTCCTATAACACGTTTCTTTTCTTGTTAGAACGGCACATTTTGACTGGATGGAGGCTGAGCATGCATGAGTGACAGCCTTCCTGAGTTGAGGATTTTCTTACCAGGTGCCAGAAAACTATTATTTTCTATTTTTTTAAACTTGCTGTTGCAGCTGTTTTAGGCCCCATATGGAAAAGCTGGTCGTCTACATGTGAAACACGGACCACTAATTGCTTAAATGACTTTATTAAAGCAGACCCTCAACCTTGTGTGAGAGTGAACGTCCATAGCTGATTGATCGGCTACGTTTGAGTGTTGCTAATTAACAGATACTTAAATGTGACATGAATGTTGTCCAAAAATCGTACCTAAGGTATGAAAATCCGCCACTGTTGGCACTTTAAAACGCGTGTAAGCTGTGAGTTTCCACCCCCCATATGGAAGATTGTTGAGCTGATCTCAAAGATGAATTTATGTTGTGTTTTTTTTTAAAAAGAGGAGTTGTTGATGCTGATGGCTGTCTATACAAAGGATCCTCCTGTAGCAGTCAGTGTTACAGAAAACCCTATAAGCCTCTGACTCAAGGCACTCTGTTATTGTGTATCAGCCGTATGAAGAGGATGATCAGGCTTATCTAGAATTGTAAATTTTTTGGTGAATCCATCTTTGAATCTAATCCAGCGGTTTCACATTGGTCTCCGGAATAGAAACAGCGCTCTTCCGCAGGTTGTTGAGCCTTTTTCAGTCCTTGGCTCTTATGTTTCTGCGGCAACAGATAATACAGAAATTTTGTATAAAATAAGAAAAACATATTTATAGAAGCAAATATCTAACATCTCGAAGTTAATTTGGTTTATTTATTTAGCGCCATTTAACAACACTTTAAAAAGAAAACTAGCATCCATCGAACAAAAAACACACTTTACGATTGATCTTACTTACTAACCTCTTCAGTGAATCGTTTCCTGCCTCTAAGCGACCAATAAGCAAACGGTGGGATGTGAGGAGAAGGAATTCAGGCGTTTGTGGGATTCACAATGTTTTCTTTTGTTGCGTTTAGCATGGAAAAAAACCCCTTACCTGTCAAAATTAGTCCAGCATGTCGTAAACCTACTTTCCAATATGTCCGCCGCTCTCTGGCTGGCGCCGTCGTATCTCAGGGAGACAGCCGAGGCTCCCAGACGACGACAGCCGACCCGAGCCGGCTAGAGAAGCACGAGGAGAGGATTAACATGGAGCTGGCGGCGGAGGCATCGCCCACAGGTCAGATTAGCTGAACGTAAAGCTCGCGCCCCTTCCACACTGTACTTTGAAGTGGGGCTCACATTCTCGGCTTCATCCTATCAACAAGTGGATTCAGTGTTGAAAGATTATTTCCTTTTTTTTTTTTTTTTTTTGTTCAGAGATGTGGATTTGCTCTGGGTTACTGCAAGCCAAGGATCAAACCCTGGTCTCTGTGTTTCTGCTGTCTGTTGAGGAATTTCAGCTTCTCTGAGCCCGGATGAAAATGTTCTCTATAACCTGATGCGCTGAAACAAATCCGCTCCTTTCAATTCACGTGTTCTCTTTAAAACATGAAGTTTAAGTTTCCTGTTACATGAACGTGTTGCTGGGCGATACGACTAAAAAAATGTCATCACCATATCTTAAGATACTATTTTCATAAACTAATAGGCTTTTTTTTTAGGACACCAGTTACATAAAGATATTAATTCTACCACTAAACTAAAGTAAATGCCATTGATAATATATATTTTTTAATTAAACTCACTGTATATCAGGGCGTCGGCCATATTGGATGTGGCAGATCTGCACCGTAAACTAATAAAAGCAAATGGACTGAAGTTCATCCAGCGCCTTACTACAGGGAGCTTTAAGACTCTAAGTTAGCATAACTGGACTAAATAATGGGCTCAGCTATGCTGCTCTATTATGTCAGCTTTGATGCTTTCCCTACATTCTGAAACATGTTTTTCACACTTTTACGCATATTTTCACAGAAACCAGAACGAAATGCTGCAGAATTAAACACCAAATCAAGGATTTTACCTCCTTCTTTTTCCTGGTGGGCAACTAATTTAATAACTAGCGTTGAATTGAGCCCAATTCAAACATTTATGTTCTCAAACCATAACAATGAGACTGTAAATGTGATTAAATTAGGTAATTTAAACAGTAATTTCCATTGTTGAAACTATTGGTTGAAACATTCCTGTATTCTTTCATGCTTAGGTACAAGTTTTTACGCTCTCAATGCAAATTCATAGCGTTAAAATCCCATTTCTCATGCTTGGTTTAACCTGAGGTTGTGTTTGATGGTGGGTTCGCGTCGACATGGAGGTCGGATCTCTTATCCAAAGTGAACAGAATTTTCTAGATGTGGGATACAAAACTGCAGGTTTTTTTACCTTGTTTATAAAAAAAATGTCAAGATTAATATACACATTTCTGTAGTGGGTACCTTTTAGTGGCTGTCATCGCATTTAGTGTTTTAATCTTTACTGGTGGCTTTTTAGAAGGGATTTTTAGGCCTCACCTGTTGAATGTAGAGACATATGTTGTACCTCATAGCTGGGATTAAATGAATGTTCAATAATTGAGCATGTTTGTCTTACATTTGGTCAGTTTCCACACTCATTGATGCTATGAAAACCTATTTAAAAAAAAAACAATGGCAACGATTTGATGAGTTTGCATCGTCTAATGACTTTTCCTTTGTTCTGGCTTCTTTCCCCCTGGTTGGATGTGCCGCTGTTTGACCAATGGGACGTCCACGCATCCACTCGCGTCTTTTTCTCGCCGTCTTCGACAGGTAAGACCAATAAACTGATTCCTTTTGATGGTTTTTACTTGTTCTCTGCAGCTTCTTGTTGGATATCTGCTTTGTGTGGCAAGTATTACATCTCTAATGTTTTTCAGTTTAACTGTTGACCACTTTAGTTTCTTAGGTGTCGGAGGACAGAAAAGGGTTAAAGGACCTGGGATTAGGTTTATAACAGCTCTGAAGTTAGGGTGAATGCATGAATCTAGAAATCAACTTTTATCCTCATAGAAATTATAAAACACTCTGCTTAGATCATTAGAAACTAGTTGAAATATATCTACTTGCAGGATGTTTCCATCCATGACTTGTAGTTGTATCTTAATCCAGACGTCTTCAGTGAGTTGTAATACTTCGGAGCACATTTCTTTGCTAATCTCTGCTGTTTATGTTCCTCACATGCCGGCCGCGGGGCAAAAATCAGCATCGTCTGGCTCAAAGGTTGCGGCTGTGTCTGAGTAATTGATGCTGTCTGCAAGTTTCATCCGAGAGGATGTAGTGGATCTAAGGAATCCCCTTTTCATGGAAAAAGCTTCTCTTTCCCAGGGTGGGATTATGGTAGTTTTAAGTTTGCACAGGGTTTTTTATTGCGGCGCTCATGTGACGGGGCTACGTCTGCAAGGGGGGGTTAATAAACAAGTGTAAGTCAACAAGATCCACCCAAACAAAATCTGGATGTTTTTAGTGTGTGTGTGAATGTTGCAGAGCCCCTAATCCTTTAACAGGATTACAAACCGCATTGTCCTTTGTTCACTTGTTCCTCTATGCCCACATATCCCCGTATCAGAGATGTCAGAGCCCACATCCGGGATTATGATTTAATGGGTTCACAAAACCCCCGGTGAATGGAAAAAAAACCCTGTTGGTTAGCTCGAGGGATTGCTCGCCGCGATGCGACTGCTTGTCATCTGGAAATGCGTGAAACAGCCGGTCGATATCTCCTTTATCATCTGCAACTGTTGTATATGACATACATGCATGTTTTCAGTGTAGTGTCTGTGGATGTGTTAGGTTATAAGGCCGTGGATTTTATGTTGCTGATGTGAGACGTGCGTCATAATTTGGCAAGAGGAGAAACTGACGTATCTAAAGCCTGCAAGATTATTATTTTTTGCCTCCTTAATCCTATGACCTTGTAAAGATACTATCAAGTCCAGTTGCTGCAAAGTGATTGGAGGATCCGTTGATACATCCACTGTGACATCGGCATTCTTCTTCCACGCATGACATTCTTTTAGGGTCTTAAAGTGAATGTATTCATTTATAGTCGGGCGTCAATACCTGTGTAGGAACATAGCTTTAGATTGACCAATACTGATGTTAATGCTAACATATCCTGCATCTGTTTACCAAATGTTTTGGCTTTCATTCAACCTGCATTTCTGTCACTTATCTCTTTAAAAATGTGAGTAATAGTTGAAACCTCGAGGCCTTTTTATGTGTAAAAGGCGCATCCTCTGATCAAGCTGGCGTGCATTAAATCTCAGCATGAGCTTTTCTAAAACTGACAGTGACAGATAATCCAAGATAAACAATGACTGAACCTGATTAAGGCAACGGAAGCTAACAAACATTATTAGTAAATGTTGAGATGGCAGTGAATGATATCTTGATGCTTTTTACCCTAACAAACCCAAACTCTAGAAAATAAATCCGGCTTATGTAATTATGTCTGACTTCTCCACCATTTTATCTTCCTACACTTTTTTTTAATGCATTAAACAAGTCTAACCAAATATATTACAGGTATAGAGAGTCTGAACAGTAATGTGTGATAAGTGATAAAGTTTTCTTCTTCTACCGTCCCAGCTGACTGCTTAGGTACAATATTGCCTGTGTAAATGGCAGCATACAGTATATTCACTGCACATGAGATACAAGCGTAGAGATTAACCAACTGCTCAAATATGCACACCTATTCTGTGAAAACCCGAGCCTTTTGAGGCCAATTTATTTAAAGTGCTGACCTTAACGGTATTCATTTGAATTCATCATGACTATTAGTATTAAACCACATTATTATACTATTCCCTTCAATGCGCTCCTCAAATGCTGCAGCCTCTTGTTTTGTAAAGACAGAAGCCTGTTTTTCTCACTCATCTGTTGATTTCTTGTGGGAGAATTGAAACCTCCTCACCTGGTTCGATGTCGGCTGCACATTAGAACCAACAAGCGATTAAAGCCGTAAACTTCAGTCCAGATATGGGGAAACTTATTTGAAAGCACATGCCAGCAGTTTTGCATGTTCTACTCCATTAGCTGCAAATTGCACGAAGCTTGCTTCAGGCTCTCTCATTTCCCAAAAACATAGAATAAGCAAGTTTGTAGATGGATTTTCTTCATTACAATCAGTGACTAGAGAAGCAGGTCAGCAGAGAGCTGTGTCTCTGATGGCTTATTAGTCAACCTAAAGCCCAAGGTGGCTCAATTATACCACATACGCCTTATAAGGAATTCAATCAAATACAATAAAATATTTGATAGTTCAATAGTATAGCAGTATAAACAAATTCGACAGTAATCACATCTTTAAATTATGGATGTAGAAATCCAAATTGAACTACAACAGTTTAATACTTCAGTGCATGTTTGAGACATCTATATATTGCAGTTGGTCTCGACTTGTTGGTCATTGTAGTTCTGTTGATTAAACACAGTAATGACGCCTAGATTTGATCCCATAGTTTGTTTATTCGTGGCTATAAAACATGTTTGTTTCTATTTAGATATAAATGATTTGCACACGATTCATTTGTTGATATTGCATCTAGCGCCTCCCCAATGACACCATGGTGCCCTGGGCAAACACCACACAAAAAAAAATATAATAATCTAAAACTGATTGGCTCAAACTACAAAAATGAATAAAAATGTTGTAGCTGACATTTAAACATGGGTTTAAAAAATATCCACTTGTTTGAAGCTCTTGTGTACAAAAAAAGCTTATAATTCTGATTTATCTCTTAATTACAGCAATTTTGATATTCGCAGTAAATATGGTTTCTGTTTTGTGTGTTTAGTTTCTCTTATGCAAGCTTAAAAAGACAGAAAACAACAGCAGTGGACTTCTTGGTTTATGCAGACCCCTTCTAAAGAATTGATTAGCTACATAAACTCCAAATATACCTTAAATGCATTAATTCACAAGGCAGAAACCATCTTAGTACTTTTATAGAAGCTTTTCAAAGCTGCGTTTTCTTTCAACGTTACATGGGACCAACCCAAAACCCCCGAAACATTAAAACAAAACAAATATTGCACAGAAGAATCTGTTGATACTCACACATGAAACACTGTACAGCTAGATATCATCAGCATAAAAATGATTGGCTATTAAAGCACCTTCTGTTCAGTTCCCGTAGAATATAGACAGAAAATTAAACAAGAAAGTGTTGAAGGTGTTCAGTCTGTTTCTCCCGCCTCCTGCTGATGATGCGATTGTTTAACACTGGTGTGTTGAAGCAGAGACGCATCTAAAAGTTGCCTTTGAGGGCTTTATTTAAAGAAAGCCTTTGTTTCTGAGGTGAAGCACGCCGTAGCAAGACTAAAAGACGGTATTTATTCAGTGTATGCTCGTGTTATGTGTGCTAACCTGTGTTTTGCCAAACTGAAATAATGAAAACTGCAGTGTGAGTGGGAAACATTACGCTATTAGTGATGATTCGCACTCCAGTGGCTGCTTTGAGCTGGGAGAAAATATCGTATGGTGAAGTTAAGAAACACTTCAGAATTCTTATTTAATATGCGCACATAAGGCTGGAACAGAGCTTTGAGTGATGGCGTGGGCGTTTGAACGGTGTATATAGTTATCTCTCACAAACGAGTCATTTCTGATGAAATCCGGCTGCTTTTCACCTGCGGGTCCGCATGCATGTGATGGGAAGGGCGGCTTCCAAGGTGAGCAACTGAGGGGGTAAAAAAAGGCCAGATTTTCCCCAGAGGAGAAGGTTGTGTGTGTGTAGCCCGAGCCGAGAGCTCGTGTTTTTATTGAATGAGGAGCTATAAGTGGATGAAGGCGGTCTGATCTCATCCTGCTAATGCACAGCGGCTTATAGACACAGGGATGCCTGTCAGTAGATCAAGAAGATCAAAGAGAGCAAGGTTGACACCAATGGAAGCCCGATATGCAGTCCACGGGTAAACAAAAGAAGCACGGCACTTTAATCTGCTTATTAAAGTGTTGTGACGATGCACCGACAGGACTTAAACACCAAAGTGTTGAAATTGAAATAAATGAAAGCAGATTTTCTAACATCTGTCAATGTGATAATCGGTGGCACATGCATCAACCAACCGTATGTTCTTTACAACCCATTACTGTGATTCAAAGTAATAAGAGAGTTGAAAATAGGGTAGACATAAAGCAAATTGGTTGCGTTTGTTTCTTTCAGCTGAATCTCAGGTGCTCTGCCTCCTACTTCTTACATATTTCACATGATTTCCAGAAATCCAATAGAAAACATCAGGTGCTAACTAGCTTGTATGAAACCGTGTGATTCTCTTTGTGTTGTTGCAACTTGAAAATGCCGCAGCCTATTTCTGGTGGAAATGATTTTCTGAATCGCTGTGATGCGACTCTCCATCACAGCGATTTATTTTGGGGTCACGGGTTAAAAGGTTTGGTAGCCTCGCTCTGTACAGAGGCTCAAACTCTTGTAAGTTATCAATCTTGTAGAAAAAACCTAGGCTCGGAGGACGTTGTGGATTTATCTGTCTTGGTCCTTGCTTGTTTTTTTTTTTTTGTTTTCTCTGTTTGTTTTCATCAGTTTTATTTTTCTTACTTGTTTTGATTATATTCGAGAGTGTTGTATTTGCAGTTGTATTTTATGTACCCATCATAAATAAAGTCAGTTTTGTCTGTGTTTAATTTCAAGAAAGAGAGTATAAAGACGAGAGGGCCAATTACTAAACCTTGGGGAACACCTAGACATCCTTTGTTTCATTTATTCTCATTGCTCGTGCTTATGCCTATTTATCTAGCTTAGTTTCTTTTTAATTTAATGAATACAATAGTTTTGCTCTCTCCCCTCACCTGCCTCCATTTACCTCTGATTAGTCTCTCTGCTTCCTCTCTATACGCTGCCTCCACTTATTTTAGCTCTGCTTTTCCTTTGCTCTCCGCTGGCAGTAGTGCTGAATTCTGGATTTGCTACTGCATTGCAGTGAAGCAGACAAACTAATGATGACAGGAACTGGGAATGACACCAGAGATGCCATTTCACTCGTGGTTCATTTGACTGACACCTCTGCATCTACCTGACATAAATAGGTGGTTAGCGACTTTGTCCATATTTTGTCAAAGACCCTTTAGTCGTAAATGTGTTTAAAACAAACAAACAGTGCTGTCTGACAAAGGATGAAATCTCTGAGTATTTCTAAACTATTTGTTGTCTAACGTTAGATATTAAATCACTACAAATACTTTTAAATTGTTCACTTTTTGATATTTTCTCCTTTCATTGCAATGAAACACAAAACCAAACTCTTCTGCACCGTTAACCAGGCCAGTGACATCCCTGGTTGTGTTTGAAGCTCAGATCTCAGAGGACCAGTTTCATCCCCATCCTTGTTTTTCCAGCTTCTGACAAATTTCCCTCTGCCAGAAAAGCATTTTGCCCACTCTGGAATAACCCTGCATAGTTTCTGGTTATGTTTTCCAGTTCAATGTACAATAGCAAAATATCTCGGATCCTTTTTGCACATGATAAAACTCTCCTTAACGTCTGTTTCCTGCATAAACATTTTGGTTGTTGCACCCTGATATTAAAATAAACCCAAAACCGTGAAACTAATCAACTACATCTGAACAAAGTAAACTACATCCTTAGGTTCTTTTTTATCTAAATTTAAGCTTTCTTGCTGGATGTGTTTCAAACATTTACAGAAGAAAATCTCAAATACTTTTTCACAGACCTTCTCATTTATGATCAGTCAGAGGAACGTACCCGAGGATCGAATACATTTGCTTCCCCATCTCGCAGAGGTAGAGAAAATGAAAGATCAAAATAACACGGCAATCATCGACTGAGAGGCCGAGAAGTTATTTGGTCAGTGGAGTGAATGAGCGAGTGTAGAGAGGGATCTGGAGGAGAAGAAGAAGCGGCCAGGTTGTTGTTCTTAACTGAGACAAACTGGAGCTATTACAGGCCCTATTGTTGCTTGGCTGGCCCCTGAAAGAACAGCTTGTACAAGTACTTACTCGCTGAATAGATGTAGCCGGCACTGCTGGCTGTCTTACCCGTAAGCACAGATCAATCTGACCAGAAAAAGGCAGAAGACGGCTCTGTTGGAAGCAGGAATGTGGCGAAATCTTGCTATAGATGGTCGACCTGTAAATATGGGTTTATGAGGTTTCTTTTGTATTCTCTGTGAGTGGTAAGATACTTTTGCTTTAAGACGGTTTAAATCAGGAGGAAATTTACCAGAGATATGTTTTTGATCGAAGCTGTGTTTGGTTTAACTTTATTAAGAGATTATATCAGTACTTTTCAACATTAAAAAATGCCTCTGTTATAGCAAAAATATGTATAAAGTATGTAAATATGAAAAATACTACCAATTTATAATTTAGTTAAGCTAAACCTAATGTACTCATCTTAAGTATTCCACCAAAACCTTCATTATAAACCGACAAGCTAATGCTGAAAGGCTAAAATGCTAAATTAAACAGCAAACTAGCTTAATTTACATGTGGTTCTACTTAATCCTTTTGAAATTGAAGTAATCCGAATGTGCTGTTTACATGGGCACAAAATCAATTAATTCAACCATATCGTGCGTTTACATGCACTACTAACAGAGTAGCCATAACGTTACAGTTACCAATCTGACCATAAACTATCTAGAGTAAAATCCCTAGTTAGAGTCAATGGTGACAGTGAACAGATACAGGGAAGTACAGAGAGAGTAGTGGAGGGGGTATAGAGGTCTGGGTAAGAGTTGGGATTTGAGATGCTCCATAAAGAGGTGGGTCTTCAAGAGTTTCTTGAAGACAGACAGGGACGTTGCTGTTCTTGTGGCGCTTGGTAAGTCATTCCACCATCTTGGAACATGAAAACTTCTTCTCTATAAACAAAAACCTTTCCCCTCCAGGCGTAGCACATCTTCAAAGATGGCCGACTTTAAGTAGTGCATCAATCTTTTTTCGCATCCGACAAACTTCTCCAACATCCACTTTTCGACCGAGCAGCCCATAGAGAGGAAATCAGAGGGCCCTGAGGCGTCTGAAGCGCCGTAAATAGCTCGGTTACGGATAAGCCACTGCCCCAACGAGCTCTGAATGGGATGAGTCTATTTGCTGGCTCATAAGCACGCCAGTTTCATATCCCCCACAGACCGTATAACACGGAACCTCGTAATGGTCCTCTCATTATTCCAAATTCAACTCGCACGGTTTTTCTCGCCTCGGCTGCAATTTGCATGTGCATAATTGAAAGGAATGAGATTTATGCGAACCACCATGTACAGTAGCAAAACCCTGCAGTCCCTCTTGGTGTCGGTCTCCTCCTCTCGCTCTCCTCTGACCTTGTTGCCTCTTGTATTTACTGCACAACGACTGCAATTTCCAGAGTGTAATTAGAGCTGTTATGGCCCGGCCTCTGGTCTCCATCATTTAGAGGTGAGTACACTATCAGTCCTCTCCCCGCTTCGCCCCTCAAGTCAGAGTTCTCCCACCCACTTCACCTCCTTCCTGGACCAATGCCCAAAAGCATAGACTTCCCTGGTTTAGGTCAAAAGTGGGCCATTTTCCGCTCTCATTTCCATTTTAGATGCCTAATGAATCATTTCCACACATTCTTCAGCCGAGCAACAAATTGCGCCGGTCAGAGCCGGAAGACAAAAGGATTTTGTGTTAATTAACCATACGGCAGTTCATTTACGCGGCATTCCTTTCCTCGCTCCAGAACACATTCATTAACAGCAGCTCTCCATTTTTTTTTCAGCCGGGAATATCTTTCCTGCCTTCGTTTGGCATCATTTGAATTGTCGCACATAATCTTCTACAGGAAAAAAAAGGGTTTTAGATCAATCAAGTCTCACGTTTCATCTTTAGCATACAGGTTTATAGAACGTCCATTAGTTATATCTTAACATTGCGCTTGTTTTCATGTGTCAGAGACCCTTAAGAAGTCTGTTTATGATTTTCAGGCGCGTTTAATTATATGTTTTACTCTTGAGTGACATGTTTACGCTCCTAATTGGATTTAATTGCAGATTTTGAATATCTTTGTTGTGCCTATTGGCATTTTGAATCATTGTTGCTGCATAATTCGGGTACTCAACTCAAGCTTAAGGTCATAAACTGATGATGAACCCAAGGTTCTGCTCCAGAGGTTTAATGGAAACAATAGAAATCATGGATTCATCAATTATAGAAAGTTCTTTTCTCTTCCTTAAACTGACTGTAGGATGCAGAAAAAAAGGTCTCATAAGCCATTCCTTATGCTGAAATCCCTGATCTTTGTAGGTTTTCCTGGATGAGTTTTTATTAATCTCCTGAAGTAACTTTGGTAACGTTGGTTAATGCACTTCTCTGCATGTTCCACCTGAGTTCTTCTGCATTTCTGGACAACCTTGACTTGGTAACAGAATCCATTCGGTTATCTATACAACACCTGCATTTATAGCATAATTCAGCCTCGACAGGCTGTTTTTTGCCACCCACCACTTAAAAAAGAAAAACATCTGCTGACATTAGCATATTGAAACATTAGTTTATAATCCCAGAGAAAGAAAACAACTAGCTTGACACCTTGTATCTCATGCTAGCAAAACATCAGCTGATAAAACTTTCCTGTCCGTAGTTAAAGCAAAGACTATGTACAACAAGATCCTCTCCTTTAGGGCAAATGTAAAAACGTTGTTTTCTGGAGCTAATTTGTCCCAAATCAAATTTTTTTATCAATATTTGAACTCTTTAGTCAACGGACAGTACAGCTTTATATCAAAAAATAAGTTTTCTCAAAGATAAATCCATAGACTTTAATAATTTCACAACCTGATTAACTTCCTGAAATATACCAAACCCAAAAACGTTGAACTTATTGTCTTTATTCAAAGCGTATAAACTGTATTTACAGATAAAAACATAACAATTACTAAGACTACTTTAAAATTTCTGGCAAATGCAGCTTATATTAAATATTTTTTCTCCTTTCTGAACGACGAAATTCCGACTTTCAAATTTTATCCAACTTTTGCGTCATAATTCTGCACCAGAACAAGAAATACGTGGAGAATCTGGACCTAAACAGAGGCTGAAGCAAGCAGTGCCGTGTTTTGCTTTCTTATCTTCGCTCATCTAGTCGATCCCATTGCTCGGCAACTTTATAAGTGGTCCACAGATGAGCATATCTACTGTTTAACGGTGGAAACATTGCGCTGCTGTGTGATGTCAACTTTCTGACGCTTCTGGGTTGTGAATTGTTAACACAGTAATCTGATGCTGACGCATTTAATTAGTATGACGACAACAAAACAACGATTTCAGCTCAAAACTCTAAAAATGGAAACGTATCTTAAATAAATATATAATGATTTAATGTTCTTCAGAGGTGATTCACCTCTTTTTAAACATCCTGCTTGTTCCTAATATCATTGACTCTTGTTTCATTGTTGCCTGGCAACAAAATCCCTTATTAAACAGATACATTAGCGTCTCAGTCTGATATAGCATGTGACACTCAGAGAGAGAGAGAGAGAGAAAACAAGCTGTTTTTTTTATTGGTTTGTTTTCTTTCTAAGCCAAGGATGAAATCAACGGCTTGAGTTTTGCTTTGAAACAAAAGCACATCCCTCCGGTGGTCTCGCCGTCTCCATGGCAACGAGATGTGACCAGTCGCAATAGGCAGGAGACTTCATTATTTCTGGGCTAAAAAAGCCTCACGCACCAGCGCGGCGAGCAGATGATTCACAGTTTCTCTGGAATTAGACAAAACAAGCAAGGACACTTGTTTGCTAATTGGAGCGCAGAGGCACAGGAAGGAGGGAGGGAGGGGGGGGGGCAAGCGACGGATGGATGGAGGAAGGCGTAAGAGGGTGAAAAAGAGTGGTTGTTCTCATCCGACTCCCACCACCCATCTGTCAGCACGAAGTGAGGTGTTTGTTTGGCCGCAGTGAGGAAGCCTCCAGTTGCCTGACAGGCTTATCTTTATCGCCTGTCACTCTGATACCGGGCGTCTCTCTGCTCAGGCCCCAAATCTCCCCGCTTCGTCCCCTGTAACCGCCGCCATTGCCGCCGTCTAGACGGCAAATACAGCAATCCTACATGTGCGGCTGTAAAGATATCCACAGCGTCGTGGAGACGAATGGCTAAGTTAACGGGTTAATCAGAGGTGGCAGAAACTATGGAGACAATCACAGGGTTTACGTGCATAGATGGTTCATCACTGTTTGCACTCGTCTTTTAACACATATTTTTTTCCCACACATTTTGCCCTGATATCACTCAGCTACAGGATCTCTAAGGTACAGAACAGAACTGGTAGTTATTCTTTTTATATGTCAGGTTTTAACTTTATTTTCAACAGAATAGAGTTTTTATGCTTAACGTTACTGCCTTAACTTCATTTTTAGCCTACTTATAGGTACATGTAACTCTGTGAGACAGTACAATATTAATAACCCGTCATTTTTGTCTCTTTATCGCTCTTAACACCTATTAATGATGTTAAAAACGTTTACAAATGAATTAGCACATCTGTAGGTGAGAAAGCTCTATTCGCAGTTAACTAATAACCATGCAGCCCCAACAGTCAAAGTGAATGAATATCAATAAGGATGGTTTACAATACACACATGTTAGCTCTGACTTAGCAACAGATGGAAATAACAGCGGATGAAAAAGTGTGAGTTAATAACCAGTGATTACAAATGGGTTTTAAAATGCTGATGTTTGAAATTGTCAAATTAGGAGCTAAGTCTGAAAAGGCCTGATATCTTCTGTGGAGTTGGACCTTATGAGGACTAAATCCAGGTAAATGTTAGCGTGGGATCTTAGAGGGATGTAAGGATTCAGGATGTTGGATAGGAATGCAGGACTCTGCTCATTCTGGGCTTTTTTTAATGTCAACAAATGAAACTTTGACATTCTGGATAATGTCTCTCACAGTGGTTCAATGGTATTAATTTTTCAGGGCTTGTTGCTACATCTTGATGTCAGACGGAGCATTGTTTTACAGTTCTTGCAGTCATTACTCATGGACTTGATGGGTGTTTAACTGGTACAGGTAAGCAACATGTGATTGGAAACGTGCTGTTTAGTTTCCATGGAACTGACCAAACACCTGCAATGTTTATTTTTGGTGGTTTTCTCCAAGGAGGGAAAAAGCTTATATACAGAGAGAGATGTTAGCGGTTGGTTGTCTAGTTTCAGACTCGAGGCTCTGGCCTGTCTTCTATGAATAAGAGGTACAAGAAATAATTAATGGCAAAGAGGCAGAAATGGACAAATTGGATAATTTATTGAACTCCGAACATCTTCACTAGGTGACAGTTGCCTCTGTTTCAATCGCTTTGTGAATACAGCCGTCAAAATGATGATGATGATGATGATGACAACAGTTTATGTAAAAGAGACAGATTTTCTCATCTGCACTGTTGACTTGAGTAAAACGAGAAAGACAGACGTGATTCTCCGTCACATCCCTTATATGGTAAAACTGATTAAGGAGGTTTTAATCTGAGACAACCCCTGCTTGTTTCTAGTCAATAAAAAGGCAGATGCCTCCACCTCTGTGACTCTTTTTTTCCTGCCTCCTTTTGTTACCCCGCACTGCTAAAATCCAATAGTGACAACAAACTGCGGCTGCAGACAAACAGCCCACACAGTGGAGTGTAAGCAGACCCACACTGACTGCCATACGAGCTAAATTGAATATCGATTGTTTGTAAGCACACCGACACTTTATGAAATAGTGCTAAAGAGGCAAACTGCACCTTGTTTGACGATCACCTTTAGCCCGTCCACCAATCCCACGTGGAGTCCATCAGGGCCGTAGCAATCAGATCATAGTCACATTACCAGGCCGGTCCATTTCTAAGAACCAAATCATCCCCCATTAGTGTTTGATGGCCGAATTGAGGTCATCTCTTTAAAAATCCATCATCTTTACTACCACATCAAAGATACGATATTGTATAGCTCACGATTGTGGTTTGGGAAATATAGCGTGGAGCAGTTAATGAAACGCATTACAGATGAGAGATGACATGGGTTTTGGAGGGCTTGAAATTTGGCACCACAGATGCTCATCAAGCAATCAGCACTATTTGGATGTAATTTTATGGTAATCGTTTCATTTTTCTGAGCCATTTTGTTAATTTCATGGACTGTAGATGTGACTGAAGAGCAATATGGGGGTAAGGCAGAAATGGCACATGGCAGCCGATAAACAGACGCTCCAAATTCAAATGAGAGCACATCACGTTAGGAAATTACACTCTGAGCTGTTTAGAAGCGTAACTGTGTGTCGCAGATGAACAAGAACACGGGTTTCCATTCGCCTGCATGCCACGGTTTTGGCGTGATGGATCAGAGGGAAATGAAAGGCAATATTCTTCCAGCCGACAAGTTGTAAGAAATCAGAAGTGAAGAACGTTTAAATGAGGCCGCATCACCACTACCAGCACTTGCGCTGATTTTGAAGAGGCTCCATTAGCCTTATGAGTGGAAAAACAACAACACAATAGGGCACTTTTAAGCTGCTCTGAACTAAAAGAATATAATGTCACGCGTATATCCAAACCTAAAATTATTCTGGTTCCTTTCTAGTGGCTGCCGAAAGATATTGAATTAAAGTTTGTGAATTATATAATATATATGTTAATATAACAATATTACTAAATTTAAAGCTTTTTTAAATACAAACTTAACAAATGCCCACTAGTTATGGCAACTTTCTTCCAAATGTAACCTAAAAACCGCTAGCCAGCTAACTAACTACCTACTTTTGTAAGCATATCAAACTCTGATTCAAGTTTCTGTTTTTAGACTGAAATCAAAGATAAAAAAATGGGTTTCTCTGATACCAAACTAGCTTCTTCAGTAGTTTATACTATTAATAGAGATAGTTATATTATTAATAACCTTGGCTGATAAAACAATTTTAAAATGAATCATTCATCCGTTTCATTTTTATTTTTGTTCACTGTAAAGATTCTGAGTCTGAAATATTAGTTTCCACCCAAAAAAACAACTAGTTAACAGTTTTATTGCCTTAAGAAACGATGAGATGAAAATTAAGCAGAAATTTGAGATGTTCTTATGATCTGAAGGGAAAAGTTGCTTTGAGATTTTAAAACCACCGAAACTTTCAAGAATAAAAAGTAAAAGTCTAAATTAAGCACAAAAGGAAGATATAACTAATAAAAACAATGTATTGATCTGGGACCTTTAATGGGAAATCTAGCCAATAAATAAACGCGCAGTAATACCTGCCTTAAAAAATGAGCTTAATTTGTTCTTTAATAGTATAATAACTGACCCTTAATATGATGAAAAATGGCATTTAAATGCAGGCCCTCTTCACATAATTGGGCCAATAATGTGTCTAGAGCAAAAGGCGCTTACAGCTTTGTTTTCTTTGTGCTGCAGGAGCATCCTGCATTTTTTATGGGTAATAGCAAACAGTAATGTGTTTACATAAAAGGTGCATGTAGGAAAACAATTAGATTCCTTCACTTGTAGGCCCTATAGCGAGTGTGAGCTTCTGTAAATGATGATGTGGTTTGTCAACCTTTAAATAAGACTCATTATCCATCAAAATCCCATCCAAAGGATAAATTAACCTCTAAATGGGATATATCTTTATTTCCTATGATTATGAAATAGAACATATATTAACGGAGAGCATACTGTTCTAACTTTACACTATAAAAAAAACAATTCCTTTCGCGTAGAAAGTACATTTAAGTTACCTTTTGTGTTTATTGTGCCTCCTTTTTCTCTGGTTGTGGTTCTGCTAGCTGTTTCTTCCCGTTGGTAGTTCTTCCTCACCACTGTTACTGTATAAATATTCAGTATGAAGGATTTATACCAAATCAATGACATAGTAATGGAAATTACCGTAATATAAATGAACGTAACTGAACTGGAATCAACTATGGCCTCATTATTGATCAACAAATCAGTAAAAAGGACATCCCCAATCTACATTTTATATAGTAGAATACCCCTTACCTTGGTCTGGGATGTGCTATTGGTTGGTCTCTGCAGGCTTTGTTTACACACCTGGTAAATACGGCTGAGCTTCTGTCAGAGTAAACATCTGTTTGGTATTTTTAGGATCAAAAAATGTGCCCACATACATTACAACTTCAGAGATGTATCTGTGCTGATAGAGATTATTAACCCTAACGTAAAAGATAACGTTTAGTTTTTTTTGTTCCAGGTCATTTGAGAACAGCTGCTTTAGGCCCTCATTTCGGCTCCATAATTGAATCCGGCAAGGCAATGAAAGCAGAGTAGCGGTGTAGGTGAATGTGTTTCACAACAGCAGTGATACCAAAGCTGTTCTAACCTTCTCAGCATGAATGAGCTATTTTTATTACAATGTGAGTCCTGTGCATTTGCACCACCTTTTGTGTTGGAATTCATCTTTTGTTAAAGTTGAGAAGCTGACTTAAAATACTGTTTATTTTTTTTGTTATTTTGATTTATACGGATGTATGCAGTGAAAACGTCAGGATTTGCACTTTTCATACGAAACAAACAATATATTATGGTTCTGAATAGACTCAAACTCATCAGGAGGATCTCTCAAATCTCTCCTGCTACTCTCGGCTCTTCACAAAGCTCATAAATAAAGATTGCTACTTAAACAGTTTAATTAAATAAGTTAGGGGCTCGGGTCTGTCATTCCCTAAGGTTAGCATATCCCATGACGGTGAAATCATTTAGGACGATGCCACATTTATTGGGCATACACACACACACACACACACACATACACACTCTGTTTGTTTTCCCAACAATGACAACAAACTGCAGCGTGAGTTCAGATATAGCTGGCTTTCAAAGCCGATGTCCATGGGCAATTTACAGCTTGCTTTAGAAACAAATTGCTGATCTAAAAAAAAAAAAAAGCTTCATATTCAAGGACTTTGAAGTACAAATGGTTCTTATCAAGTTTAGGCAGCTGCTTAAAAGACACCCTGTCTTGTGTTTGTGTGTTTTTCTTATGCATTTAACTTCACCCAAAATGGCTTTGTGTTCATGCAAATCCCCTTCGTTGGGATTCAGTACATGACCAAACTGCCTTTGCCCGACAAACAAGTGGATTTATCAGCCGAACAAAGTCAGAAAGCGGTGAGAGTTTGACTTGTTTGTGGGGTGTCTTTCACCATTGTGTCACATTTAAGAATTACTCTATGTGATCCTTAAAATGTATTATTGTTATCCATCTTTTACTTTGATACGCCAAAGGATCCCAACAGGATGGAACACCTGAAGGTGCAGGACGTCGACGTCGCCACTTTCTTATGTGCTGCATGACGGACGTGGTAAATTCTGTATGAAAACAGTGGCTGAAGCGAGCAGCGCCGAGTTTAGCTGGCTCTGTTCTCGCCTCTTCTCAGTATCTTGTCGGCTCCCGTTGATTAACCTCTTAAAAATCGATCCGCAGTCAGCAGGATCCGTTGCTACTACCAGAAATATTGCGAAGTCTTTGTTCATCTTCTGTGAACGCAGGATGAAGTTTGAACAGTTTAAGACCCCAAGGCTGTTGTTGGGTGTATTTAGTTACTAGTATAAATGACCAAAAAAACAAAAATCTAACTGAGCGTCAGTCCCTGCTGTGTACACATAGCCTTAGTTATGTTTTAATGAATCCGGGTTTAACGGCCAGAAGGCTATAGCAGGTTGTTGTTTGCTACAAATTCTTACCAAATACTTTTAAATTTAAAATATAGAAAACTACTGTATATCTATTTTTGAATCAATATTCAAGAACTGACCATTTTGCTGAAAAGTTACTTCAGCTGTGCGAAGATCTTGGCTTCATAAAGTGGAAAGAATTGTAGGCTGAAAGATTTTATGTTTCTTCATTTGGCACATTTAAGACTTTTAAATGCGTGCCTGAAAGGACGGCAGCAAAATCGAGCTCGTTCACTAGGCTTTGAATACAAACTCCTGCTCCAGTTTGCAGGTTTATTTGTTCAAAACTGTTTGAAACTATGGATCCCTTTGCTTCAGTTTCACAGTCTTTCCCCGGTGATGAACGCTGCTCCTCTCATCCTATTACCTGGAGGCAGCCACTAAGACGGATTGTGACTTTTTTCTCTCTGGGTTGCAAACCCAGCATGTATGAGGCAGCTATTTCAGCTCCAGAAAAGATGAGTGTGAGCGCCTGTGCCGGGGTAATAAATGTAAAATGGATGTTAAAGAGCGTATGCTGTAGATATTTCCAGGTTAGATTAGCGGCCGCTTTCAGATTGTTTCAATTAACGCCTCTTTGGATGGGACGAGTCGGGGATTGACCCCGCTCCCCCACGCCGCGCTGGTGTCGCGCAGACACAGGAGCGCCGCCAGAGGGACTCATTATGGTCAGCTGTAATCCATTTGCAACATCCCGGAACATGAAAGTGGACCGCGTCTGAAGGCGACGCCTTTTTTAATTAAGCTGGTTTACTTCATTGCTATCTGAGAGCAATCGCACTCTGTTCCTGGCTCCTCCTAAATGTCTCCACTTGAAAGAACGAGTTAATCTTGTTTGACACTTTCAGGCCCCGGTGGGCAGGAGTTGGGTTTAGTTTACGCTGATTTTATGGTCCGGGATTAGATGCAGAGTGAGAGATAATAGATGCGTCTTAGCTGGAGGTACAAACACACAAACTGATGTCTGCTTTAGTAGAAGTTAACTGCCTAAAACTCGGACCACCAGAGTCCCCCTGAAAATGAATATCTTAATGTAACAATTTCACAATTTTTGGATCAATTTTCAGCATTTTATGTAATAGCAGTATAATTACCAACATTTATAATTGAACTGTTTCTTTTATTTCATGTTTTGTCACGTTCAGCTGCGTCTTCACAGGTGTTTTGCTGCACCATGTCTGTTTATGAGGATATCTCTGTTCGAACAGAAGAATCTGGCACCTTCGTGCATCTGGAAATTGTTTCCACGGCTGTTGCAGCGCCCCAATTCTCCTCCTGACATCCTAGCTGATTTCCTTTATATTTATCCTCGGTGTCAAACCAGACAACGGCGTCTTCCAGGTGTATGTTCAAGGTCAGATATGTCAGTTAACCTATTAGACGTTTCCAATTCCTTGACATCATTGTCTGGTCTTTCCTTAACTGATTAAAGACACTGTAGTCGTTCTGCATAACAACGATTAATGCATTGAAAACAATACTAAGAAAATGTAAAGCCTCATTATTGACGCATATTGCAAATGGGAACCGTTTTGATCATTTTAACAAACCAAAAACATGTTTTTTGGTCTAATTTATCTTTAGACAATAAGGAAACATCTTCATGCATCTTCTTTTGAAAGGGGGGTTTCAAATGTTATTTAAATGTTGACTGCATGGTTTCATGAAGCCATTTGAGTACCAGGAGATTTTATATAAAAACCCTGTCATCATTGGCTTATAAGGACAAATCAACAAAATAACTGGCTCAATAATGAATTAAGACTTTCATCTTAGCACCGAAAACTACCGTAAATCCTTTAATTAAACCTGAAATAAGTTGAAGATAAGCGATAAGACAGAGGGCATTATTATTGATGATCTGGAAACAACTACAAAGGGTTATAGCTGCTTTTCTTTGTCTATGGCAATAAATGCGGAGGTCTCTGTAGTTCCCTTTCTTTATGCTTTGCAAACATTTAAATGTTTGATTGGCTGATATTTATAGGAGGCTGTAAAAATACAGCTTACATAATGAGAAAGCCATTTGGACTTTGAAAACTGCTGCGATATACAGCTCTTAAAAAGTTCTCCTTTATTAGGTCATATCTTGAAACGGTGCCAGTCAAATCATGTTTATTATAACTTTAAATTATTGTTTAACTTGACTGGTTTAACATCCCAGTGTTTTATATCCAGACTTTT
Organism: Orestias chungarensis; assembly: GCA_032876305.1. Taxonomy (NCBI): domain Eukaryota; kingdom Metazoa; phylum Chordata; class Actinopteri; order Cyprinodontiformes; family Cyprinodontidae; genus Orestias; species Orestias chungarensis. Next base: position 732,932 of record JAVLVB010000301.1, on the reverse strand, counting down.
ACTGCTTCGCAGTTATGAGTACCTACCTTAAGGACAAGGGTGCAAAATTTAAGAGGTGAGGAGATTGCAACTGACTGAACCCCCTGCTTTAAATCATTACTTTAAAAGCATGGCGAGGAAGCTGGTGGCTGAAGGGCACGCATGATTAAATGACAGCCTTAGAAAGCAGCGGCTGGACACTTGTTTTCATCTCAACAAGGGATGCTAACAAAACTCTAGCGCTATCTAGTTAGCATGGATAACGTCCCAGCTTAGAGTTCCATAATAATAATAGTGAAAACTGTTCTAGCTTAGGTTATTTCTAATTGGTGAAGCCAAGAAGACATGTTGGGGTGTAGTTTGTTGTTATAATTGTTCCTAAGAACGCCTGTCCAACTGGCTTACTGGGTTTTTTGTTCGTCATTCAGAAGGTTGGACAAGAGATAAAAATGTCAGATATAATACAAACAGCTATTTCAAAGCACATTTTCCTAAACTAATTTAGATTTTTGTCTCAGGTAAACTTTGCTCCTAAATTCTTTGGGGTTTCAATCGGATAATCTGTTTTTCGTTCCAGTAAATGAAAAAACAAACCTTTCTGATTGCACTTCAACGTCTCTCCTTGACAATGTCGATAGAAATTCGACTCACTTCTGAGCTGTTCAAGAGTTGGAATCTGGGGATGTTCAAGCAAAATAGTTTTTTCTGTTTTGATTTTTGCAGTTTTAATAGGTTACAATAAATAATATAATGAAATTTGCTAATTAAAGTTGTCCTTTTATTTGGTTTCTCTGCTAGATTTCTTTAATCTGAAAGTGTGAAATCATAAAGCCTTGCATGGTTGACCAAATATAATGTTTATTTCCAAATGGAAGGTATTTTTTTCCCTTTACCCATGTAAATGCATTAGGTGAAACACTTTAGTCTGTGCGATGAGGTGACGTGACGAATACCGCTGTCACATACATAAGACTGTGCCAGATTGATTTAGCATGCGGAGATAAAGACTGTGTTTGTGTTGATGTACGGGTGACTGGCGTGGGCCGCTCAGGCGTTCTTTCAGGACGTTTCATCAGTCCCAACTGGCCGCTGTACAGCAGAACATAGCTCGTTTGTCTCCACATGGATCGTGTGAGACCAAACTGGATAATCCTGATGTTCACTGATAAATCTGGGGTGTCGATAAGACGGAAGTGATTGAGGGAGCTCCTGGAGTAGTTTGGCCTTGCTGCTGTACTGGGGGCCTGGCAGATAAACTGTCCTGAACATTATTCTGTAAAGTTGCTTAAACCTTCTGTCATTTCTGTTGCAAGAATATTCTAAATTCAACACTAAGGTAACCTTCAAAATACACTGAGCTAACTTAACAACAGTTGACAGGACATTGTCTTTGTCATTTCATTGTCCAATGAACTACGACATTACCTACTAACTCTCTACGAAGAGGATTAATTACAAATCAGCTGTTGTCTGCTTTAACATCCAAACACTTCACAGGTATTTCAATAAAAGATACTTGTGCACCAATTTTAAATGGCTTCAAAATACTTTTTTTTCAGTAGTGGAGTATTATGCATTTACTTTTCATAAAGTACAATTGTAAAAGTTGGATTCCATGGATTCCAGGACTGTGACGATTGGTATGTGTACCGTGAAAGAAAGGGATCTTACCTTAATCCCAAACCCTCAAACTTCCCATTGATTGCTCGCGACGCCTCGGTTTCTTCTTTTTCCTCTTTTCATTTTCCTTTTATATCCCAGCCGTGACAGCTGAAGGCTGTCATGGGCCGGAGGGACCTGCGGGGGTAACTAAGACACGAGCACATCAAAGTCCCATCATCAAAGAGCGCCATCTGTTCTGCTCGCTCAGGTCTCCGCTGTCGCCCACTCTGGGCTGTATGTGTACAGTAACAACATTACGCAACACCCCCGATTTATGATGTCACCTATAATTAGCTGTTAAAGGGGGTGCAAAATAAACAATCCTTTTCTTCCTGGTGTGTTTTTTTCAGTTCATGCTTTTTGCTTTGTTTTGCTTAAATCTAAAAACATACATTTACATTGGGGTGAAAGCTTCACTCGCCAAATCCATATATAAGTGCTACCTATTCTGTGAAGAATTTTTGTTTCTTATTGGCAGGATATGACAAAAAATAAATTATGTAGAAGTACCTGAGTTACAGCAGGATGTAAAAGTTATACTTCACATTAAAAAGAACATTTTTAAGACTTAAGGGGGAGGCGCCACTTCTCTTGAGCTTTGAGCTCCAGAAAGGCAACTTGTAAGGCTAACTTCCTTAGTCTTGCTTTAATAGCAAACCAAAATTATGTCATTAGACCAACAAGGATTCATCCAGAGGTCAAAAGAAAAGAAAAAATATATATCATGCATGGGAGACCACTTTTGTGTAGATTGGTGCCAAAATCGACCAAAACTGAAAACTCTTTAGTGTTGCTCTTTTAAATATAAACATCACCTAAAAGGAATTGGTTCTATTATCGTTTCACAACTGTCCTTTAGAAATGACAACAAACGTCCTGTTGTAGATGTTTATCGTCCCTTTTTTGTAACACAGTTGCTGGACTAAGAACAAAATGGCTGTTTGGATTGTGAGGGTTGCCTGAAAGATAGAAGGTCTCTATAGAGCACATATGGGAACGGGAAATGAACCCTAAGATTTCTTTTCCACTGCTCTGCTGTTATCCTCGGTCCAAACGCTGATTGAATGGGTCTACCTTTGATTTTATTCAATATTTCTAAAATGTGTATTACCAATTTGTTTGTCCAAATATGATGATGAAGAAGAACACAACAATACACAATATTTCCTTTTGAAATGTGTTTTTAGATTTATACTGCAGTATTTGTCATAATTAAAGTGGAGGAAAGTTCTGAAATGATTTGTTTTAGCTGTACTGGGTTTTTTAGTTCCAATGTAACATAGCACAAGTAAAATGTTAAACCTCCATGTATAATCAAATGAATAGAATGAATCTCAACATTTAATGCTAAAAAAAAAAAGCTTCAGGGTTTTTAATGTTAGTTTTAAAGGAACAGATTTTGAAGAAATCTTGTTTTTTTTTCTTTGTATCATTTTGATGTGTTTTATCACAGCTTAATACTTTAACATTTAGTTGGCCAAAAATAACATGAACATGTAGATGAAGGTTGGGGTGTTGGTAATGTCTTATTTGGCTAGAGCTAAGAAAATCAACTACTGCAATAGTTATCCTGTCTATCCATAAATCTGAGGTGGATGGGTCAGTTTCATAGCTTCTTACTTCCAGTCTTACTGGACTTCCAAGGAACTGGCCTACCCAGTATAGGTAGTCCAAGTCCTTGAAAGAATGCTCCCTCAAAATTTGGACTACCCCAATATATGGGACCATCATACATAAACCAATACCTGTCCTGGTACAACACTTGTGAGTTTCCAAGTTCCTTTATGATGGTTTCTTAAAGCTTTACCCATAAATAACTTTAAGATATGTCAGGAGTGACCGGACTGGTACCTAATGTATCAAAGCATTACTGAAGACTTTCAATAGACACGATTTTTGTAGTTCCAACAATCGTCATTAGTTGGATTAGAAATGTTGTAGGGATGAAAATCTTTCTCTGTAGATTACATTCTCTTTAACACTTCAACACTTACTGAGTTGAGTCGAAGCAACGATTTACTATCCTACAGTAAAAAAAAAGCTAGACTACCTCATGGATTAGTGCGTTTCAGCAAACTCTGTCTTTTCAGTTCCTGGTCTGTGTCTTATCATTTTGTTTTTAACAAGAGGAGATGGCTAAAAGATGGCGAGCCATTTATCAATTTGATTTCCTGCAGTAATAGTAAGCTTATGTATTTTTTGCTGAGGCGTCTTCTCCAATAATCCGTCCCTCTGTTTTATTAGAGAGGTGGGTGCTCTGAATGGAATGACAAATGTGCTCTGGTTTTATTTATTTGTATTTTCTTCCCTGTTTGTTTACGCCATCAGAACCTCAGTTCATTATAAGTGCAATAAGAACCAACTTAACGCGACCAGCGGTGTTCGTCTCCAGAGGGCATTGAGACTCAGTAGGCACACTGAAGCCTTTCATTAGCTCTCATTGAATATTCATGATTTCGTACATCTCCTTTCATTTATATGGCAGTTTGGGTTACATGCCTGTGCATTTATGCTCCATAGGCCGCCACTGCAGCCTCCATTTAATTCAAAACTAGAACAGGTATTCGTTTTATGCCTCTTGATAGATTCAGACTTAAATACATGAATTCGCCGTTCTTTGTTTCACAAACCGGGCAGATTTTTTCTAAAGATTGTCAAAATGAATAGACATTTTACTATTTGAAAGCAGGAAAAGCTTGGTAATATTAACACTCTTTGGAAATCATGGTATCATTCCGGCTGTTTGATGGATGTGGTCTCTAATGAGGCACTTAATAGAACCTTTTAGGAATAATAATTACATGTCTTCGTCTTCTGTTTTGACAAGCCAGAACGTCCGCTGTTAAAGATCTGTGAGGCTTTGAGGTATTGTAGTAATGCCTCCTCTTTTTTTCCTTTGCTGTCACATTCTCTTCAAAAAGAAAAAAAAGAAATGACAATCATTGGCAAATCCGATAAGATTTGTTTTAAAAAATATTAGAAATGTGTAGTTTTGTTGGGCATGGCGTAGACGACAGGAAAATATGTAAGCTTCGCAGCATTCTGATCAGAAACATCTCAAGCAGATAGCAGCTTGTGTCAGTCTGACCCTTTCCTTTCCTTTCCCTAGAGGCGCATTTATTAGACTTTGAAAGTGAGCTGTGAGGTTTTTCTCTCTTTCAGCCACAAAATGTTATTGACTTTGAACCCTGATATTAGCCTGTGACACCAGGCTCTTATCTTGGCGAGGTCAGGCTTCTGTAAAGGAGAGTCAATTTATCCCCCACCAAACATGGCATATTGATTCTTTATGGGTTTTGCCTCGAGTAAAAAAATATATTGATGTTTGAAAATAGGAAAGAAACTTGGTAAAGCTAGGAGTACACCATCATTTTGAGATTTATTGCATGAAATCATGACTCGCAACTCAGAAAGTTGTTGCATATTTGTAGTAATGACTAAGGATGAAACGATACAGTTCACAAGACGAGATTTCTTGAATGTCTTTGGAGCTTTGGACTCGGCCTTAACTGTGCACGGCGTGTGGTACATTTCCCAGTTGCTCCTGACAGCCTGCGCTGTGATGGTTATCTAACTTAACGTACATCTAGACGTCCAGCCGTTGCTTGTTATAGCAATGCTTTCAGCCTCTTTCAGTGCCTAAATGTCTTTTGTCTTGTGTTGCCATTCACCGATTCTTCTGCTAACCTAAATTGATGCCTCTGCGAAAGGAATAAGGAAATAGGACATCAGGCGAAGCCATGAGGATCATAAGTGGCTAGCACTCTTGAGATAGCAGCTACCTCAATGAAAAATATGGTGATATTTTAGTATTTGTGGACCTCCTACTATGAGTACCTTTTACACCCTTAGTGATGACGAAATACGAGAATATTCTTGCAATATATTAATACTAGTTTAGGCAAATCAATGGTTTAAAAAAACATTTTTAAAGCAACACTGAGTAACTTTTCAACCTTTTGGGGGTCAATATCTCTTTAACTGGTTCTAGGCAAGTTTGACGAGGGTGGCAGGAAGCTTGCCACACCAATCAACTACACATGTGCTAACTGCTTCACGGCATACATCACTTCCTCTGTTTATTTTCAACATCATGATATGACATTGTTTGACCTCATCGCTATTCAAACTTCAAACCACTGGAAACCACTGGAAACAGAAATGAACTTCAATCCAACTGCAGGAGATCAGGATTTTTACATGCTAAGCTCTGGTGCTCATGGGAAATGCAGTCTTCCTTAGGGCAAAAATACTACCGCCTTTGTCCACAGGCCCCCAAAACGTCTATAGTGTTGCTTTAACTTACACATAGTCCCTCCAATATATATTTACAATCCCAATGCAGATTTTTTTATTGCTCTCCTTAAACTAAGGCTTTTTGCAGTCATCAACTAGCATCTCATTAAGCTTTAACTGGATAATTGACCAGTTTTCTTTGCAGAATTACAAGTGGTTCTTGTAAAATGGTTGGTGTTGAATTAGGACCAGGCTAGGAAACTTGCAAACACTCTTACAGTGTGCTAGGCACCGAAATAAAGTCTTTCACTTGATTCTCTCTGTGACATTTTTAATCTCATTCTTGGGATCCCTAAGATTTTCGAGCGCAGACAGGAAATTTGTGACTTGCAATGACAAACCCAGTATTTTGAGGTTTTGTCACATTTTGAAAGTGTCGATTTTAATCAAATAATGTCAAACATAGAAATAAGCTACTCCACCACCAAAACTAACTGTCAACATATTTGAACATTTCATCATGAAGGTCCTTGGTTCTAGTAAAATTTATTAAAAAAAACTATTTAAATTGTTAAACATAAATAAATATCCTACCCTGGATTTAATGAGTTCTTCTTAAAATTAAATAATAGTTTCACATTGATGCGATTTGGCAATACACAAACAAACACTTTGATTTAATTGATAAAAAAACTAAGCAAACCCATAAGGTTTCTAAAAATTTACCTTTTTAGTCTATTTAAATAAATGAATTATAAGCAATAGAAGTTGTAAAAAACTAAGAAAGACTAACTAAGAATCCTCTATACCCGAAAGTCCGACATTTTCTTTGAGCCTAAAGAAACCTATCATAAGTAATTATTCTACATTTCAAATCTACTATATGTGAATATCAAAGATTTTTTAAATCTTATTGGCTGATAATCAATCACCAAATCTTGTGGACAGCTTAATAAAATGCTGTATTATAGGCAGCACCCCCTCCACCTCCAAAAGTCTATAAAAAGGAACTGGATTAAAACTCAAATGATACCATTTAAAACCTCCAAAACTGATATTCAAAGCAAACTTCAACTATTGTCTCATGAATTGCGAATTTTCTCAACAACTTGTTGCCTTTTCTCATTCGGTCAATGACACATGGTCCCTCTAGAACGTTATTAGCCCTCCTCTCAGCGGGGTCTGCCCTCCAGAGAGAAGCGGTAGCGAGGAGGTAGAGGACTTCATCCTGTAAGCTGTGGGTTGCCCGTATCCTCTCTGCACCCATCAGTCGTTGTGTCCTTGGGCAAGACGGTTTATCCGTCTCAGTTGTCCATTTCTGAGACGTCATTTCTACAAGGAAAGAGATCCCGTTCTGCTCTTCTCAGGGCAAACTTGAACCTATTTCCTTCACACCAGTGACTCAGCCACCTGTAGGCCAGTGGATTACTCTCCTATTATCAACAATTACTGATATTTTCTCCGGTATTGCACTTTAACATTTTAAGGATAATCCAGGTGTTGATATCAACACAATGCTACCTGGTATTCTCTTATTTAAACATTGCTGCTACTGCTGCAGTGAAACTAAATTATAGGACCAGATCTTCTGTGTAACCTTCCTACAGTCAGATTCACTTTTCAATGTCTAACTTTTAGTTTTTTTAACAATGTCTTACTTCCTTTGCCCTCCTCCTGCCCTTCTGTCCGTCTCACTCTTGGCTCATGCCGGGTTTTGGTCTGTCTAACGAGCCAATGAGGGACAACTCCACAAACATTTCTGCACATTAGCATCGGGGGTTTCTTGGGCCGGGGATTGTATTATGCTGAGCATTAGCCGGTGGGCTGCTGCTTTAATTACATTTGCTCAGCACTAGCCCCGCTAATAGCTAGCTTCCTCCCACGTCTCCTCCTTCATGAAGGGCAAGTGCAACGAGTTTCAAATGGTGGATGCCACAAAGGATTGGAAGGCCAAGTACCTGGGCATGAGTGTGTTACAACTTTAAAGTGCTGTATCCCTCTTTGACTATTTTTCACTATTAAATGTTCCAACTCAACCAAAAGACTAAATAAACCCAAAAAGTTAATCCAGACAGGTTCTACTGTTTGTTTTATTTCAGCCATATTATAGGATTTTTGGTCTGTTGAAAGTGATGCCAAACTTACCAGGGTATTCAGAAACCTTACAGAAAAATAGCCCTATATCATCACACTGCCACCACCATGTTTTAGTGTTGATAGGATGTCAATTTTCTGCATATCAAGTAAGTTTAATGTGAGATGAGCCTGAATTTCTTTTCGTCAGCAGTCTCCCATGGATGACATTTTTCTCAGTCTTAATTATTGGTGCATCATGAACTCTGACCTTAATTTAGCCAAATGCTTATAGACCATTGGATGATCTGGGATTTTTTTTTCCTTTTCAATTGAGCTCTGGATGAATCCTTGTTGGTCCAACGACAACATTGGTTTGCTGTTGAAGCAACTCTATAGAAGTTTCAGTTTTGGTCGATTTTGGCGGACAGTGTGGACAAAAGTTTTCCCTGAAGGAAGACTCCATTTCCCATGAGCACCAGCACATATCATGGTAAAATCCTGATGTCCCGGTCTCCTGCAGTTAGATTGAAGTACATTTTTGTTTCCAGTGTCTGTGTGAAAGATGAATAGCGATGAGGTGATGAATCTAATTGTAGTGAAACAATGATAGATGATGATGTTGGAGACAAGAAACGTTGGAAGTGACGTATGCAGTAAAGCAGTCAGCACATTTGTAGTTGTTTTGTTTGTCAGGGTTCCTGCCACCCTCCTCAAAGTTGCATAGTGCAGGTTAAAGTGATACGGACCCCCTCCGGCCATGACACAGGCGTCATTGAATGAGCTGTCAATCGACGTGTGATCCCAAAAGTTCTGACGATATTTTATGAAGGTAAAAATGTTACCTAGTGTCGCTTTAAACTTTTGCCATTAAGGTTCACAACAGCTCATTGTAGTCTCCAGTTGTGGATACTAGCTGTGTTTCAATTAGCGGGTTAGAAAAAAATGATGGAAACTTTAAAATCTAAAATAAAATCCTCAGTTTAAAAAAAAACATAACCTTGATTTTCTTTTTAGCATTTTCGAAAAGAAAAGAATTAAAAACACATTTTTGGTCTTATTCAACTACTTACTGCTTATTACAGCCGTTGGTAACGTCAACATCTGACGATGTAACACTTTTCATATTCAGGAAAGCATGAAAATATGCCTTATTTATATATATATATATATATATATATATATATATATATATATATAAATAAATCTCTAGATTTCACAGCTTTTAGAGAGCTTAACCTATTTCATGGCGTCATACAGGCATCATTTAGGAATTGTTGAAGTAATTACACCTGGGCTTGATGATTGCTTTATCCTATAAACCCTGGTATGTATTGTGGTTTCTATTCAGGTTATATTTGTCTATTGTTAAAATGTACCTCAAACCAGAAGAAAACTAGTTTTCTCTGTGCTTTAGATACTATTAACTAATATGAAGATGAGATGTGTTGCCTTCAGATTGGGTATAAATCTCATTTTAGAGAATCAATAATTCAAAGTTTTAACATTTTGTCTCATTGTTGTGTCAGATAACAACGGCAGAAAGTGAAACCCGCGCCGTCTGGCAGCTTACGTCTGGGGAATTTTAGTATTCAGGATTTGTTCGTTCCAAATGTGTTGCAGCAGCCCAGCAGTCTGGCATTGTTATTCTGATTGCTTTTTTATGGCTCCAGTCTTTATTCCTGCCTGTTTAGTCTTGTTTTTACTCCGTTTCCCCTGAACGCTGCAGACAGTTACCCCTGTATATGGGGAAATCTCTGGAATATAACATCTCTGGCTGTTTCATCTGCTCTAATGTTCCTGGACCATGAACACTTGTAGCTGCTGCACATTCACACTAAATCACAACGTTTTAGTAACTTTTCTGTAGGTTTTTTTGACAAACACATTAGTTTTGTAGGCTGCTACTGATGTTTTGAAGCATAAATGTAAATGTGCTGCATTTGATTCTGGATGTTTTTTTCTTAAACTTAAACTTCTTGCAGTTGATTACTGTGCATCAAAAGGTATTAGTAAGCCAGCCAACACATTTCCAGCGTTCGCAGAAGTCAAACAAAGCCGATGTAGTCGTGCATATTAAACTAGAATAATGATGTGGTTTAATGTGTCAAACTTTGTTGTCAATCTTGAGTTAATTCTATAATAAACTCCTTTCTGGCTCGCCACTAATTGCTGCATATGATGTGATTATTAGTTCAACACAGCACAGCATGGGGTGTGTTGTGATTGCCGTGCAACTATGACAACAGCCTCCCACAACAGCAGCAACTCAGGTACACAAGTGGATTAAATACACATGCCGGGTACACAGTCAAAGAAAATATCAGTTTTAGGCGCATATATGGAGACGGATAGATGGATTCAACTCGAATACGTATCTAGTAGTTTTCAAAGCATCTGCTTTTTAAATTATAATGCATTATATCTGCGTCATAATTCTGCAGCAGAAGAAGCCAGACATGGTAACTCTTGACGAAAACAAAGTCCGAAGCAAGCAACAGTGGACACTTAAACATGGGTAGAGCCCAAAAGTGCATTGATCAACTATAGAAGGTTTCCTTCCCAATGTAAAAGCATATGAGGAAGCATCCGGGTTGACAGTTTGCTGTGCTCAACATAAACTTCTCGGTAGATTTTGTGAGTGAGTTTGTGAATATCTTGGAAGGGAAACCCTCTGACAGTGAAATCTGTGGGCTTAGCAGAGAAGTGGGAAGGATGACGAAGCAAAGAGGGAACATCCTCTCTGTTCCAGGCTAATTAAAAGATGATCTTGTCTTGAAGATGGCTCTGCATGGCTGTCAGATTCAATGAGGAGATCGTAGTGTAAGAACCGCCTTTGGGAGTATTCCAGCGGGCGCGAGTGAACTGAAGAATAACATCTCACTGATGTATTGGAGTGTCTTGTGAGCTGGAGAGGAAGTGTTTTGTTATGATGACGGAGAGAGGGAGATTTCAGCTGTTCAGTGTTCAGCTGTGGCACAATCTCACTGATTCAGGGATGCAAGCGGCTGAATGGGAAATTTGTTAAGACTTTCGGCTTAACTTTCAGCTGTAAATAAGGAGGATGGTTTTATTTTCGGTCTATCTGCTTTTAAAACTAAGTTAAGGAACATTTTGAACATGGTTTGCCACCAAAACTTAATTCCTGGTACTTCGATTGTGAAATAGTCCAAATACTGGCCGGATAAAGGCAAAAAAAAAAGGGTAAATGTGATAAAAGCCATTTGATCTGACATTAAATCTCCTTAAATGATACAATTGTGTAATGAAAAGTGGATCAGATATTTTTACAATGACATAAAAGACCCATCATCCACTGTTGCAGACATTTAAAAGAACATATCAGGTTTAGAAGGGACGTTTCTTTTTCATTTACAGCCTGGGTGATATTTTTAAAAGTGCACGATTCAGGATTAAGGTCATTTTTGTCTATTATTAAAATCTTGTAGCTAATCTAAAACTTGTTAATGTGACTAAGCAAAAAGAAAACAAAAAAAAACAGAGATGATCTAACAGAATTAAAACGGCAAAGAAACCATTACGACAAAAGTTACCGGAGTCCTTAAAGCCTGAGGAGTCATTTGCATTTGATTCTCCAAAATGAAACGATAGTTAAAAAACAAAATCTGTGATTTCAGCTTTTTCTTTCTCTTTCAAACTGTCCACCGTTTTTAACTCCCAAATATTGTCATGCACTCCATCCAAGCATCCTCAAAGAGTGGCAGTGGGTGATGTTGCTACAGAAAGCACAGCAGTCAGTCCTGCAATGAACCATGCGGGGCCTCTGACTGAAGACTGTGAACACATGCTGGCAGATCCACATATTTCACACTAACATGTTATCCAGCTCTGCTAATCCACCTCATTCAGTTTGTCGTCCTATTTTAAATCTCCTTTAAACAGCAGAGAGATGTTAGAGTAGGGGATAGGGGCATTAAGATGACTTGAAGAACGCTCTCTATTTCTGCTCTGCCTCACACACCCCATAATAAATCCTGTCCCGCTGCATTAAGTCTACAGTAAACATTGATGTCATAAATTTTTGATGAAACTGGTTGAGGTTGACGGTTAAAACGCTGTTACTTTGTTTTCTCAGTATCTGGTTTCGTTTACAGGCTTTCTTTCAGGCTGGGGTTGGTCTTGATCGCTATTTCTACGTACTGATGCTTGGATTCTCAGCTCTGCAACATTAGGGAAAGCGTGTCCTCGTGGTTGAACCCGTCCTAAAATCTTAAGCTACGCCTCTGGAAGCAAACTTGATTTGAGAACCGTCTGTGGTCCTCTCTGTGATCTCACCTCTTAGCAGCCGCCCGCTCAGCCAGTGGGTCGAGCACGAAGTGCTGACTGATTTGAAACCGCCGTGATGACACGATGGGGCCCGAGGCACCAATCTGAGAACTGCCCCCCCCTCCCTATTGTCTCCCCTTGGTTCTGATGCAGCGTCTGATTGTTTTTGCCGGTTTGTGCTGGGAGCTGTCAGATGGGTTTTATTACACTAATTGAGGTTCACAGGATGTGTAGATTGAGCCTTGATTGCTACCTTCCCCCGACACTCACTTCCTCTCTCTCTTTTTTTTTTTTTGTCACTGAAACAAGCGCACCCTTTCTGTGGCCTTCAAACGCACCACGGGACGCCGGGCTGACACGTGCTCCTAACTATCCTTTTTATTAGCAATCGGATTTCATTATCTCAGCCCACAACGGCTGGATCTGCTCGGCTGTTTCCTCTCGCTGGCCTAATCCTCGTTGTTTTTTTTGAAGTCACATGCTCTCGTATCTGATAAAGTTTATAACGACTGCTAATGAGTCGCCGTTCATGCCTAGCTAATCAGCTGCGTCTCGCGTATGGTGGAAGCGACCGATGGCGAAGCAAAGACTAATTTTTCGTTCTAAACCAGAGCGGACGGGGGAAAAAAAAGTAGTTTATGTCAATTAAAAGGAAAATATTTCCACATCTTGTATCTGATATTTAAAACATAAAAGGTTAATTTAATTGGCAAATTTTTTTATTTTACCTCAGAAATAGGTTTGCAGTTTTCCTTTTTCTTGTAAATAAGCTTTTCTGTAACACTTTGATCATAAAAAGTTCATAGTTTATCCGTAAGAACTCAATTACATTTTTTCCATTAAAGATGAGATCAGAACAACCATTACATTTATATTTCATATTAATATTTCACCCAGATTTGGTAACTAATCATTTCATAATAGGTAATCGTAAACCTTTGTTTGTACACTTATAAATTCATGTCTTCTTCTCACACTTATTGCAAAATTGTACATACTTATTGATTCATAAATCTTTTGCACATGAATTAATAACATATCTATAAACTATTTAATATAAATGGAGAATTATAAAGTGGTAACACATATTTTTTTTACTCTGGTTTTGTAGCAAATCAGTATGACGTTTGTTCCAGTCCTTGGAAGTATTACTCATCTAAACTTTTTTCTTTACTTAAATGTAAGTCACATGTGATTTACTCTTTATTAATTATATTATATTTATTTGAAACTCTCCTACAAGCACAATTAAATTTGGAAAGTTTGATTTAAGTTAGGATTCCACCTGAAGATCATGGATGGTTTGGAGTCATGCTAACTATTTACGCTCCTTGAACATTTTCACTTGTTGTCACTTAAAATCCTTTAACATTAAAATCTTTTAAGTATTGATTCTTGCAAAAATTACTCTCTGTTGTTATAAATAAAGGAGTTTTATCAAATGAACAGTTGTTTTGAAGAATCCTAACAGTGTAGCGTTAAGCCTGAGTCGTAGTATTTCAACATCTATTTCAGCGCTTAGTGGCGTAAAAACAAGCCACAAATCCTTTTGGATTTTGTTCGAGATCTTTTTTGATAAATCACCGTTGACTCAAAGTATAATATCAGCATTTCATGAAAAGGGAAAAACTAACGCTTTTTACCGAGTCGTAGAATCGACCTTTAGCTACAGAACTTGACGATTCGCATTTGCGTGCAGAAAACCAGGAAATTTAAGGTGAAAAACTGAGACGGTGAGACACGGAAACGGCATTTCTGAGCAGAGCAGCGTTGTCTGTCAGCCTCTGATTGGTTAGTTACTGTTGTTTTTTCCCCCTCTGTGCTCACAACACAGAAGTGGCTTCTCAAGACTCTACACTTGAAGCTTCTTTACAAAAATCCCAAACCAAAACATCCCAGATATGGAATTTTTACTTAAGCTGCATTAAGGCAATAAATATTTACCGCTCTCTATTATATCACACATGTCCAAATATACCTGTTGGACAAGGAATCCAGATTTACGTGTGCATGGATCACTTGTTCTGTCCAGATCTGTGTCCTGAGTGACATGAATGCATGTTTCAGACTGAATCTGTAAACTGTAACGGTGTCAGCCCATCCCGCCAGTGTGCAGATGCACGCGCTGCCTCTCTCCCTCTCGCTCTCTTATACACCTTTAGTGGTTTATGGAGAACAGCGCCGATCTCTGACCTGAATTTTAACACCTGCATTACGCAGGAGAGGAGGTGAGGAAAATAAAGGGGGTTATGCAAAACGCCGGTGCGACGCATAAACAAAGGCTGGAAATATAAAATCGCTCCGCAGGCTCACGGCCAGTCACAGACGTTGATGAACCCAAACTTTAGAAAGCGACAGATTAGGGAAGTAAACGAATCAGCCGAGCCGTGAGAGAATTATCGGGGTTCATTCACCTCTGCAGCTGACGGTGATCCGCCGACTTCTGCTAATTAGCAAACAGCAGGGGCTCCGTGACACAACCAGGAACCGCTTTAAAGTTTACCCTGCAAAAGATGAGCTGGGATTGGTTTTCGCGGCTCCAGCTAGCTAGCTGCGAGCATCTGCGTGCCCTCCATCTTTACTCACGGCTTCAGACCACAGAGGGTGAAACCCGGCATGTCTCTTTGCACTTTGTTATCAGCCAAGAAGGGAGATAATGAGTCAGAACTCGGGAGCACGTGCGACTGCGGACTACCTCCAAGCGCCACGGTGAACCATGTTCCCGATAAACAAACATCCCTGTGTTCAATTTGCTTTTGCATGTGGAACAAGCGCCTCTGTAGCTGCTGTACTTATCTCCTAGCCTGAGGATGGAGTTGGGAAGAAGCTGGTCTGTGGGGATGATTGTACAGCAGCTGATGACTGTATTAATACACATTAATTATTTATCAGCTTAATGAGAATCTAATCGCAAAGCTAAACTGAAAGCATATAGAGATCAGCTACAGATAAATCTTTCTGAAGACTTTCTGAAACATAAAATGTGTTTTGGAGGAGCCAAAAACGAGGCCTTGCATAACTATTGAGGCTACTTTAGCTTCTTTCAAATATATGTTATAAAAGCTACATCCCCACTTATCTGACTTAAAAAACAAACTAAAACTAAACAAATATATGGCGCATTCCTACTAAAATCTTAACTTGGTATCTAAAATGAATAAGAAGTTGAATCAAGATTGCAAATCTTGGGGAATTTTCATCTGTTAAAGTCACTTGTTTTAAATTTTTACATTTTCCAATTAAAGGCAGGTAATATAATTCTATTAAATACTATCTGTGTTATTTAGTTGGTAATTAATCATATTTTACTGTCGGTTTCTGTCGTTATAAGACCTTCGCAGACCAAAACAGAAACTATTTGGTGTCACAGTGGAAAGTTTTTTCTCTTCAGGTTTCAGACCACTGAAAGCTTTTCACGGCCTGTATTGATCTCTGTATCGAGCATCCTTGATTCCTTCCTCTCTTGCCGCCCTTGCACAAACTTTGGGGAGCTGTCCACCCGCACTTAAAGAGGGACCTTGTGGAGTGCAGATAGCGGCTCAGACGGTCGCGGGCGAGCCGCCGATAATGGCCGCCTCCTGGCAGCCCAAAGAGCCGTGACGGGGACACCGCCGCCTGCCACCGGCTCCCTGCCTCAGATAAGAGCAGGGCAGGGAAGAGAGAGACGCTTTGCAGGGCATCTCTGTCTCCTGCTGTTCATTCTCACGCTCCTCATGCCGACACAGATAGCTGGCTGAGCTGAACAGGCGGCCGGCTCGTTCCTTGTAGAGCGGCTGCTTGGAGGAAAGCGAAGGACCGCGGTTAGTTTGTGTTAGGTGATACAGATTTGGGTGAAGTATTTACCCTCAGAGTTCCCCATCAGATTAAGTATTTTCCATTTAATTCCCTCTTTCTTACACTCTGGTTACTCACTGCTATGAAAAAAAAACAGGCTCTTGTTCCTCATTACGAGGAGTAGTGGCAGAATGATGCAATTTCATCTGCCTCCAGTGACATCTCCAGGCTACAGGAAAGACAATACGCACCCATCCATCCTCTCTGAAACCCGGCCTGGAAGGAAGCTGAGGTGATGCATCCTCGGATTATTAGAGGAAGTCAAAGAAACCGTCTCGTCCGGAGATTAAAACTGTAAACGGAAGCCATTATTTTGTGTCGATAGGTTATTGACAGGTTGGGATTTTGATACCATGCTGATCCTTAACGAGAACGTGATCCTTGATCATCAGGAAGTAGGTTTATGAATGAGGATATGGGGCGCTGGAACCTTAAAGCCGTATATATGAGAAAGTGACACTTGGAGCATTTAGTACTAGCCACATGTTTCTGAATCTGTTTTAATAGAGGGAGAAACTCTAGTTAGATAGAGACAATGTTTTTTTGCTGAAAAATCTGATTAATCTGCGTCAGTTAACAAAGGTAACGTATAATAATGACTGGACTAATATTAATATAATTGTATGTTACAGGTGAATGACTTATCCTTAATTATAATTCCAGGACACTGCAGGAAATTGTTTAACCAACTTTTTTTAAGTCGCTTTGGATAAAAGCGTCCGCTAATTAGTGATGTTGAGGCTAATATATTATGTTTTGCTTATCAAAACCATCACAAGCATACATTTGATTTTCACACGCAGCAAATGTACTTATTTTTTTAATATTTATTTGAAGAATTAAAGGGATGTTCTGTAGCGCAAATGTGAAAAGTGACACTAAAAATAAGCAGAAAAGACATCCAGCCATCGGAAACCCTTTATTTCTGAACTTTAAGGTTAAAGGTGGAACGAATCAGAGCTTCGTCCCTGTGTTTCAAAAACAATGACGTTTTTTTTAACTTGACTCGCCTGAAACGTCAAGATGGATGCTTACGTCAATGGTACCAGAGAAAATTCAGTCCAGATCCAGCTGCCTGTAGCACCCAGTTGGTTCCAAGTCCAGACAAACGTTTGTTGAAGAGAGGTTTTCCCAACAGAGGCCGTTAAGTATTTTATTTTTATTTTTATATAAATCCACCAAATATCCAGTCAGTTGTATTTGGGCTACGATAGGATTGAATGAAACATTTTAACATAGCCTTGTTTCATTATTAGACTTGTCATTATATAAAAGAGAAGATTACAAGTGTTGGAGCCTTTTCCACCTTTTGATTATAGCTTTTGTTGTCCTTTATTTAACTGAACTACAAATATTTTAGATGAAAAATATACATCGGAAGTCTGAATATAGCAGCTTTTGGAGGACTTGACCTGGACACTTGAGGGAAAAGCAGCGGTTTTTAGGATCTATTTGAAAAAAAAATCGAATCATCTTAATGGTAAAGAAGAGAGATTACTAAAATCAAAATCCTAATACAGAATTGATTAGGATGAGATGTCAAGAAAAGAGAGAGAGCAGCAGAACCTTTTGGCCAAGTAAGGATTCTGTGACCGGAAATTTGGGTTTGAAAGACAGAAGCATTTCCTGCCATCATGAATTCATTTGATAACTTCTAGTTTTGAAGCCGCTCCTGTGTTTCAAATGATGATCATGAATAAAGATTTAAAGCTTATTTATTTGCTCATGAACTCTATTCTTACCCTTCAGGAGAGAAAGCTCTATTTTTTTTTGTATCCTTGTTCACTTTCCTCTGCATATTTCTGTTTTGGGGTCATGTTTGTAATAACGCCATCATTGGGGAACGGCTGCGTTTCACAGCACCGCTACGGACAACTTGTACCAGCCGTCGAGAATATTTATCAGGCTGTAGTTATTTCTGATTCATCGAGAATAACTCAAACGGAGCTCTAAAAACAATTCAGCCCCTGGAAACAGAAGGAGCGAATGAATTTCACGTCCGGAGCGGAGAGGTTTCATGATGGATAGCACTCCGGCTAATGGCGTGCTGGCATCTGGACAGAGCAGCAGCAGGGCCGCGGCCGAGACGAGTAGTTTCCTGAGAAGGCGAGCGCCTGTGCCGCCACATGAGCCATGGCTCCGTCAAGCACTGCCGGATCGCTCCCTCTACTCTAAATGGTAATGTCTCCCTTGGGCAACACAGCATGGCGCTACATATGGAGCTACAACATGCTCCACCAAAGGTTCGCCTCTGTGTTTGTGTGTGCGCGGGTAAACCTAAGAGGGAGAGCGGCGAGTGTGGAGAGCAGCTGTGTCCTCGCCATTAAGCTCGTGGTCACCTCACCCAATCGAACTGGATCTCACGCACTGTTGATTCAATCACCTCAGCCGCCACGCGCCATTGAGCCAATAAGTTTGTGCGCGCCACCGCGTCGATCTTTGGCACACCCACGAATCTGGATTTACTCGAGACCTGGGACCACAAGAGAGAAGAATACCTTGGTGTTAACTTTAGCTTGTTCCACCGGTTGTGCCACCTGTCCGTCGCCGAGGCCCCTCGCATTCGGCCGACATGCACAGTGATCCGTGTTAATGAGAAACTAACGAGACGCCGTCAGATATGAATGAGGCATTAGCATGTGGCAATTAATGCAGAATATGCCGACTTAATCAATTTGTTCCCGTGGCTGGTTCTAGCAATGGGCGACTTTGTGGAAGACCCAAAATCAGAAGGAAAGAAACTTCATCATGGAATAGATCCTGTCCAACAGACAGAAAGATGTTTAGTAAAGAAGTCGGAATCAAAAAAATGTGAATTATTGGATGAAGAACTGCACAGATTTACCAATTTGCTGCATATTCTTATGGTCGGTTATGTTGACGCTTCCTCGACTCAATAAATAAACAATGGACCGCGGTATACGTCGAAAAATTAAACATTGGAGAAGTTTGATTTATTACGAACAACCTTCCGTTACAATCAAATTTTATAATTCACATGATTTATTCCTGGTCCTTGATAGTTTCTAAATTTCATTTTTTTGTCACTACAGTAAAGCCGTAAGTCTCGTTGTTGAAGGAACCGTGGAACAGGCCAGTCTTTTCTTTTTTTATCTCTCGTTAAAAATCCATCGTGTAAATTGAAGTTTTCCCCTTAAAGGCTCTTAAGAAGCGCTTTTCTTTTGAGCTGCCAGCCTAACACCAGAGATGTAACTCCACCTTTCCAAACTTACAACAACTTGAACGCAGAGAGGTCAGATAAACAAATTATAACATTTTTTTTAGGTATTTGATCGCAAAGATGTTAGTATTCTTTCAAATTCATGTGTCCCTTCAAATATGTACCTTCATTTACTTATTGGTGATTGAAATTTCCTCCTCTGCTCTGTTATTTAGCTAAATAAGTGAATAACTAAAGTCTTTCAATACATAAAATACCTAAAAACACTTCTTACTCCCTCATTTCATAGTTAAAACCCCAAATATCCTGGAAAACTGTTAATATTACTAGAATTATATAATGCTATTTTCACAGAAGCTAAAGTCTGCAGTCTTTCCTGATTTCTCTGGCCAGAAACTAGAATGATGCTCTTGGATTTGCAAGAGTTAGCCAGTTAGCGTGTCAAGTAGCATTGCGCCTTGCTAGTTCACCTTCCCAAGCTTTTTCTTTTGAATATTTGAGATATGAGCCACAAATAAATGTGCAGATTTGGCGATTAGTCCGATTGCGGCTGCTTTGGGTTTTCTGTCCGCAAATTTGTATAAAATGATCCAAAACATGGGTAAGAAAGTCAAAGGTGAAGTGACAAAATAACCAAACTTTACCCATGCACATAAAGTCTTTTACTTTCTATCTTCCTAATTACTTTATTTATATTTAGTAGTTTTGAACCAATATCTTGGCGCTGAAAAAACTGAATTACAGCTTACTCACTGCCTCAAGACATTTGCTGATCTTTAACTGTCAAAGGAGTCAAAAGGAGAACTCCTACAGTTTAATGCTCCGAGTCCGCTTCTACAGACAAACTTGGAGAATCCAGCAAAAAACAACCCAAAAAAGAAACTATAGGCTCATTGAAAGTGTTTCTGCACAAACCTGAAACGTGTTGAATGGGAAAAGTGAATCCTGTGAGTGCAATTAAATTTTCGATGTCATGTTTTCCATTAGTTGAGTCTTTCCTTCTATAACATGACTGAAAATCAAAAAAGAGAAAAGACGATTTTGCACCTACTATTTTCTTCAATCATGTGTAGGTTTGTCGTCTTACGGCTCCCGGGAAGCTTTGATCTCGCAGATAATTCGGTAGACGTATTTATCTGAGTGTAGAACAAAGTCTCAAACATTACATAAGAGGAGATGTTGTCAGAAGTAAGTTTGTTTCAAACTTTGGAAGCCAAGAAGAAGAAAAAGCTTCATTTCTAGAAATTTGCCCTCATTTATGCCGTGAAAGATCTTTTCTAATGAGATGCTTCTCCACATAATATATGTCATCGCCGCCTGTATGTTCCTCTCAATGGATCAATGTTGAACAGAAAGGCTGCAATCATGCCCAGTGAATGACGGGTTTTATTTCCCCTGAACACAGAGATAATGTGTGTACATCCACATGTTTCACTCATTATGCCTCACTCATTTAGTCCATACTGAATTACCCGCACGCGTTTCGTCGCCGCAGACCCAAGAACGTAATAACAATGGCGTTATTTCCGCCTGACCGCTGCTGTCTATATTAGTTTCATATAGTCACAGGGGTTGTTGAACTGTAAAGCCAATGAATTCAATGTGGAGAGGCCCACTCGCACTAATGACTCACCCAAACCAAAGGCACGACACGGAGTTAATAGACAGTTGGGCGTGTTAGCATTCCAAAACAAGGTCAGAGCCTCCTTGTGAGGTGAACGCCGGTCAGGAGTATGTGATTTATGACCCGGCGTTGCTCTGCAGGGATGTGCTTCTCTCCCTGCCCTCGCCTGTAATGAATGTAATCTGGAGGGTGTTAATCTGCTACAGCTAACTGTCTCTTCCCCTCACAGGTTGACAGCAAAGATTTTTTCTGTTTTTTATTTTTTTATTTTTTTAAGCAAGCTAATTAGTCCTCAACAAGGGCTTGAATTTTGAACAAACGTACAAAAAAAGTGACAGGAAGGCGCCGTCAAAAACTAATAATTCAAAAACAAATGGGAATGACAAAGCTAAATAGAGCGCCTCCTTTATTTTAGGATATGATTGGGAAATGTTTGAAAGAGCTGTGCACATAAAAACCTCCTTGTTAACAGTTTATCAGGATTTATGCTTACATTCTGTATTTTATTTAATCCACTTTACAATTCATGATTTTTAATCCCTGTCTAATTGAACTGAACGCACGTTTCTACTGTTTTTGGTTATTGTTTTTATTCCTTTATTGAGCATGTTTGAAGAAAGGGCTTTAAAGCATAGCTGGAATCACTGCTACACACACATTAAAGCACAAGTGTGGGCAGTAAAGAGCAGGGAACGTTAAAGCTATTGCATCCACATACATACATTTTCAGCCTTAAAATACTTGGATTAAGTTTAAAACCAATAAAATGCATCTTCCAGTATGCACAGTTGTTTCTCGACAAGTTATATGCAATGTTTTTTGTTTTGTTTTTTTAAACCATAGAGCCAAATTAAATATCAGTTACATGATTTCAAGTTTACTCTTCGTTAGAAAACAAAGGAGTCAGTTCCAGTTAATAAGGAAGTATAGCCGAGGGCATTGCTTGGCAGGAGTCAAATCAATCACTCAAATCAAAAATACTTCATTTATCCCAATAGAAAAAGAATGGTGTTGGAGTAATTCAGTAATTCTCCTCTTTGCTAGTCATGTTTCATCTACAGACTGTTGATTGTGTCATATCATCAACTTCCCTGCAATTCCTTTTTCTCACTTCATATCACACGGCGCGACACAGGACATGTAATTACATCATGTTAACTTTGCAGCAATCCGTTATTCTCAATGAGCACAAACCAGTAAAGAATGTTGATTGTAACAAATTTTTAACTTTGCAGCAATCCCTCCTTTATACCAAATTTGTTGCAATGATAGAACATTTATTGTCTCTCTAAATCTAATGCAGTCCTTTATACTCACATGGCGTATGATTAGTGTGGACACTTAATGCTTGAGGTTAACATTGCAGCAATCCCTCCTACTGTACAAGGACAACACAGCAGTGGGAAGAAGACTCTTTAGTTGTAAACTTTGCAGCAATCCCTCCTTCAGACCAAGCATGTAGCGATAATAGAATGTTGATTGCATCGAGTTATTTACTGCACAGCAATCCCCCATTGTTAGACTTTTGAAGCATATTGTATAATCTATATTAAAACTATTATAAGGATATTTCAGTAACAATTGTACAGTTTTAACATTATAAGCTTTTACCTAACCTAAACTTACTTTTACCCTAAACTGGTTAATAATATGAAGGCTGGTGAAGATATGTTGGGACTTTTGGTGATATTAATGGTGAACATTATCAATTCATGCTGATAGCTCTAGGTTTTGACTTATTTGTTAATTTATTTTTGCTAAAATTAGCATAAAAATCTGTTTCTATTGGGAGGAAACTTTAGTAAATCTTGTTTGAGGTCAGAGTTATTCTCACATCGCTGCAGCTCTAAGGTGCTTTCCAGGCTGGTGATCAGTTACTCTTGATGTACACTTCCTTCCTCTTATTTTTTTTCCACCTCTTTGTTGTGAAAGGAAGTGGTAGGCCTGGCGTTCTATCTCTGTGCCAACTGTGTGTCTGTGTGAGGCCATTACACAGCTGATTATGCCACTGGGCCATCTGTTGCCTGCTTAGCACTGTCCAACAGGGAAAGACAGCGAACGTAAGGTTTGCCCTCTTTATAATTCAGACAGTTTATGCGCCCAGCTATCTCATTCTGACTGCTGTCTCTCTCTAGCAGACTGACACCAGGCTTTACTTTTACTTAAAATTCCAGTAATACACCCACCTCGACACAGACACACATACACACACACACACACACACACTGTTATACCTGAAAAATATCCACATCCTTTGTGACACCAAACAGAAGGACCCACAGAGGACCTAATTGAGCCAAACCTGGGTTACAAGAGGTCCGTTGTGAGCAGACGGGCTCACTGTTGGGTCACTGCGGTCGGATGGGGTTGAGGCAGAGCCACAGGCTGACAGCTATGTCTCCAGGCTCTGCTGCTCCAGCAACAGTGCTAGGCCAGATGGTCATACTATGGGAGTTATTAAAAAAGAAGCCAAGAAACCTCCGAGTACACTCTGATTAGGACATTTCGGTCCTATTCTCTTCCAATGTCCTTACTCGCCACTTTCAACTGCAAGATGTCATTTAGCAATTATACTTCCTAAGCTAACCTTTCACAACTGCTGTAGTCGGATCGCAAGTGTCACCCATGCAGAAGGTCAAGCCTTACACATAATTTAGAGGCTCTTACTGGAACAGCCATGACTCCAGTAACTTTTTATTTCAAACAAGAAGTTGTCAGATTTTGTTCTAATGCAGGGTTTTATTCAGCAATTAGATTAAAAATTACATTTTCAAAAATACCTTTCTATAAAGCTTGTACACAAAAAGGGGGAGAATTTGTCGTCTATTTGTTGTCTATGTCTATCTGCTGTTGATTCCTAGTGACAATCATAAGAGAAACAACTTAACTTTTATTGTTGTTTCTTAAAAATGTTTCAAAAAGGTCTTTTCACTTCTTATCATGGATGGAAAAAACAGGATTATAAACAATCTTACAAATAGGATAATTAAGGTCACTAAGTCAGCTCAATGTTTTTGTTTATTTTGAGGTATCTCTTCAAAAAAAGGTTGACGGAATCTTCAAAATTATGTATTTTTAGACTTTTCTAGATTACGTTCTGATGTCATTAACATCTGACTGAATTAGACTTTGCATAGCCTGGTTGATTTTCTCCAAACCAGTAGTTTAAAACCTCTGTTGTTCACTTTTTGTTGGCAACATGACACAGCTATGTGTAATGATTCAAACATGTGCCTAATGATGTCATGTGACTTGTTTTGGTCGCATGTCCCACAGTGGTCTTTTGAAGGAGAGGCAAAGCTAAAACTAAAGTTGACTAAAACTGCTAAGTTTAGTAGCTATTAAAAAACCTAAAATTAATTAAGAAGTAATTATTAATTGTCCCGATGTTGACCTGTTATTCTAAAACGGAAACTACAATAACTCAAGCTAAGGTCTGTGTTTTAATCGTTTGGCATATACACCAAAGAATCACCATAAATCGCTTTATTTTAGGTATTTAAGCTTTTTTATTTACCAAATTTAGGCAAAAAAATTTTTTATTGGTGAAATAAGCAGCTTTGTGAATTTCTGCAGGTCTTGTAATATTTGATCACGTATTTATTTACTGTACAGACATTTTTCTTTACAAAAATCAAAATTGAGGATGAAAGAAATCTTGTAATAATTAAACCTTGCTCATATTAAAGTGGCAAAACAGCTGTAGGCTGATGGATATGGAGCCTCAGCATGGGATATTCTGCTTCAGGCTTTATACTGCAAGCTCTTCCTACAGTTCCATCTGTGTAGCAATGCACAATTACCATCCAGATTATTTAGCAATATGCAGATCTATTAATCCATGTAATTAATTTAGTTTTCATGGTGCAGTAAACATAAACAGCCCTTGACAGAGCACTACAAATGAAACATTATCAGTTAGTTTATGAAAAGCTCAGGTTTCTAGACTGAAAATCACCTGAAGGAGGAATAACAACAAACACATCGTACCTGGGAATCCTTCAGATTAACAACAAACAGTTGAAAGGCCCCAGAAACTTTGCATTCACAGTAGAATACAATGTAAACAAAGCAACACAGTTGTGTAAGCATGTCTGATGTACAGATCTGAAAAGAAATATAATAATTTCTTGTTTATCTTGAGCCTATGCAACATACACACCTAAGGCACTGCTGTTTCAGAAGACATCCAATCTTGTTGACCCCTAAATATATAAAAATGTACATTTTGTCACCTGTGATGAATATTAACTAACCATTTAATGGCTCTAACGCTAAAGCTCTAATCATGAACAACTTCAAAATACGAGAGTAAAAATAAACGTCTAACCACATAAAGACTTTGATAACCAAAAGTTCTACACAGATTTTGAAGTTTATTCAACTGAAGGTTTAAAAAGCAGCCAAGTAACGTCCTATCCTAAACAATAAAATGAGCTTTTCCATTAGCGACAAACTGAACAATTAAAAATCTTTGCAAGACATACGGCAAGGAAACCTGAATGCAAGGCAAACAAGGTTGAAAATGAAGGATCTGCAAAAATAATGTTCTGTGAGCACCAGCAGGTGAAGGTTGCATGCAAAGCAAGAAAGGATATGCAGGTAAATTTAAAGTTTTGTGTTTTATTAATTGGTATTTGCGTTCTGAGTTTTCTACCAGTCCCACATCAGATTAAACATTGGCTTGTGAATCTGAAAAACCCCCTGAAGCACTTTTAATTTACTCCTGTAGCGCTTGGAGGTCCACTCCTCAGGTTTTTACAGCAGCGGACTCCGACGTCTGTACTCGGGCTGCTGTTGGCCGCTGAGCCGAGGGGTGTTGGCCGGCGAAGCTACAATTCTCTGGCCCAAAGAGAAATAAATAAAGCACTAGACAATAGAGTCACTCACTTCAGCCTCTGGGCAGAGCTCCAGCCATGCCAGCCAATTGCTCAAATGGAAATTAGAAGCGAGGAGAGAGATTGTGAATAGTACATTTACTCCAGTGAGGCTTTGGAGATCGATGAGGCAGATTTTCAAGGGAAAGGCAACTTGTTTGTCTCAGCTCCTATAGCTTGTATGCATGCACCACTCATAACCTTGTAAAGGCCATAGTACTCTCCGGTTATGCATGCAAAGCCGTCTGCCTTTTTGTTTCCCTATGATTTCCCTCTATTATCTACCTTAAAGTTGCTCCCAGTCAGCGCCAGCTTGGCCCTGACGCATAGACACAACCAGCCAGGCAGCAAAGGAGTTGCTCGCCAGTGGGATGTCACAGAGCGCCACACTCCTAAACAGGGACATCATTTCTTTTGTCTCCAGGCCAAAGCTTGGTTTCAGTCACCGGATCACAGAAGTAAACACAGAACATAGTCCAAAAAAGAGATGAAACAAAAAATCACTTTGAAACGTGGGACTGTTTTATAGCTCTGGAGTGGAGCTGAATTATATCAAGAAAATCTTAGATAATAATAGAGATAATTGTTGAGACAAAGATATAACCTCCAACCATATACCGTAAGTCTGAACTGGACATCCTGGTAGACTATTGTCCATATACTGGCATCCACCCTCACTTAAACAGCCTGGAGCGCAAATCTGAATGTCTGAGGTTCACATAGGGTCAATCTGAGTTCTGACATTCTAATAACATTAATACATTTGATATAGTATATAATATAAAATTGATATAGTAGGGGCTGTTAGATGTGCTTTGTATGCTTTTGACGTTCATTTAAAGGTTACCGTTACTTTAAAAGGTTCAGGTATCATCAAAAATGCTGCTAGAAATGAAGCAAATTTCAGTGTATTAAATAAAAAAGTCAGTTGCTTGGTGCCATCATTGGGTCATCGCTGAAGGTGGACTCGATTTGAGCTGTAGGTAAAAGCTTTATTAAACATCTTGACCTTGTATGATTTTTACTCTAACAGTCTGAAACAAAAGCCAGTGGGTAGTTGTCTCCTGAAATACAATCTCTAACCAGCTCTGCAGTAGTCCAGTTGCACTCTGAACCTGAGAGATGCACTGAAGTCCACAATTCCTGCATAGGTTTCTGCTGTAAGAACCCAGACTCTGAGGGTTTGTTTGCAGGCCTGTGTTTATCTGGCAGAGCAAAGGAAAGACGGCTGATTTGTGTTTGAGCTCACCTTAAGACAACCGCAGCCACATACCCCCCAGTGTTTCCACAGATCTTTATTTCAACAACATATCAGATCAGCGAAGATGAGACACACCGACGTCGGGGCATCAGGGACAGAAGGGAGACGTTGCAATAATATGCTGCGCTCCCAACGTTTGTCATGCATGTATCATTCCCATGGGGACGCAGATAACCTTCTGCCGCTGTTATCTTTAAGTCGCGCGTAGAGCCCGGTGTTTACAGCCCCTCTCATCCCCACATCACAGCAGAGTGAAAAAGACTCCCCTTCCATAAATTCCTCCTATCAGACCGAGGCACAAGACGCGGTAGCGGCATCAGATTTAGTGGTGCCACTAGGCTCTAATGAATTCCCCCCTTCTGCCGCCGCCGCACGTCCACAGGGGCCTCAACCGCAAGCCTTTCCAATCGGCTGCTCGGCTCACTGCGGAGCTATTGATAACGAGCCCTGCGGATGGGGGGGGGTGGGGGGGTCGGCGGTGAGCTCAGCGGCGGCCGTAATGACGGAGCCCAGGAGAAAACAGCAGGCGTAATGAGAGTGGCAGGGGTCAGGGGGCCAGCTGGGGGTCAGAGTACCGGGCGGGGCCGCTAGTTACTGCAGAGGCAGCTCGGGCGAATGGTTAGACACTGGAGTTATGTGGAAACGCTGTGTGTGTGTGTGTGTGTGTGTGTGTGTGTGTGTGTGTGTGTGTG